>CM056594.1:54518177-55087044 GCA_029721355.1 Tegillarca granosa | reverse complement strand
TTTTGTTCAAAGAGATACCATGACATCAAATTATCCCTGTTCTGTGGAATTAACACGATTAAAGTTGGTCGTATATAAAATACATCATCCTTTTAGGCATGTGATTTTTATGTTTCTTTTTGTAAAAATTTTAATCTGTCATTATATTACAAGTTATTTTTATTAATTTAATTGCAGAAGATTTACTGAAGGGCATTGCGACTGAATACAATGAATTTTGTCAATATCAACTTACACAGAGGCAACAACGGAAGTAACAACTGGTATTACTGATATTACGACAACAGAAGCATGTTGCACATGTTCAACAACGTTACCACCTCTAACAACCCCAGAACCAATGACAATACAGGAAGCAGAAGAGAAAGCACAAAAACTCCGTAAAGAGTTGAGCGTTGACGTTAAAACTTTGTCTTCAACAATCAGGAAAAGGGTGTCAGCTAAAGACGAGAGACCTTCATCACAATTGTTTGGCGTGTTTGGTGTTGTTTTTATAGTAGTTGTGTTTGGAACTATTATAATAGTGGACATTCCTAATTTGTTTAAAACTATTAAAGTTACATGGAAAATTGTGTCTCAATATTTGTCTCGGAAACGTTCTTAGATTAATGTTATTTAAAATAACTATTTATTTTGTGATGATTTTTTTTATATTTGATAAAATATATGCATTTTGGATGTAAGTGGAATTTGTTTTAATTTAATCCACAAAACATAATGTTGGTGACAAATTCATATTTTATTGATAAACAAATATGAAACTACATGAACAATAATGCAGCTGATTGAACGTTTAACTTAATGTAGGTTCACTTCAGTTGTTTCCTATTTTGCCAAAAATATTTTAACATATTTCAGCGTATCATAAATGTTGTCGCACAATTTTGACAAACATCAGTCTACGAGACTAAATTCAGTTTTCAATAAAACGCACGTGTAGTTATATGAATTTCTTTTTTAACTAAATAAAAAAAGAAAAAATAAAGAATTCCACAAAACCGTGTCTAGGATAAAAATGTTCTCATAAAATAAACATTACCGTCTGAAGTGTCTATTTAGGTCTCTAAATAAAAACCATTGCTTTTAAATAAAAGCGTTGGTTTAATTAAAGTAAAAAAGCAACAACATAAGAAATAAGATGATCCTAAACCATTGGCTAATTAAGTACAAAAATTAGTCTAGGATTTATGTTCGTCTTTTACATAACTGTTAGATTCTTACTGTAAGATTTACTTGCTAACTGAAAGTGTTATCAACTTGACAAACATCTCTTGTACAACAGAAAACTTGTCCTTTTTCCATATAAGAACCTTTCTGCAGTATGTATTTTTTCATATCTTTCCAATTATCCAATTGTCAAGAATCTTTCTATCTCCTTCTTTTTATAACTTTGTATTTCTTTTTTTGTCAAGAATCACTTCATGTTATATATTTTGCAACATAATTCTAATTTAAGCTATTGTGAATAACCATCATGTATTTAAAATTTAACAGAATTTTTTTATTCTGACCATTGTTAAGATACTTTTTACAATATGTATAGTGTCATATCTTTATGATTCTGGCTATTACCAAGAATATCCCTACATTATTTTTACTTTTTAATGATTCACGTTATTGCAAGAGCAATGATTCCTGCTATTGACAAATATATGCAATATTTTTTGCATTTTTTAATTGATAATTTTAACATCTAACCCAGTATGACATATACCTAAGCCAACAATGTAGACCTTATATGATTCTGTAATTAAACATGAATAAACTTGTCTGACTATATACCCACTCTAAAGATCTATTGACACTCTATGATAAACATGTTACAGCATTTGTACTGGTTATGTATTATCATTATGCTACAGAATTTTACATTCTGGTTAGCCTTGGTTAAATAAGGTAAGAAGGCAAGTTCTATAAAAAAATCTTAACATGAACACCACTAGGTAACATTTCCTCATTAAATTTTTCTCATTATAACCTGTGTCTGTTCAAAGTTGTGAGTTTTTTATAACATATACTTGATTTTTTGTTTTAAAAATTCTGATTCTATCGGTGGTTGCTTTTGATTTTGCCAAGTACATGTTTAGTTTAAACATATTTTATTGTCATATAAACAATAGGATTGAGTTATCACAACCTTATATAATCATCTCCTTAACGATCGCACAACACACGCATTCATCATGACGGACAACCAAACACATACAAAAACAAAAACATTATTGTTAGTGTTGAAAAGGAAATAAAAAAAGATACAGAGAAGAGTGAGGTAATATGAAAGGAAGAAAAGAAGAGATATATAAGTTACAAAAGGGAAACAGACAGAAATAGTTAAGTAAGGTGTGGTGACACTCCAGAAAATTGAGTAGATAGTACAATGAAGTTACTTGAATCAGGAAGTTTGTTTAATAAAAAATTGAACATAAGAAAATATATGAGAGTTGATGGTGTCTGATGACAATATGTCACAATAAAGCAGTATTTCCAGGGTGACTCTGTACATGTACTTCCATATTTCAACTTCTACTATAAATCCAACCAGTAACAGAAATATTAAATTCTCACAAGTTTATATAATGGTTTAAATGCTACAAAATAATAATACAACTCGTGAAGTAACTAAACAACTGTTTTATTGTTTACTGAATTAAGTTCATCAAAATAATAACAAAAGTATTACTAGCAATAATGAATAACAACAAGAGGGCCATGGGCCTTGAACTGTCCCTCAAAAAATTAGAAATTGTAATTTTCCAAAAGGATCAAGAGACATTAAAAGATTCAGATCCGTTTTCAATATAGGCACTACATCTACAGTTGCTTGAACATAATAAATCATATTTGCTTGACTATTTGAATACATTTTGTCTGTTCTGTTTTTAAATGGAACAGTGTTTATTGAAGCAAGTTGTAAAGATTCTTTTTCTACTAAAGTATGAATTACATGTCCATTTTCTTATAATTAAAGAAAGGTAATTTTAGTAGAAAAATGTTAATTGTCAACAAGTACAATTTTATCATGGAAAATAAAATAAGTACTTAATTTATAAAATAAAAATGAAAATGAAACAAAAACAGTTCAAGATGTTAACCTATTTTTGTTCCATTGGACATTGAATGAAAGCCAGGGTCAACCAGCATCACAAACATGCAGTGCTTTATGTATTGATGCTGTAAAAAAAAATTTCAGTGGTTGTCATCATGGATGACATTTAGCAGCCATATGATGCCAAAGGTGGTCAGACAAACAATAACAACAAAAATCTGACAAAATAGCATTGTTACAGCTCACCTTGAACATTTCTTTAGGTTAGCAAAAACAAAAATGTATAATCAGTAACAAATTACATAAAGATCAATTTTCACAACATTAATACAAATATTTAGATTGACAAAAGCTGAAGGTATAACATACAGATTATCACTATACAAATACCAATATACAACTATACACTAACATGTATACATATACACTAAAAATACACCCACTGTACTCTAAACACTCTACACACCTCTGTGTACATATACACAAAACACTCATATGTGTATACACTCGACTGTATACATACAGAAAAATTATACACTTATACATGTATACACTCATCTGTATACATATACCAAAATAATACACTTTTTATACAACCTTCTGTTTACATATACACTAATGATACACTCATTATACACTTGCCTGTATACATAAGCACTAATAAACAATAATTATACACTTGTTATACACTTATACATTCATCTGTATACATATACAATATACAGATTTTTACTTATACATCTATATACATTATTTAAACACTCTTTATACATATATACTAATACTCTCATTATACATGTATACACTCATTTGTATACATATACATTATGCACTCATTATACACTTACACACTGTATATGTAAACATATACACTAAATATACACTCATCTGTATGTGTATACACTGTTTATATATATATATATATACACACAAATTATACATTCATTTTACACTGCTATACCTTATTACTTTCATTGTCAATACTGGAAATTAATATAAACTTGTTGGCTTGATAACATGATGTATTATGTGACTTCTCTACTAGCTGATACTATATTTTATCTACGTATGTAACACACACTTTTCTCTATACAAATTTTATGTCTGCTTCAGGTTTATGTGTATTTTATGTACAGAAAGACAGATTTTGGAATCAAAATAGCTATTCTGTTCCATACCACATACTAATATATCTCATCAGAAACTAATGTTATTGCACTCTGTAAAGCATAACATTTTTTGTGTTTCCACTTCTATTTCTGATGATTTTATCAGTGTTATTAACAGACAGTTTATCAAATATAAAGGGAGATTACACAGTCAACAATTTCTGAAAATAGTGATGACTTTGAAAATATATATATAAAAATTTACAGAAATGATACACAGCATTATATCTATATGAAAAAAAAAGATGTATTAAATTAAAACTTGTAAAAAAAAAAAAAAAAAAAAAAAAAAAAAGGTAATATTGAACTTTTGTAGGAAGAATAATTGTCTATGATTAAAAGACAGACAAGACTTTATATAAGCTTTATATTAAAATAACAAAAACTAAACCAAAAAAAGTCGAGATGTGCATGTTCAGATAAGCTTCCTCTGGTAATAATATTTCATTATTGAATGCTTGGTAATCTATTCTAAATTTAATATATAACATGACAATCTCTATATGTGGATGGTTTACATGTTAAAACTAAATTTCTAAACTTAATAAAATGTACGTTTTCTCTACTTAAAAAAATTCTAGGAGAGCATTCAACTCTTAAACATTAGGTTCAATATACCAGTCCAGTCCAGTCATGCAAAACTGAGCTACTGGTAACAAGGATGATGGATTTCAAATGTATCTTATACAAATGCACAATCACTACAACATACAACATACAAATAGTAAATGTCTATGATAAATGAAATATATGGATTATTTATAACATGATCCAATAAAAGTGTGCACAAAAAAGGGACTAACAAATTGTATATACAGCAAAACCTGTAAAAAGTGAACCTATATAATTTGAACTACCGGTACTTCCTGGTACATTGTATTATTATTGCTATTGTTTGAAATAAACATTGGCAAACTGAAAAAAATCTGTGTCTTATCTGATCAAAAATATATTCAGTTGAAAAAGGTGTTTAATTTAGACAGTTTTCACTGTATGTGTGTGGTTGTAATACAAAAAAAAAATGTGAATAATGTATGAATATAAGATATATATATATATATATATATATATATATATATAAGAAGATACAATAATAAGGTTCTCTCACTATTTTATAAAATAATTGTTATTCAGATCGTGGAAATACAACAATTAGTTTTATTTTTATTTGTAATTAATGGGCAAGAGATAAAATAGTTTTAAAGTTTACCATGAACTGCTTTTACAGACCAGCCACTATTTACACGTAATAATAATTCACCATCAACTCAATAGGAAAAGCGATTCTCATACTTCTCAAAGCTATCTAAATCTATATACTCTTAAAATGAAATAGTACTGGCCTGACATTGTAGGAAACTTATTGCCTCAGTAAGTTTTATTTTTACAATTAATGTTAGAAGTGATTATGCTTTATAAAAAAAATTTGCAATAAATGTAAACAATAGTCATTCTTTCAAAATTACAAAAAAATAACTTGTCACATTAATTTTGATGTACATACTACAAACTATAATGATACTTATCTATAAGTTTTTGATCGAATACTTCATGACTAGCTTATAAGGACTGACAATGGATAATAACAAAACAGAATATACATTATACTTTATAACTAGAATACAACAAATATTGCACAATATCACAAACTGACTGAAATTAACATAAAAACATAAACAAAAGACTCTAGGAGCCCATTAAACTTACATATCCAGGCCCCGGTTTCACAATCATTACCTGACTAAGATTTTCAGACAGGCGGTTTTTTTTAATTTTGTGCAAAAAAAAGGCAGTGTAAAGTATGGGGAAAACTGTTTAAAACAAACATAATTCTGAAGCCGAAATAACTGAAAAAACCCCAATTCTTTTAAAGTGAGAACACATCTTTGTAAAGTACAGAAACATTCTATGAAGTTTTTTGTAGAGATGTAGAAGTAGTTGATTTCACAAATTGTCACTCCATTTTCTTGCACAATCCAGTCAAAAATAACTTTAGCACTATTTAAGTTATTTGAGTCTGATTTAGAAATAAGTGTGTACATTATCAAAACCAAGATTTAAACATTTAAAGCATATCAAATACAATGACTTCAATTGAACAATTTTATAATTTAAAGCATCAACTGATATATTTTTTTAAAATCAGGTATTGAAATCCTGCACATAATTACAATCTTGATCAGTATATAATGTACAAATATACAGGCTTTATATGCACAAAGGTTTGGTATATGGTGCAGCATACCATAATCAAACTGGTTCATATTTCAGTTAAATAATTAACTGAACTCTTTGGGACAAGGGAGTTAACTCC
Organism: Tegillarca granosa; assembly: GCA_029721355.1. NCBI lineage: Eukaryota > Metazoa > Mollusca > Bivalvia > Arcoida > Arcidae > Tegillarca > Tegillarca granosa. Next base: position 55,080,515 of record CM056594.1, on the reverse strand, counting down.
TGTGGAAACCACTGCTACACAAATACGTGTGTGTGTGTGTGTGTGTGTGTGTGTGTGTGTGTGTGTGTGTGTGTGAGAGAGAGAGAGAGAGAGAGAGAGATCTGCAACCAAATCAATATTTATACATCAATATTGCTCAAGAAATTAAGTGTGAACACATTAAATGTGGATGTTAAACAATGCTTACAGTTTCATAAACAAGGATTCTAATCAAAAAGCACCATGATATTTAATCATGTGAACAGGTTTATCTGACCATTAAGGTCTATAAAACAATCAACTTTGTGACAAAGACATCTCTGTTATAAAATAATTCGAAAACTTCAAAATTTGAGGTTATTACTTTTTCATGTTAATCGGTTTCTTTGGCATGATTGACTCTATTAACAAAGCATTTCACTTATTTTCTGACAAAGGAATTCCATAATCAGTTTGCACAGCCTGAAAAGAAAATAAAAAATAAGGTTTTAAAATCTCATTCAAAACAAAAAGGTGTTCAATGCTCATTTGAAAATAACTTCCACATTACGGTAGCTTGATCTGGCATAATGTAGCCTATACAGTGTTTTAGTTTCATCTAGCATTTGTCTACAAAATTATTAAAGAAATATTACATACCGGTAATTAATGTTTGAAAGGTTACTTTATAAAAGCATTAATACTAAGTATTCCTAAATGGCACCATCGCATATATACTTTAGAACAAGTTTCATCAAAATCTGTCCAGTTGTTTTAGCGCTTTCAAATACAGATATTAGCAATGATCACATACATACAGAAAAACACCATTTGCTATGCCATAATCTAACAGGGCCTTTGGTTAGATGAGCTAAAATCTGCAGGAGGAAATGTAAAACAAAGCCTTCATAAGAGTCTTTTACAAACTCTATCAATGCATTTTATACAATACATTTGTTTTTCCGTTTTTACAACCCCCGAGTCAGATATATTAAACAGGTATTAGGTGGCTTCGAGTAACCCAGCCAGGTGATAACAAACTACAAATACTACATTCATTACTCAAGTGGAAAATAAATTTTTTTCCACCATAAACTCTCAAGAAGGTTTAATGTTACTTTGAACATAAAGAGTGCTTATGCTATCAAAAACAAGTCATAAATAGTATAATGTAGTTTATATATGTATCAACAGATATACATGCTGTTAAATTCTGTGTTGACAAATTTTTACTGCAATAAAGTCAAAATCTTGTCATTTATAATTTTTTTATTTGGATGATCAGTTTAAAATGTTCATTTTACATATATATCTAAATGCTATAAACCCGTGTGTGGTTAAATATGATTTCTATCATGTATTTCCTATTTCTAATATTCAAACTTGCAATAAATGAATTTCATTTCAATTGGAAAAAAAATAGATCATAATACATTACCTAATGTTTACTATGGAAAAGCACTCTTTTCTGCCACCAACTTGGGATTTTTCTGTAAAATATAACATTCAATTAATATAGCAATCCTTGAAGAATAATTGTTTTCAACCTATGTGACATTAAGACCTTTATCGGTAAAGGTAATCAATTGTTAAAATGTATTTAAAACAATTAAGAAAAAAGTTTTGAATTTAGGGCCATTTCTAAAACAAGAATTCAAATTACCATCTTTGTGTAAAATTAAAAATATTTAAACAAAATCCATTCCTTTTACCACAGTGTTGGTTATTACACACTTGATCTGGTATGTAACACATTGTCTCATGCTTGGTTTTTTAAGGGTCAAGATTGACCAAAATCCATATATAGATGTGGATGTTATGGTACTAACACTAATTTATATGCCAAAATCGAGACTTAATCTCTTGACAATGACCTTTGACCTACATGACTAAATTTGGTAACTGACCAATTATCTCATGTTGGTATACATTTGTGCCAATTTTGGTCAAACTCATCCATAAATGTTGAAATTACGGAGCAGACACTAATTTTTTGCCAAATCCACAATTTAATCATAATTGACAAAGCTTAAGTACATTCTTGATCACTATCAAATATTTTTTGTAAAAATGACAACCCAAAAATTTTGACCAAGTTGTAGGTTTGTGTATGGAATGGCTCAAATGTTGTTATAGTATGTCATATGTAATAAATGTTCTACCAACCTGGTCATTTATCATGTAAAATCCTGATAGCAGGAACAAGAATCAAAAATATACATTGCGATTTTCTGTTATGACAGGGCTCAAATGAATAAAAATTATAGAATTGTATTTAACTTCAATGGATTTTCTATGAATATTTTGACATTGTAGACACCATATCTTCAGAATAACATCATGGAGATAATAGGTAACAACTGCAACAGCAGGACACTGTCCATTTGTTAGGAAAGGGTGTATAGAAGTAACTATAAAATATAACCATCTACATTACAGAATAAATACTTGCAGAAGCAAAGGAATACTCATAAAAAACACTGTAATCATTAGAAAGTAATCTCTTGCATTTTATGCAGTCCAAAGTACTTTGAAAGATTATAATGACAATGAAAAATTACTTTTAGAGATAGAGATTTTATTCTGCATTGTGTATTTTTTATGCATAATAAATTTGTCACTCCTTAGTTGTGTTTTTTTTTGTAATATGACATATGATGGCATATACATTAAAAATATAATGTTAGATAGACAGAAAAATTAAGAAACAAAGTTATGAATTCAAAAGAATGTTTTACTAATATAAAGCTTACTTACTAAAAGATTACTGGCCAGGATGTCATGTTTTACTAAATCTGATAAAACCTCATTCAAGTACAGAAAACTTCTATGAAACTGTTCTCCATACTGCTCCTTCAGATAACTGTGAACTCTGTTATAAAACTTGAGTTTGGTTTTTATTTTAGTGACTCTTTTCTTTGTTAACAGTCCAGTAAATGTCATCATTAGTGTCCGTCGTTGTAACTGTAAATCTCTTCTTTTTTGCTTCAGTTGTGATATTTTACTACTATCCTCTATACTGTTGTAACGCGGTAATGCTACATTAATTATCCTTATATCTTCCTTCAACTTTATCAATTTTTTGTAAATCTTTTTTGAAACTGTGCATGTCAAAATCAAAAACACACCTTCTTCAGAGAAGAATTCCGAATTTTCACTTTCTAATAATAGACCTTTTGGAACTCTCCTATTTACACTGCCAACATTTTCAATTTGAAGTGAATTAATCCTGGCCATTATCTCACTTTCCAGTGTCTGTAGGTCCTGCCTCAACTGTGTCTCAGTCTCGCTGTTTGAGATGGGTATCTTGTTATTATCTTTCCATGATTTAGATATACACTGTCGGATCAATCTTAACTCTTCCTCTAGTTGATGTCTAGTTAAATGAGAAGCTTCATCATTAATATCTGTCACTTTCATTACTAGTGCCTTGTCACTTGTTGTAGAATCCTTATCAATGATTTCACACTCAGTTCCAGCTGCTATTTTAGCTTTTGTGTTTTCTAATTCAGTTAAGAGTCTTTTCTTCATGGTTTTTCTTTTATTTTTAGACAGAGAACTTATTTCTATAGACATATCAACGGAGACATATTTTTGTAAAGATAGAATATTGTCGTCTTTTGTTTCAAATATTGCAAAATCTCCTAGTGTTTTAATATCCTCTGTTCTCATCTTCTTTACTTGATTCTTTTTTGTTCCTTTGTGTTGATCATTTGAATTATCTCCCCTTACTCTTTCTATTCTGTTATCTTTTGTCATTAACATCTGACTCCAGCTGTTTGCGATGTCTTTGATATTTTGTTTTGTGTTAGTTGTATGTATTAAATGACTGTTCTGATAGGGACTTGAAAAGCTAACTGGGCTGAAAAATGGCTTTTTCTTTTCCACTGTTTGTGGGGATGACATATTATCCTGTACAAAATCAGAATCAGATTGAGAGGTATTATCAGATAAATGTCCTTCAGTAGGTTTACTCCACGGAAACTGTTCTTTATCCAGGAAAGACACATTAATATGTATACTACCAGTGTCATGTATCTGTACCTTACGCATATCAGAATCATAGCTATCCTTGATTGCTTCACTATTTTCAGAGTCCAAATCTTCATCTATTTCACCATCCTCTAAATCAGAGTGTTCTATCTCATTTGAACATTTTTGTTCATGTTCAAATGTATTAGCATTACTATCATGATCATTATTATTATCATCTGCTGTTTTACAAATGTCAATTTCACTACCGGAGCCAGCACCTTCCAATTCATTCAAAGCTTTTTTAATCATCAATTGTTTCTCTGATAAAATATCTATTGATTTTTCATCCAAGCTTGAATCAAACAAACTTTCATCAGATGGTTGTAAGTCAAGTATATCAGCATCAGGTGTTGGGCCAGCACACATGTGCTGGCAGCTATCCCCTAAAAAATGATCTGCTGAAGAATGTGGTCTTATATTTTGATTAACCTGAGGATTTCCAGTGACAGGAACTACCTGTACAGGATGACTAGGATATGCTTGAACTGGAGTTGACGACACAGGCCAAGATGAACTGTGAATAACTGGTTCTGTTGTCCCACCTTGTTGACTTGTCAATGATTGCAAAGAACTGTTTTGGTCTAATGCCGGACGTTTCTTTGGTGCAATCATGTCAGAGAACCAGTCTAAGGGATCTTTGGATCTTTTTGTACCTGTCTGACTACTCAATAATGTACTAGTCTGTCCTTTGACCTGTGGTGAGATAACTGTTTGTCTACCTGTAATTACAGGAATTGTAGATGAAGGTACATTCACTAAGTTACTCATTTGTACACCCTGATTGGGTGATTGTGAATTCTGAGCTGATGGCATGGTCATAAACTGATGAACAATAGATACTTTTCTTTGTGGAGTCTGTACCTGTTTATTGATTAAACTTGGAATCTGATTACCTGGAAAGTTTGGTGAAGCTGAAGGTGTTACTTGTGCTGGACGATTGGTCTGTATTTGAAGATTAACCTGTCCTGGGGTAACATACTGTGGCACCACTGGAGGTGGGGGGTGACTAAAAGGTGGTCTGGGTTGGGAAAGTAATGTTGGTCTGGTCTGTGGCAGGTTGAGTGGTCTGGGTTGTGAAAGCAGTTGCCTGGGCTGTGTTGGTAGTGTAGTAGGTATTTGATAGACTGGTCTGGCCTGATCACCGAGTCCTGGAGGAGGCTGACTTGTTATCTGACTGACATTTCTGTTATTTGCAACTTGTATTTGTTGGTGAGCTTGTGGTGGTGGACCTCTCAAAATATCTGCACTTAACATTTTTGGCTGACTTGGATTTCCAGGTTGGTTCACTGGTGGTGCATTTTGAACTAGCTGTGGTCTATTTTGCATCATATTATGTGGTGAATTTTGAACTTGAGTTGGTGGTGGTGGCATCCCTTGTCTGACTGGTAATATCTGTACAGGCTGTGACATGGGCACATGGATTGAAGCTGACATAGCTGGTATTTGATGTGGCAAACGCTGATTTACTGAAGGAACCACAAGATTTTGTCTCATCTGAACATTTCCAGCATTGATAAGTGGTATTCTTGGAGGAGGCATTGTAAGCGGTGGAACCACATGTAGTGGAAACCTCAATGGATGCCCTATTGTATTTTGTGGACCGATTTGTAATGGAGCACCAGAAAACTGCTTGTTGACCTCCATATTTGGAGCAGTATTCAGTGTTGGAGGTCTGGTAGACATAGTGGGATATGCATTACTAACAGCTAGTGGTACTGGTGGTGCTGGGATGTTAAGAACTGGCTGCTGCTGATTGGCAATAGACTGGATTTGTATTGGCTGTCCAGCTTGTGGTACTGAGCTGTTTACACCTGGAACCTGCTGATGCTGAATAAGCTGAGCTGTTTGATTTGGGTTTTGAGCTGGTGTTTCTTGATTTGAACATGTCCACACAGGTTGAGTTGGAATTTCTGATACAACTTTTTTGGGGCTTCCTTGATATAATGATGAGTTACTCTGCACAGAAGAATGAATTTGTTTCACAATATCTTGTGAGATCAATCTGTTAATGGGTTGTCCAGAAACAGGACTTATGTTTTCTGTTGGTGTAATGGTGCTAAGTGGTTCAATATTTGAAACCTGTGAAGTCTGTATTTGTTCAGTCTTTTGAACTGGTTCTGAATTATTTGACCCAACAGGTTTGTGAGAGCTGATGGTTCTAGAAATAGAAGGCACTGATAATATTGTTTTTGTTTGTGGGGATTCCATGTTTTTGTTACTGTCTGTAATTTTTTGACTGACTGTCTCTGATTTCATTTTCAGTTTGCTACAAAGGGGCCCAATTTTTGTAGTTATAGGAGTTGCAACTCGCTTGTGTAATACAGGAATCATTCCTTGTTTCTCGGTATCTTTTACAGAGATTTCAGCAGGTGCTTGTTGTGTATCAAGTTCCTGTGTTATTTGTCTTTGTGTTCCAGATTCATTTGTTTTTGTTTCACATTCATCCATTGTTTGTTTTGTTGACTGTTTTGGTTTCAATGTCAGTTTAATCTTTTTCCTTGCTATTTGGAGCCACTGCTTGACCATGTCTTGTTTCTGCTGTGGATAATCCTCATCAGCATTAGATACAGGAAGTTCCTGAATTATTTTACTTGGAGAATTCTGTATGTTCTGGTCTGACAAGGAAATATCTTTACAGGAATCTGATGTTTTCAAGCCCTGAAATTAAATAAAAGAATAACAATAAATACTCTCTCTCTCTCTCTCTCTCTCTCTCTCTCTCTCTCTCTCATGAAAATAAATAAACTATTTTAAAGCTTGATGAAGACAATGACATTAACATCTATAATAACAGCTGTTTTCTTATCCTTTTTCAAGGGAACAATTAACCAATAAAACAACAGAAAAAGCAGTAAATAAAATATTTCAATATTGACTGGATGTGCATGTTAAGAAATAGTTTAAATACTTCCTGTAAGGTTTTGTTTATGTAAGAGGGGTGATTACAAATTAATTTAAAAAAAAAGATTGTGATCCCCTTCATTTACACTTCTGGTATTGACATACTATAATCTACTAATATTCAAAAGCTCAGTTGCAGTATGGGAAATTTTTTTTTTTTTTTTTTTTTTTTTTTTTTTTTTTTTTTTGAAACGATACTGGGTTCATATGAAGCACTGGGTTCAGAATTATCTTTACCTAGGATTACTTCCCACTGGGAAAATTCCTGCCTCAGAAAGTTTGCAATTGCTGAAGGTGGTTTTCTTTGGGCACTCTAGTTTCCTCCACAATCCCATAAATTACAGTCTAAATGTGTAAAATAATCTTGTCTAAGGCATAAAACTTCCATTTCTTCACTCAAACCAACTCACTAATTTGTCATCTAATGTGTATTGCCAACAGTATGTTAGGCACTATAGAGAAGCCTCATTAGCATTAAAGGTATCAGCAGCTCCACTAATGGCTGGTAACATCTCAAAATAAGTGAAACAGTTATCAATGGAGCATAAGCTTATTTACCCAGTAAATGATTAAAGTAACCGAACACAACCAAATGAAAGCATCTCCACAGATAAACTATAAAATATAATATATATGTAATTTGTTATAAAAACCTTAGTAGTGATATCTGTAAGGAGTATTTTGGGCTGGAATATACCACTTTTAAGAGCCTCTGACCAATGTGACAAGCCAAAATCTGCAAGAGTCTTGATGTGATGACTGCTATAACCACAAACAGGTGGCGTGCAAGTACGTCTATCACTAGATCTGTTACTACTGGTATCAAAATCGTCATGGTTATCCAGAATATCTGATGACGTCGTACTCAGGATTTCCATACTACAGTTGGAGTGTGTATCTGTGTCCTTATTCATATTTTTATTCTTTTTTCGTCTCCTTTTCCTTGTTCTATATCCCATCATATCTTTGTTAATTTTTTTCATCTTGGGTTTGGATTTCTGTCCACTTGATGAAGTACTGGTCTGGCTTGATGAGTGTGATGTATCTCTCATATCAATGTCCTGAGGTTCAGATTTTAATGAAATATTATCAATGTTTTCCTGAAAAGAATGTTTAATGAACATTATTAGCAATAAATTCACACTTGAATTTTTAACCTTGCATGTACTTGAAATTTTGGATGTTTTTATTGAGATTTAAATTCATTTTCATAATCAACAGAAAAAAGAATTGTATAGATCTGATTTTCAATGTCAATTTCATATGAATTTTAAAGAACATAGAAGAGACCCTTGTGCCTTTGAATCTACCAGAATCTAATCTTACCATACTCACAAAATATTAAGTGAATATCACAATAAATGCATGGCAGTAACCTTGTTTATCAACTCTGAAATATTTAACTTTTAGAAAGCATATTCATGTTAATGCATCAATGTTTGGTTGTTTGCCTATCTGTTTGCCAGTACATGAGATAGAGATTTTCTTACCTGTTTCTGAGGAGTCAAATTTGTGTCAGTTTTTCTTATAATTTCTAAATCTCTTTCAACTTTAATTGGATTTCTAGACTCATCAGAACTTAGTACAACTCTACGACTGTCTGACACTCCAGCTTCCGAAGAATTAGATGGAGAGTTTGATAGATGTTCCTTCTCTGAAATGTATGAACCATCACAGGAGATTAAGCCCAGACTTGATCCTGAATCATCAAATGGTGTATATGTATATGCTGAATGTTTGGGACTGTTAGGTTTCAGAAAAGTATCTTTAGCTGGTGTAGATTTCATCAGTGGTGATTCTACAGTTACAACTCTACGCGAGTCACCACTACTTGTACTACTGTTTGTTTTTGAATTTTTAAAATCGTCTTGATTTTCATCATCTGATAAACTGTTTTGTCTTAACGTTAGAACAACAGGTTGGCTTTCTTCACGTTTTATCTTTAATGGTGACTTTTTTGAAGGACTTTGTGTTGTTTTTTGTTTTTCTGGTGTCTTTACATGTGCTAATGAGTAACTATTGGTGATTTTTATTGAGAGTGTTCCTCTTTTATCAGATATATTTATATCTGACTCACTAAGCATATCCTCTACTGAATTATCTCCATCCTCATTTTCTGTTTCAGATTTTCCAGCTTGTTTGTTTTGCTTTTTTTGTGTGGTGTTTGATTGTTTTTCCTGTTCACTAAAATCTAAATTCTTTTTAGCCTTTTCATGTTTTAAACTCTCTCCGGATAAATCTTCAGTTTTAACAGGTGCCATGACATCTTGCACATCAGAGTTAACTGCCCCTATCTTACTGCTATTTGATCCAACTAAACTTTCAACACTTTCAGTGCTTCGATGTGTAGTGGAGTCCATTTCAGAATCAACAATCTCTTTCTTTACTTCTGGAAACTGATACACAGAAGATGATGTAAAGCCTGGTATTCCATGTTCCTCAATAAGATTTGTTGTATAAATTATTCCATGTCCTTTTTCTGATTTAACTATGGACAGAAAAGACAGGTCATCTGATGGAGCAGGTTTCTGTGTTTGTATATCACAAATAGCGTTCATTTGATCTGGCTCCTGTTTTATATTTTTTGTGTCTACATGTAAAATTGACTTGGTATCTTGATCATTTTTCTGATAGTCTTCTTTAGAACTTGTTTCATTATTATTTTTACCATCATTCTGAATATCCCTTACGGTTTCTGCTGAGTTACTACCATGATCAAAATCACCACCATAGAATGGCAGTTCATCTTTAACTGGAGTAGATCTACCACTGTATGGAAGATCTGCTGTGTGCTGATTGTCATCTTGATCTGGGTGATATAAATAATCATTATTACAGTGCATTAATGGTATATTTTTCTGAGAACTAGTTTGATCATTGTTATTATTTCCTGATACTATGAAGCTATCTGCTGGTTTAGGAGTATCGGTGAGCTTGTTTTCACTTACATTGTTCTTATCGTCATTAACCACATCACAACTTTGTTTTGTGATATTAACACTTTGTAAAATGTTTTTCAAATTGCCCAAGTCTACATTTTTAACACTTTCAAGAATATTTTGAATGTTTGGCATGATGGTCATATTTTCACCAGTAACAGATGGACTGTTATTAGTTTCTGTTCCACTTTTCTGTCTTGCTTTATAATCAGCTAATGACAGGGGGGTCTTGGACTTCTTATCTTTAGGTGGTGAGCTATTACCATTATTTATATAATCATTTTCACCATGGTAACTTTCTGTTTTTACCTGTTGATCCACATTTTCCATTTTTATTTGTTGTATATTTTCCAGATTTCCAGACTGAGTATTATGACCACAATCTTGAGCTCCTTGCATTGCTTTCCACTGCCTGTATGTAGTTTCCTGCTGATTACCAGTATTAACTGTTGCAGTAATTTCTGATTGGTTCTTATAACTATAGTCTGTTTGACTGTAAGTATATCCTTCTGAATGATACCGATTACTAGAATACCTCGACTCTTGATTAGAAATTCTTCCCTGTGAATACTGATGATAATTATATTCCTGTTTTAGAGGATAGTTATTTTGTTTGTAGCGTTCTTCCAGATTTGTGTCCTTTTTATAAGAACTACCAGAGGTTTTATATTCCTCTATCATACCTGAACGATTACTTGTTACATAACTGTCAAACATGTTCACTTGTGAATCTGACCGCTGGTAGTCAGCAATCATACCTGTGTTCTGTGAATTGTAATACTGATTATTATTACTATAAGGTGGCCCATTGTTTTCATGATAACTCTGAGGAACATTGCTATATGAAGAACTTGTTTGATAATCTGAATAAATACCTCGGGCAGCTCTTAAATCTGTATCCATACCAGAATATCTTAAATCAATGTCCTTCATTCCACTATTTCTTGCAAACTTTCTCATATCTACATCCATAACAGAACTGTTATCAGAATATTTATTGATAATCTCATGTTGAGTCTGCAAGTCAGATGATGAACGAGTTGTTGAATTTGGGTTATTTTGTAGAACTTGATTTAGAGAAGAATTGCTTTGGTTACTTTGTAAACTATATAATGATTGACTAGTATGTATAGTATGATTACTTTCACTCTGTACATCAGTACTTGAACAACTATTCTGTTCTACACGCATGTCAACATCTAACGGGGAAAAAGTTCTTTCCAGTCTTAAATCAACATCTTGTAAAACTTCACTAGCATCAAATACTTTTTTATTTTCATGTGTATAAACATTGCCCAAGCTGCCACTATTGTCATTATCACCAACAGCAGGAGATTTAGATCTGTCAATAGAATCTTGTGGACTTGGTGTGTCAGTTGGCTGGTATGGATCCTCTTCTATTACTGGTTCTGGGCTAAATGTTGGCATGGTAGGATCATACAGGTCCACTTCATTTACTGTATGCTGAGTTGACACAATATTTTGTCTCTGATTATAAGCCTTTACATAACCTGTTGTATTATATTTAGTTTGGATATCAGTTTCTTTATTTTTTTTATGTTCTCCTGATATCATAATGGCACTAACTTTCTTGTCAGACTCTGAATTCACACTTGATATTTCAGAAGATTTATTTTTATTTTGTCGACAATCTTCTGGCAATGGAATAGTGCTTAAATATTTCTCCTCATTTATATTTTGATCTTCAATTTTTTTGGAATTCAAATTTTCTAGATAAATTTCAGTCTTGGTTTGTTTTGTATTAGAATCTTTATGATCATGTGATGACAGTGCACTTATAGAACTAATGGTTTCATTATCTCCAACCTGAACTTTATACATTGTATCCTTGGATTCTGTATTCTCCAAGTTAATGCCGCTAACATCTTCCATCTCAACTTCCTGGATACTACTATCAGATTCCTCTTCCTTCCCTTTGTTTTCATAAACATTTGAGTCTTGAAATTGAAAATTTGATGTCGTTTTATCATCCATAACTGTATGTTCACTTTGGCCTATAGACGTTATATTTGAAACATAACTTGTTATTGCAGAAATACTTTTATTGGCTGAAGGATTTATCTCTAATCTCTTCTTTAGATGCTGACATTGGATTTAAATCTGCAGCAAGAGTATGTGCAAATGTCTGCAAGGTTAAGTTCATATTTCCTAGCTTTATTGTGGGCACACTTGGTTCCTGATTTACAGAATAATTCTGATATAAACTAGCCTGGCTATTATCGCTAGTATTTGTATTCAGTGAATAATCCCCATCTGATGATACCGAGGACGAAAAGTCAGCTGTTGAACTTGCACTTCTCCTTTTTAATCTTGGATCAACCCCTGACCTTTTAACTGAGTAAGAAGAATACTCTGGTTGTATTGCTGTGTTATGCTCTGTATTATAACCCTGTATTTCACTTCTAGAAATATTTAATCCATCACTATTTGTACTTGTCTGCCATGAGTCCCATGATTGTCTCCTAGCAGGTGCTTGTTGTGCTGCTGTTTGATTATTTCTTTGTGCAGCATCCGGTACTTTAGATACTGGAATTTTATTTGTGTTATTTTGTGTTTTAGACATTCTGTGTCCATAGCCAGTGTTCTCACTCCCACGTGGCCTTGACCTCTCATAGCCATGTGATGACTGTCGCTGTGAAGCTTTCGATCCATATCCAGTTGTTGTTGGAACTTCCTCAGCTTTTTCATACTCCACTATAGCATGTGGTAAACAATGTCTGGGTCTCTCTACTGTCTCATAGTCTTCATTGTATTCATACAGGTAAATCTGTAAAATAAAGTTACTGGTAAATCTGTAAAATAAAGTTACAGGTTAATCTGTAAAATAAAGTTACAGGTAAATCTGTTAAATAAAGTTACAGGTCAATAAATCTGTAAAAAAAAAGTTACAGGTAAATCTGTAAAATTTAATTTAAAACATTTTAATTTGATGATTTATCAGAGTATAAAAATTAAACCAAAGACTAGAATGTAAGTAAGTTCATACAGAACACAATTCATAAAAACCAAGGTGTTATCTTTAATTTAGTGGTTTTTAATTGCTACTTATGACAATGTCAAACCAGCCAGGTTAGTTATTTTTTATCTAAAATACTGGTGTAAAAACTAATTTAAAAGCTGTAAATCCTATAAATGTACTTAAATCACAAATCTTGATATATTTTGTTTAGTTCTTTTGCACTGTTTATCCCATAGATTTACTGTGAAAATATGTTATTCTGGACTACAGTGTACTACAGTAATTTATTCTACATTTGATGAAGAGTTATATATAATCAGTATAGGGTCAAAAACAAAACGGTTTCAGACACTTCTTTAAATCAAGTAACTGCTTTCAACTAACAATTATAGCATTTCAATGTTTTTTTTATCTCAGTGAATACAGGGTAATGTTTTGTGTATATTACATGGTATATATATGATCTAATTTATGATGAGGGCTTATTATCCCTAAATGTGAATTCAACTAGACTAAGATGAGCCTTAGTTATAGAGCTTTAAGTAAAACAGTATCTATTTTTAAATAATATACAGCAGAATTGATTTTTAACAGTTTTGTATCTTATTACTAAAGAGGAGCTTGATATAAACAAAAAAATCAAGAAGAAACATTAAGAGATTATGGAAAATTACCTATGATGTAATAAATATGTTGCAGACAGGTTATCCAAGCTTCTTCTATCATGATAAAATGCACTAACAGGGTAATCCGCTCGAAACATATTTTTGATAAATAATGCTGCTTATACATATATATCTATATATTTAAATCTTTACCTTTTTGTACTTTTTAAGCATATTTTGGGGCTGCAAATAGAGTGCAATGAGAATTCCACAATATTTTTCTCTATCGTATTTTATAAAAAGTTATGGTTTAATTTCCCATGTTGGCTTGTATGTTAAAAGATAAATGATGAAGGTAACTACAATATAATGGAGTAACATTAATTTAAAATATAATTTACATTATTTGAATTTTTCATAAAGCATCATCAACATAAATCTTTATGAACTCCTGAGTAAAGTCTTTCCCTTTATCTATTTTTTTACGTTTATTACAAACAAACTTACCTGTGACCTTGACAACTGTACATAAAGTGAATCACTAAGTTTAGCTGGCTGATGACTAACATGACAGTCAAAGTTAGGTACTGGTTCCTTGCCTTCACAATTACCATCTCCAATAATGACTTTACATTTTCCTAATGTTACCTAAAGTATAGAGATTAGATTTGTTTTAAGAAATAAAGTAATTTTCCAATGTCTTTATGAACTTGTAAAAGTATAATGGGCTGTCTCAAATTGCATAAAAGGCTTTTCTTATATTTACAATATTTATTAAAAATAATTTTATATCCGACTCACATTTTTCATGTAATTTCGAAAACGGTTTGGAAATGCACTGCTGGTGCACCTTCTCAGAAAAATGGGTCGTCCCGTCATTCAAAAAGAACATTTGACGTCTGACCCCGCCCACATGTAACTAACATTTGACATCTGATCCCGCCCACTGATCAGTCTAGATGTGAATTATTTATTAAATTTGATAAAATAACAACAAACATGAATTACATTTTCAAGTGAAAATTGAATAAACAATCATTAAAAGATGAATTTGTCAAAAAGATGGATGAATGGATGCCATCGAAAATTCTATACGTCAATTTAGAAAACGTTTTCCCGCAATCTGCGGGTAAAGTCTATGACGTACACTGTTCGCACGTGGAGCATTGTCTTTATGAAGTTACAAAGTATAGTCGACGTCAAATACTTTATTGAAACAAGAATAATGTAATTGTAAACATTTTAAAATAATCTATATTCTTTTCACTTTCTTTCTAGAAATCCATCTAAAGCTGTGAACATCTGGACAGAAGAAAGGTCATCTTGAGTGGTCAAAAAAAAAAAAAAAAATTCAAAGTTACTGTAATAATTGTGTACATGATTACACTGATTTTGAAATGATAGATGTTATACTTAAGATATATATAAAATTTAAACAAAAATTGACAAATAATGTCTGCCATGTTTTATAACATCCTTAAATCCTTAATATAAATAACTAAGTAAATGATCTAACAAAAATCTTTTATGGACATTAGAGGCACTTTATCTTACCCAATTTTCTAGTCTTTCTTCATACATCGAATTGCTATATAGAAACTTTAAAGATTCAAGATTAATATTTAGAGTGACTGTGTTAAATAGAAGTACCCATTATGCACTGTACCTAACAATGAAATTTCAAGCTTTAAGTTTTAAGGATTATATGTACAAGGATTGAAGATCAAGGTCCCAGGTCTTTGAAAGCATGGCAGTTTCTTTTCATGTAAAGATGATATATATGAAGTCTGATACTATACATCTTTTTTGTTTTTGATGATGGTAACTTTAAATCTCATTTTATCAAACAATTCTCTACTATACATCACATCTTATTTAAAACTTGTTCTGTTATCTCTAAGTAATCTTGTTTACTCTAAGTAGACTGCCTCCAATTTTTTTGTATTTCTCCCACTGAACCATCTTTATTCCACGACTTGGGACTTATACTTCATCCTACACCACACTTGTATTTAGATAATTAAATGTCTGTTTAATTTACCTTAAATATGAAGACAGAACAAGAATCTACTCCCCAGGTGTCAGCAAATCTTAACTGTAAATCAGCATGTTTACATAAATGTAGACCATATTTACTGTCACCTACAAAAATATAGTCAATATTGTAATAATAACAATATACATCATATCTAAAATATCTTCACAAAAGTACAAGACTTCTTGCATATGTGATAGATTTATCTAACTGAATTTGTAGGTACAATATTTTTTGCCATATCGCACCCCAGGTGCGCATGTGTAGCCTATCTCAACTGAACGGGACTCCTTTTTTTCAATTGGTAAACAAAGCCTTGTTTGAAATGAAAAATCTGACCGCTCGATCAGAAATTCCCAATCTTGACCTCAAACTCACAATAGATTCTCTTTCTATATAATATCCTCATACAAATATTAAGAAGGTTGGGGGGTTTTTCCAAGCTACTCTGATTTCCTCTACCATCGAAAAAATTTCTTGCCTCAATATAAGTGAAAGAATCAAGAATGAGGTGTTAAATTACTATTACTTCCATTATCTTATATGATACAAGATATATACAATATTCTCACCTAAAGCATTAAAGTTGGAAGCTTTTGTTATAAGTCCATTTTGTGCAATCTTTGGTATTATATAACTATCTTTTATCACTAAGAAAGCAAACTGTTCTGTTAAATCTCTAGCATGCCGACCTTCTTCTTTTAGCGAGAGACGTTTGGATCTAAAACATGAAATAAGAAATATATTTATGTAATTTCACAATACTGAATTTGTCAATTATTCAGTTTGTTAGCTGTTTGGCTAGTCACTTTTCATGTGGCAGAATGAACAAAAACTACTTTCAGGCAGTTGTCAAGAAATTTATGCTCAGTGAACTCTTTTTTATTGGAAATACAGTCATTAGGCACCAACCTTTATGGAGCTGGAAAAGGGCAGACTGATAAGAAATCTTGATAGTCTTAAAACAATTACAGTAAAATATTACAGTGTTAGAACACACCAGACTATTCTACAATTTGAACTAGAGTTATTTCCACTTAGAAATCTTTCAGTTTTCATTTTAAGTTTTCCACTTTATAATGTATTTAATTGTGTATTTTTTTTTCTTCTTCTTCTTTTTTTTTTTTTTTTTTTTTTTTTTTTTTTTTTGTTGTTGCTTGTTGTTGTTGTAAATTTGTTTCTAACCTTATTTCTAGAATAACCAATTATTCAACTTAAGGTAAAATAAGTACATCAAATTCCATAGAATTATTCAAAAGAAAATGATTTATAATACTAAAATTTATAATCTTCATTAATATTTAAGCCAATGGGTAATTTCAACCACAGGTTTTATGACCTTGACTCACAGTCAGTCAAGAAATCTCTATTCATAAAATATTAACAAAAGAACACAATACTTAGCACCAAGCCTTAATTGTCACCTAAGCGCTATTATGTATTTGAAATGCAAACATATATCAACCTCTTAAGCTGACCAAACCAGAAATAAGCAGCTAGTACCAGTTAAGATGAGTTGTAATAGTTCAATTTGTTTTTTTTACACCTATATTTATGAATATGTGCCTCTAAAAAGTTTTCGAAATTTTCCAGATTATTTTTCATTTTAGTATTCTTATGCATCTGTGACCTTGACCTTTGAATTCCTTACCTTGATCAATCTATAAAAATTAATGAAGAAGTGTTAAATGAAGTCAAGAAACATCAACACTAGGACCATGACTTAGCTCTCTAACTCCGTCCAGAAAATGTTTACTTTTGAATACAGAGTATTTATATACCTGTACAGTTGATCCAGGTCTTTGTTAACCACCATTTGGATGTTCTTGACCTTCCATGACCCTTGGTAAGATTGGTCCAAATATGACCTTTTAATACTGTCAACAACATCCTGGGCATCACGGCTATTTATGTTAACATTTCTTAAATTATCTGAAAAACAAATCTAAGTATTACTTTGACTGAAAAAAAATCCAGAGAAAAGTTTAATAATTATTCTAATACTGAGGAAACCTGTTTATATTTATCTATATCACATTTCTTCTATATTTTACATTTCACTTGCATTAGTACTAAGAAAATATACACGCAATTTAAATTCTTACATAAATGCTCAACAGATGCCAGATAGATAATTGTTTATCAACTTATAATCACCTATAGCCTTCATGACCAGGAACTTTGAACATAACATTGTTTCAAGGTCATGGCACACTTTTAAAGTACAGGGATATTTTGTCGATTTATAAAAACCAAGCAACAGAGAAATTATTATAGCTTGGGCTCAATTTTTAATCAGAAATATCCTGTAACCTTGAATTTCAATATCAGTTTCTCCAATTCATAAGATTTTTTAACTATGTAAATGTATAATGTTTCATTAAACTTTTGTAGAGCAATATCGTCATTGGAAATGTTTAAATACATGGCTTTAATTAAACTGTGTTAGATGTAGATAGGAACTTCATTAAAGGTCTACATATATAAATGGCAACATGATATTTAGGTTTTACTAACTAGTTACACATCAACCTGATGGCTATAAATGTTCTCTTGGACATTTTCAACAAGTAAAATGTAAAGATTAAAACAAGATTATTTGAAGTTAGGTTACAAAAACATGCTTTTAGCACCAAGAAATATAAAACACCTACTGTTATCAGAGCATTCAAGGTTCTCTATAAATTTTGCAATGATGCTAGGATAATGTCCATAGTAGTTAAAATTTATCAATCATAGGGTTTTTATTTCTTACCTTTACTTATCTGTCTCTTGATTTTTGGAATGTTAAAACCAATCCCACGTGACTTCTCATCTGTCATCATGCATGCTTCTTCCTCTGTAACATAAAGCACCAAATCAGAGTAATGGTACAAGACCTAACTAATGATTTTGCATCTGTATCCCCATTAACATGTCTTTAAAACATATTACATCACATTTCATTAATTTGATGAAAATAATTGTGGTTAACATTCTATTTCTCTCACTTCCAATAATAAATCAATAATAATAACCAATTAAAATGACAGGAATGAATAACTTTTGACACCCAATACAATTCAGTTCCGAGTTTTGTATTCTGCTATTCAGTCAAAGATAAGACACCTACAGCATAAATTTACCTTGGCATTTCTGGATAATAATGATACACAACTCTTATAAAAATACTAGTAGATGAAACATAAAAACTATAAAAAGATATTCGGTGAAAAGTCAAAATCATCACGACAATGGCATATGCTAAGAAACCACTATTGTTGACTAATTTTTTTCGAAACCTGAAGGTCTGTGAACAATAGCCGACACATTTCATCTTTAGTAGATTAACTTGAGAAAATGTCATACTGAATTTACAAAATATGTAACTTGAGAAAATGTCATACTGAATTTACAAAATATGTAACTTGAGAAAATGTCATACTGAATTTACAAAATATGTAACTCAATATTCAACTAACAATCCATATGTCAGTAGTGACGAAACCTAAACTATTTCCTTGAATTGAAAAGAATAGCCTGTACCAACAAGAGCACACATAAACCAAAACAGGTAAAAACAGAACTGAATCAGTCAACACGACCTCAGAACCGGTACTAGAGACTAGAAAACTTACGGATTCATAAACAACTCGTCAGGAAGAAATGGAATTACGAACATCTACAGTCACGAACAGTCCAGAAACGCGCATTTGAAACTAAAATGCTGAGGTTAATAAGAGTTCGGAAACAAGAATACAAATTGAAACATTAAACGTTAACAACAGAGTCGAATCAAGCATTTCTGAAACACTGACGTTCGTTATTAAGGACCTAGCAACAAGCATTTGAAACTAACAACATTGACGGAAATATTGTATTCAGAAACAAGAATTTGACAATAAAACACTGAAATTGTAAAGTGCCTAGAAGCAAGCACTTCAAAGAAGTAATAAGAAATTATAAGAAGTCCCGATTTAAGCTTTTGAAACAAGGCGTTTAAAGAGTATTGAAGAACCCAGGAACAAGAATTGAAAGCTAAAAATCTGACGTGTCATAAACAGCAAGCACTTAATGAAGGGACGAAGTGTTTAAAAACAAAATTTTGAAACTAGAATATGAAACAATTCATGATGAGCCTAGAAACAAATATTTAAAACTAAAAGAAGTCATAAAGAGTCCAAAACACTGAAGGCATAGATTAGAACCAAGAAATAAGTATTTGATATTAAGACACTAACTGAGCCATCAGGTAACCCGAAACAAGCACTTGAATATAGAACATTGGTGGCGTCTTGGGTAGACCTGAAACGATGCAATATGCACATGAAGACCCATCATGCACTTGGAACTAAAGAGTCATTAACAGCTCCAGAGAAAGTCTCTAAAACTTTACACCGACGGAGTCAAGAATAGTAAAAGAAGTTTCAATTATGATTGAAACTAGAAACTGGGAGCCCAGTAATAAGTAACTTAGAAAAAAAGGCCAAGAAGCGTCCTAAACGAAAAAATACTGAGAACAAGAACATGAACAGATTTAGAAGTTCTTAAAGAAACACTTGACAATAGAAAACTGACGGGGTCAGGAACAGACCAGTAAGTAGCACCTTAAAATGTAATACTAACGAAGCCATACACAGTCCGAAACTAGTTCACGAAAATAGAACACTGGCGCAGTCATGAAGAGCTAAGACGAAACTACAACATTAACAGACTCAATAATAATCCATAAACAAGCAATTGAACTAGAATTTTGAAGAGTCCAGGCACAAATACCTGAAACTAGAACATCGGCGTATTTAAAACCCAAATCAAGTACTTGAGAACAGATCACTAGTGGATAGGCCATGAATAAAGAAGCATATGAAGAAGCCTAAATCATGCAACTGAAACCAGAACAATGATGCAGCCATTAAGAGCTTACACACTAGCAAGTGAACTGAACAATGAAGTGTTAAAAAGTATAATTAAAATTAAAACTAGAACAATTACGTATTATTTGCCCAGTAATAACCTAGAACACTAACGGAGTTATAAAGAGCCCAGAAGAAAGTACTGAAAACTACAGCATACTGTTTAGAAACACGTACTTGGAACACTGACGGGGCCGTAAAAACCCACTACACAAGTATTTTAAATAACAAAAAAATGCTAAAAACTTTAGATTAATTAATTTTCAATTGTTTTGCTTATGTTTTATCTATCAAACTTTTCAGCCTCTAGTGTCACTGATGAAGAATTATTTTCTGAAATGTGCACATATGGCACATCAAAATATAACAGGTGTTATATATTTAAAAACTTCAAACATTATAATCTTTTGATACAATATTTTACAGTAGTGACTAAAATATTTAAAAAAAAAATAAATAGTTGACACCTTATTGTCAATCTTTGTATGACCCTGTGACCTTGATAAAAGTTTTTACTATTAAAGCCAAGTATGGTGATTAATAAAGTTCAAGGTGGACTTAATCATTGATGCTGCATAAAAAGTTTCAAGCTTCTGAACATTTTGGCAAATGGAAAGATGGTCGAAATATTTACTACTTTAGATAATTATGATCATTCAGGTGAACTAGCTAAGAAAACTTGGTAATACTTTAAGTGCTGATGCTGGAAAAAACTTCAGTTATTTTAGGAATGAATTAAGATCATTATAGTAAAAATTTCCTCTGACTCGTAACATATTTTATGCTTGTCCGCTGTATGTAAGGTCAGAACAATTTCTATTTCAATAGTTTGTCCTCATTTCGCTTCAGGCTAAAAATATTACTAGAATTGTAGAAAAGTTACTTATCTAGAACGATAGAGCCAAAATATTTAGACATTTCAAGATGTCATCGCCGATGTTTAGAGATACAAAACAATCTCTTCGATGTTGGTGTTTGCCTAGCTCTTCTTCCATTAAAAAAAACCCAAAGACTTCTTGACCTCTCAAAAACTTGTATTCAAATATTTTAGAGACAAATCATTTATCTATCAGTCGAAGGTTAGTAATTTTCCTATAATTCCATAAATATTTAGTCTTAATCAAAATGAGGTGACAACGCTTCCGACATCGGTTGGTATCGGAAATCAATGCTTTTTGACAAAAGAAATTTTTCTGACTTTTCACACAGCCGCCAGGCCAAAGTGTGTAAGGATCAGAGAAAATTCAGACTAATATACAAAATGTTTCGAGCTTCTTGTCTTTTGAGATCATAACAAAAAGATGTTAAGTTTTTACTTTTTACTCTCTGTGAATGGTTTGAATATACATCATTGGTTTTGTATGCATACAATGTATAAAGTAAAAGAAATTACAAATATTTCATATTAAACAACAATAAACAATTTGTACATATGCGTGTTCTACCTCGTGCACCGACGAAAACCCGTGAATCGCCTAATGTACACAAAGCCATATAACAACGCCACCATGCGGTACGTTGATAGCGAAATTAATTCTATACTTATTTCTGTTGTCAATCGTGTAAAATTACATTACTTGAACAAAGAAATTTTTGTGATGTCATTAGACTTAATTTATATACTAGTTTACCTGTTTATAATGGCAACATATAACATCATCAATATAATGCATGACAAGTTTAAAATCAACTGACGCGCATGATTTACATGTTATGTCCAATCACGGGCAAAATTCGTTTCATTTAGATTTTGTTAAAATATAGAATCCCAAAAACCATTGATATTTACTAACGAATAAAAAATCAAAGCAAAACTTTGGATTTTAACAGCAAAAACAAAGATATTGTGTGATCATTGCTACACCTGATTCAAGTTTGTGTGCAATATCGTAAAGTTACGGCGCCTATATCCACTGTACCAAAATTAAAATAAAAATAAAAATTTTAAAAATACTGCCAAAACTGTTTAAGTTTATGGAAAGCTGTCCAAGTACAACAAATACAAATTTATGTGGAATAGATAAGTAAATGAAAGCAAGTTCAATAAAATTTAGTGTTGCTTAAATAAATTTCGTTTTGTTTCAAGTTGATGGTTTTAAAGTCCGTTGGAAATCTTTTTCCCAAAAAGTATAGATTGATTTTCTATATAATACTTTATTTTTATTATTATTATTTATTTCGTTTTTGTAAAAACGATATATATCTTAACATTGTCAAAGTCGTAGAAGGCATTCTGAAATATTTGTATCAATAAACCGAAATACTAGTATATGATATCGAGACTTCTTTTCAGTTAATCTCAGCTCCGACTTGGTAATGATCAAACTCCAACGAAGTTAATTTAACTTAAGCGAAAACAGTTTATTTATTTATGCTTCATTTATTATAAACTTCACAAATCGATAGGGTTTTTCCTCCTGCTAATAATTGCCGCTGTATAAAAATTGATGAATTTTATATCAAAACGAAACGCAATTAATTTCCATTACAATATTGCATGGACCATATTTTCAGAATTTACAAACAAACATGACAATCTTTGCACAATTTGTCCTGAAACTTTTAAGTCAAATACTCTGTTGTAGTGATTTAAAATGTTGAAAATCGATTTCAAAATAAATGCCGCCTATATATCTTATTCGACTGTTATTTATTGATTATGTTAGGCCAGTTGCATAGCACTAAGACATTGCCATAAAACGCTTTACTGTCCGGAATCTGTATTTGCTTAATTATAACTGACATTACCTTGGCCTATCTTCGCCTGAATCATCGCCCCCAAAATGTCTTAAGATAGCTCTACATATGAACAACATTTTAATGGCATTTACTTTTTTCGCTGGACCTAAATTTCGTCGCGATATGTTTTATTTCTTTTCTTTTCCTTTCGTTCTCAATGCTTACAACGTAAAAACAGTCGAGAGTGCAGTATACGCCCACACACGAAATAAGTACGTGTACTTTGAGATCATACGAGATCAGAATGTTCAGGTGTACGGAAATGACCTAGACCTTCATGAACTGTTCATCTTCTGAAAATGACAAAGTCCAGGAATGTTTGATTAAATTCCTTTATTTTATATCGAAAATGCCCAAAATTAAAAAAGTTTTCTGTGTCTTGGCCTGTTTCTCAAAGCATCGCGCTCTTATGTTTCTTTTGAATATACGCGGCAAATTTTATCAACCGTAAAATATCGTTTAAGAGTTATAAAGCACACACGGAAATGTTTAAGAAAACCAAAAGGTTCACTTTTTCTACATGCCGTGACCGTTATCTATACCTCATTCTTTGCACCCTAGCCTTCTCTGAAAATCTCAAAGATGACAAGTTCCATTATTATCTTTAAACGGAAACGAAACTTCAATAAAAAAACCCAAAACTTTAGATTTTTGAAGATTATGACTTTTGATCGTAGCCTTGACCTTTTCACTGGACTTCCATGCATTGTGCTCGAGGCAGAAAAATACTAACGTATGTACGTACTTACATACGGTCAGAGAGTGCGTCCGTATACGGTCGTACGAAAGTCATTAAGACAAACATCGGCTATGACAGGAACGATGAACAACAAAGTATATATGAAAAATAAAGGAGACAAAACTTAGTTATAAAATTCATAACTTTTCTTTTATCGTTTACTTGGTTCATTTGGGATTTTAGAAAAAATATTTTGTTAGCGCATTTTGATAAATCAAAATTGTAATATAAAAGGTAAATTATCGTAAAAGATCTCGACTTTAAAATTATTTTCCAAAAATACCTTATATTTGTTTGAACAAGAGGCTTGTGACTCTTGAAGTTCACCTTTCATATGAATGATTATTACAACATGCAAATCACATCATGATCCCAAACAATTTAAATTGTTTTGATGTTTAACGTCACTTCAGCAATTTTCAACTATTCATGACGAGAGCAAGTTTATAAATCTCTGAAGATTAATCTCAAAGCAGTTTCATAAATTTTAAGACTTGCGTGAGACCCAGTCGGGGTTTGAAACCAAAATCTATCAGTTTGAATTATATTTAATTATGGATTATCTCTATACATTTTCAATCAAATCAATGGACAAGAATTCGTGAATGTATTGGATGTATATTACGTAAATATAAACACAATGACATTGGAAGATTTGAATTCACTCCCAAATTTGCAAATAAGTCCAAAATAAATAAATTGCATCAAATTGAGTAAACAACATTCCGGTTTTAAAGTATATAACCTAAACATCATGCTGTAAACATGTTTCACATTTACAAGATAAAATATAAGACAAATAGTCCGAGATTAAAATACTAATTGTGTATTTATTTTGTAAATCTTCTATTTACAATAGAACAAATAACTTATTTGTACTGCTAAATGTTTGTACATATTACAGTTAAATACAATCATTATAAAATCGAAGAGGAAGTAGAAAAATATTTTTTTAAAAATTCAAATCAACTTTACCTGTTGTAAAGTTATTTTAGTCACCTGTAGTAAATTAGAGTAAACACTTGCTGCTTTCATCAAATTCAATAAATCAAAATATGTAAGGTTGGTATGAACGTAACACGCTCAATGGTTGCTATAGGGACGAAACTGGACCTTATACACATGCAATGAATCAATATGTATTTGGTTGCTAAAAACAATATTCATCATTTATATGGTTGCTAAAGGCATAACCTTTGACCTTTAAAACACTTGCATGTGTTAGCAGTGAAACCCCTACAATTTACAGTCTCCAAGATAGAGCAAAAATAATACATCTTTACACGTGGCCAAAGATATACATGTAACACAAAAAAGTGTAACTTTTTAACTGAATTTTAATATTTGTATAAACTCTATACTTTTCAATGGAAAGCTGAAAATCGGATCAAATTTGGGTTACTAAGTTCGGTTTCGGTAGACGGTCTTTTTTAAATCCTTTTTCACATGTAGATCACCGTAACCTACTTTTTAAGTACGGCAACCAAAAGTATAAACTTTTAAATGTATAAAAATCCGCTAAATAACCATTTCGTGTAAAGATTGATCAGTATTGGCCCAGTAGTTTCTGACGAGATGTCAAAAAATTGGAGTTACACAAGCACACACGGGCACATACTACATTATACCAAAATCTGGTATTTCGTCCTGGTGAGCTAAAAAGTACATCTCTTTGAACTTGATTGAGCTTTTTTTCGCCCATTAATTCTACACTCATTTTATTTTTTTGTTTAATTTCTATACATCACATCTATGTATAAAGACATCAAATGCAGATTAATATTCAAACGTATTTTTTAATTATATCTGATTCTAAGCTTTTCACAGATTAATTAAAAGAGTAAATCCTTCCTTCTCTTGGTAAGTAAGGTCAAATGACACAGATCACCAGTTACTTGGGTAACGAAAATTACAGATTCAAATTATAAATATCACATAGCATCCGTATTCTAAATAGATTAATTTCACAAAATGATACCAAATTATAACATATAAAGTCTCCAGCGTTAAAGGTGCAGTAGTGAATGGTAGATAATAATGCTGATGCGGTTTAAACAATCTTTCACTAATTGAAAAATATTTAAACAATCACCATGGCAATGGCAACTAAGTTTCCTCTTGTCTGTTTGGTGTTTAAATCCACAGCCACTACTCTATAACATATACATTAGAATGTCCAACTTTAACTGCATATGTCTGTATGTTTAGTCTCTTTGTTTCTCATAAATTGTAACTTTCTTGAAGTGGTGTCCATTCATAAAATTTGAAACACATCTGATATATATCAACTAGTACGTAGAAAAAAAACAATCTGTCCAGAATTAATTGTCGTAACACTAACTGACAGATTGCAATAACTTATCTGTATCCTTCCATTAAATTAAAACGTGTCTGCAGCAAAATGTGATCCACTACCTCTTTTCACACTAAACATTTCTTCACATTTCAAAAGTAAAGCCTGTGCGTATTAACTAATTATAAAAACACGTGTTCAAAAAGGATCTGGTTTTATTCATGTTTAAGAAGTTGACGACAATATCATATACATGATCTTCTCATTTCGTCTTCGTTTGCTACAAGTGGTAATGATGTTTTACATATCTCGAATACTTTCGACGTACAATTTTTTTAAACTGTTAACAAAGATAGTTTAATAAGACTTCATAGTAAAGCTTTCTTTCAGTCATTCATTTCTAAATATAGAGCGTGCTACAAATTCACAAGTTTCAAGTAATCTGACCGGGAATTTACACGCCCACACCTACTTGTTGATGTGTGCACCACTACTAAGAGGCAGTTGTGATGAATGAGTGGGGTCTCATTGTAAAAAAGTAAAGATCATTAATGCTTTCGAAATGTACCACACATTAGTTAGTCAAACCAAGTGCTTTTTAAAGTTTCGAGATTAAAACCTGGTTCAAATCAATGCAAGTCTTTTTTCTTCTTCTTCTCTGCTTGTTACTTTCCTAATTTTATATGCATGTATTTACTATCTCTGGCCTTGGTTACAATGTTATCCCCCAAGTCTGTGTTATTTAATCACAAGTTGCTCTTTTTTATTCTACATTTTATCATATTAACATTCAGATAGTTGTTCAATATATGTGACCTTGACCTTCGATCTGATAGTGTTCAAGAAACAAATACTAATATGCACCCAACTTTGTCACACAATACAATTACTTATTACATATTTGAGAAGCATGCTCTTAACAGGTTGATGTGATCTTATCTAATGGATATATGTTGATGTTCATTCAAATTATCCTTGATGTCAGTCAAAACTCAATTATTAAAACAATTTTCACAGACAAAAACATTGTTTAAAGCATATTATAATCAATAAATCATCAATGAAAACAAGAAAAATAATAAAAATTTAACACATAATTCTTTATTCTTTTTTCAGCAAAACAATCGAACAATACTTATAATTTTACAAAACTTCATACATGTATTTAAATATAAATATAATCAACTACATTTACTACAAACCCAATGGAAAACAGATATTAAAGCAAGATCAGATAATTCAGTTTCAAATAAATATCTTATTGTCATCATTAGGAAACCAATCAATTTTATCCCAGAATGAAAATCAAACTACATGTATTAAAATACTAAAAACTTACCACTTTACTAGTATAAAGTAAAATCATAAAAATGTCAGTAAAATATACACCTATATGCAAACCTTTACCAGTTTACTTTTTTTGTTTTCAATTCCCCAACTTTACAATGTGAAGCATGCCTTAAATCTAACACAAGTAGACAATTACATATGAAACACACATTTTAAGTCCCAGTTTATACTGAGCTATTCAAATCTATAGATAATGATATTAGAAATGGAGTTACTACTGAGCATATACTGTTCCCAATAAACATTAAAATATGAATAATCTTCTTTGTAAAAATAGAATATCATTTTATTTACTAGAAATTAACTGTAGCATATTAGGACACATGGTGTAAATATCCAGTATTAATTGTACATTCACTTATACATCAATATTATATGTACATTAAAATCAATTGTAAACATGAACAGAATAGACCATGGATGAGAATACAATGTGGGTACAATATGATACATAATTCAAAATTCCTTTTTGTTTTTAAAATGTATTGGTTTGTGTTTAAATAAAACTATACTGATACACTGAGAGCAAACGGATATGTAGCATTCCTTCTGCAATAGCTGGACTACATTTATCAATGTGCATTTATGCACATACTATGAAACAAATTTCCATCTTGTTCATCATAAAACTGTTAGCACAGAGAAAACCAATAATATCCTGTAATGTATTGGGGGTTATTAAACTGGGTGAGGAGTAAACACTCAAGTTTTTCAGTCTGGTTACTTTAAACAAGATGTTACCAGCTGAAGCTGTGCACAATTTATAGGTTTAGTGTGTACTTATAAATGACAAGACTGTGAATTTTTTAATTAAAAATGATGTAAAGTTGCCAAGATCGATTTTTTGTGTGCATCAAGGCGAGTTTTTCTTTGGTACCCCAAATCCCCTTAATTTCAATGATCGTGTGAATGCCTCATAAACAATTTTTAAATACTAAGAATTTCGTAATCGCTCGCAATATCTATGTGTTTAACGGGTACAAATCAAGATTAGGATATAAGTAATTTGTTTAAGTTTTCACAAGGTTTATTCGCTTTACCGACATTTTCAATCACCAGGGTAACTATCGAAACCGCTAAGCCTTATCCCTACCAGCATAACAAATCTACTCTAATAATTAAGCATTTTACTAATAAACATTCTCATTACAAGTTTATGGGTCGTAAGAAAGCAGTTGGATAATGGTAATTTCACGACGATTGATGTCTGGGTTTCCTGTAACGTCGTTTAAACATACTTAAATTATGTAACTGCTAGTACTACATATATGGGCAGTTGTGAAAGGTGAACATGATTACGAGTCTCGAATTACGCATGGCTATAATCTACATTATATCGACAGCGCCAGCAAACTCCGAACTCTCGTATCAATAACACCTTCCAAAAATTTACCTCCATTTATCAATCATAGATCGACATACTTACAAAATAATTTCTAATCTGCATTTGTTGTTATTTCTCTGCTTTACAATGGCGGTAAATATAATAATATCTGGTTAACCGACTGACCAATGAATAATGAGTAAGAAGATAGGTCAAAGGTGATTTACACTCGCTTTCTGTCAGGGGGGATAATAATTAGGTACGGGTTCCAATTGGGGAAACTAGAGTACGGTAAAATAAATAAATAAATTCTATCATAAATACTTGGATTGTGTCGTCAGCGAAATTTGAAAAATCCGTTTTATTTGTATCATTTTAGGAAAACCTAAAACATTTAATTTGTTTGTAAATACATTGTAACCTTGATTTATTTTTTAACAATAATTTTTCACAAAATTTAGCACATATCAGTTTTGTGACAGATATTACTAAGAAATTAGCGATTAGCTGAAGTGGTAATTGACAAATGAGCATTGTAAAAGATTTCAGTATTTTCTAAATGCCCGACAACCAACTCAGGAAAACTATGCTGAATAAGTATTCATACTGAGTTATAACAAGGGTTTACTATAAATTTCAATGATTTTAACCCTTGCATTCAGAGAGAGGGAGGGGGGTTGTTATTTAGTAATCAAAGAATGTTTAATGACAACTACTTATGGGTACATACATAATGATTTTAAACAATTATATTGCTATTTATTATGACGCAAATTTAACTAGATTTTATTTTATAAGATAAGAAAATTTTATTTGAATTCGGCATGATTAAAAACAACAGTAAAAACATAAGCTCTGAGAAGCTTTTTACCGAATTTACACATATGTACACATAAATTACATATAGTCACAATCAAACAAATAAGCACATGAATACAAAAGCACAACACATAAAGTGAAATAAAATTATATGCAAAGCACAGGTACTTGGGGACGGGTAACCCCCCCCCCCCTCGTCCCGGGTATTTGTTTTCTGGACAATTAATAAAATTATCTCGACTTTTTTACTTTTAAATATTTCTTGGTGATGTATCAACTATAATACAACACTTTTTACCCGAGTACGATCCGTTTTAAGAAAGTAAAAAAAATCGACCATATCACATCATAAAAAAGACAAGGTATCTCACTTCTTGTGAAAAAATTTCCACCTCGCGAGGGAATCCCAACTTATACTCGATAAATATTTGTTTATTTTTTAAAATGTTGGTATCGTTCGATTCGTCTAAGATTGTTCTCTTTGTCCATCAACACAATTCACGACCAAACGTCGTCTGCTCGACAATATTTGAACGAAACAGCTACATGTACACAACTATCTCTGCTATCGAACGGAAGTACAGCGTGGGGAGATAACTCCTGATTCTGATAACCCGAAATAGAAGTTCCGAATAGCATTGTTATTATGATAAGGTCAGAGATATTACTTATTACTCATTTTCCGCGGTTATTTCAAACTAAAATTTAGGGGCACAACAATACATTCAAATACTCTGGGATAAGTAACGGTTGGTAGCTAAATAAAGAGGTTGTCGGTATAATTAATTCGGATGAACATTTTCATTATTGAATTTTCAATGATCAGCACAATTTTATTTTGTTATTGCACGAAACATGTTCAATAAAAATTATTATCTCAGCTCAAACTCAATTACAACAATTGGTAATGGCTAACATAAACTAAAAGGTACATATAAAAGCTTTATATAAGCATATAAAATAAATATTTAACAAAAACGTGATGTAACACTGCAAAATGCAAGTACAGTTATTTAAGTTTTTGGAAAAATTTAATAGATTACAACATTCCATGGTTTAGTATCAATTTACTATATGTCTACCTGCGTTTGTGCAATTTTGAATGAAATTTAATGTAATTTTAGAGTTCCTCTTTTGATGGAATTAAAAATAATCTAAACTTTTAAAAGGGTATCTAGAGTATCAAAAGTTTCAGTGAAATTAGTTATTTTTTAAAAAAAAAAGAAGTAAATTCCGAGTTTGTATGGGCATAAAAATAGGAAATGTATCTCGACTTCTATGGCGTTTTCATCCAAACAGGAGCAAATGCTATTTAGGTAATCAGTCTTATTGTATCTCCCCAATTCAATTAGCAATTATGAACACTTAGTCTGAATTAAGCAAATGATACACTATTAGAATTGTTTCATAATATTTCCCTTCATAAAAATATTAGATTTAATCCATCGGCAGATAGACAGACATTTTATTAATACAATCTGTGAATGCATTTAGGGGAGAACTATTTCAAATAAAAATACGGCTTTTTATGACATTATGGATTATTATTATTTAGGGGACGCCATTTAACAAATACTTAACGTTACCGTTTCCTAATTATTTGTTTGTTTGTTTTCAGTAAGATCGCCAGACTATTTGCGTAATGTGGTACCTCCTAAATTTCAATTTGAAAACTTCTATTTCGGGTTATCAGAATTAGGAGTTATCTCCCCACGCTGTACTTCCGTTCGATAGCAGAGATAGTTGTGTACATGTAGCTGTTTCGTTCAAATATTGTCGAGCAGACGACGTTTGGTCGTGAATTGTGTTGATGGACAAAGAGAACAATCTTAGACGAATCGAACGACACCAACATTTTAAAAAATAAACAAATATTTATCGAGTATAAGTTGGGATTCCCTCG
This sequence comes from Tegillarca granosa, assembly GCA_029721355.1. Taxonomy (NCBI): domain Eukaryota; kingdom Metazoa; phylum Mollusca; class Bivalvia; order Arcoida; family Arcidae; genus Tegillarca; species Tegillarca granosa. The sequence goes on along the minus strand of CM056594.1, from coordinate 55,049,003 downwards.
CGAGGTGGAAATTTTTTCACAAGAAGTGAGATACCTTGTCTTTTTTATGATGTGATATGGTCGATTTTTTTTACTTTCTTAAAACGGATCGTACTCGGGTAAAAAGTGTTGTATTACAGTTGATACATCACCAAGAAATATTTAAAAGTAAAAAAGTCGAGATAATTTTATTAATTGTCCAGAAAACAAATACCCGGGACGAGGGGGGGGGGTTGTTACCCGTCCCCAAGTACCTGTGATGCAAAGCACTAAAATTTAGCAAATTTTGCAATTAAATTAAAGAAATGAAAGCACTGAACTAAGACAAAGCCAACTAAAATAGTGTAATGAAATTCAGCGAAGGAAAAAGAAACTAAAAATTAGGTATGATTACCAGAATGGAAATAAGCATAGTAGTAAAACACAAAAAGCAGAAACAGGCTATTGAGAAAAGCAAGTCGAGCAACAACATGTCGAACCATTCCATGACCGAATCAGACTTTTGAAATGTCAAAAACTGTGTTCTGTTCTTAAATGGTTCGGCAAGCCGTTCCACAGAGTAGCAACAGCATATCTAAACGAATTTTTACCATAAGTTGTAGTTCTAACTCGTGGAATATCCAAGATATTTTGGTACCTGAAAGAATAAGGAGAGTTTTTAATAGTAACAAGATCTTTTAGACAAAGAGAGGCTCGGTCGTTAATAATCTTGAAAGTTTCAAGAGCCATAGTACGTAGTCTGCCGACGTTTAGAGTTGGTACCTTAGCTTTTTGCAGTAGTGACTCATAAGAGGTGTTGAAATCAGAGTATACAAACCTTAGAGCACGTCCTTGGATCTTTTCCAATTTTCTGGTATTTGATCCATCACAGAAGTGCCAAGCTAGAGGACAAAAGTTAAAATTGCTTAAGATAAAAGAATGAATTATAGTTAGCTTGTTGAGTTTAGTCAAGAAGGGACTGAGACGTTTCAGTACATTTATTTGTTGTAATGCTTTTTTGCATAGATTTTGAATATGGGAGTCGAATTTGAGTTGGTAATCAATGTCTATGCCTAAAAGCTTAACAACTGAGTCACAGGACAATTTACTGTTGCCAATACTAATTTCAGGCTGTTTTTCAAAGGACTTCTTACCAATAGCTATGAGCTGAAACTTATCAGCATTAGCCTGCATTTTATTAAAGTGAAACCGCTTTATGAGATAGTCTGACTCTGTTTCCAAAGTGGATATAAGATCATCAAAGTTTAGGCTAGAGAAAGAGAGAGTGTTATCATCGGCATAGTTATACAGTGAAGATTTATTGACAAAGTAAAAGATATCGTTGATGAAGCGTTGATGATGATATTAAATTTTGGTTATTAGATTTTATTTAAACTATAATTCAAGAATTCTAAAATTTTATCTCATGTTTAATTTCTTCATGTATTTAATGGTTTTGTTTAAAGACATCTTTTTGGACCTTTATTAATGTCTTATGATTATAACAATTTAAAGTGTTTAAGTTAATTGAATTCGTTCGGATTTATGAGCATTGTAATTTAGTGGCGGATTGTGTTAAGCTATCTATTAGGGGGCAGGATAAAGGAACGCGACATTGAGCAATTGACACTAATGTCTCGAACTGCCTCAATGTTTTCTTTACTATGACCTTCTGTTATTATTGTGTTACATTATAATAAAGTGATTGTTACATATTGTTCATGCTGACCAACTGTTAGGCAGTTGGATTCGGATGTTTGAACCGGCGACAACACCAAGCTTTTATAATTAGATCAGAATAAAATGCTGAAACTCGTGTTTGCATCTTATTTTGTATTTAGCAATAGTTATAAAAGATAAAAACAATAACTGCAAGTTAAGGTAACTTGAAGCACCTTAACCAAATGTATGCCCAGATAGCGGCATAATATGTTCCTTTACACCAATCAAACAATGTTTTTGTATTCACACACTGTTGTTCTATATTGAAAATAAGATATTAAGATGTAATGTAGAAAATGAATAGTGCAATTTTTTTCAGAAAAAAAACAACAAATTGGTAGTAAAATAACGACAAATTACATAAATTCACAACTTAATAAAGAGATTGTAACACTCTGTTGATCACTCTGTCTAACTCTGTTAGGTTATTTAGAATATTTCTATACATGAAATTTATCTGAGACTGATGTAAATTCACTGTAAGAAAAATAAAAATGAAATCTGTTAATCTAGTAAAGATGAAAATATGCTTCTGTAACAAGTTTTTATTAGTTGTTGCATATTTCACTGAGTATTTTATTTCTTTTAAAAAAGGTATGATCAAAGACTATTATTTTTGTTATTTTTATTATTATTATTATTATCCTAACGTTTCGTCAGTTTATTCTTTTTGTGCTTTATTCCGTACATAGGCGATAATTCGCCAAATAAAACCTTTTTTTAAAAGAAAATTTTGGGTAAATTATTTTTTATTAAAGTCATAAAAAAATCCAAGTTGTAAAACCATGTCAAACATATACTAGTATAAATTTAATCCTGATGTATTGACAGGGTACGTTATCAAGTCAACGTTCTGTGAACTTAATGTCGCTTGTTTATCAGTCAGTTTGTCTGGAAAAACTTCTTCAGTTTTATTATTTATTTGTTGATTATTATTATTATTATTATTATTATTATTATTTATTTATTTATTTATTTCTTAATCCACAAAGGCATAGAAAATATATTAGCAGTAGGGATGATGACCGGTGACGTAATTAACAAGATAAAAACATGCTGCATGTGTTCACGGTCTTCTTAAAAATAAACCCGGTGAAGGACATACTTTCTTTGCCGCCTACGTCTAGTAAAATCGTGTGTGTGTGTGTGTGTGTGTGTGTGTGTGTGTGTGTGTGTGCACGTGTGCGTGTGTGTGTGTCACGGAGCGCGCGTACGTGTGTGTGTATGTGCGTACTAGTGTGTGGTATTATTATTATTATTAAAAGGGGTTCATACCTCCTACTCCAATTTTAAAACATCATATCCCATCAATCCTTCAGTGAGTCTCAAGAACGACTTATCCCGTTTACTGAATTGTGTTGTTTCAGCAAAAAGATTGGTTCATTAAGTTTATGAAGTTTTACGCAACAGTCAACTTCGGACTATCAATATCAGGATGGTGGTGTAAACTAGAGTGTCTAAAAACATCAACGTGATCTCGGCATGCGAACCGACAAACTTTCACACTTCTTGAACCTTTGCAGTTCAAATCGTAGACTCGCGCCTTTTACCACTCGACGATTTCTGCTCACTTTCAGAGAAAAGATTAACTGAGCTTAAAAATGTTTCCTGGGAATTTGAGAACGGATCAAATTTTTATCAACAGTTTATAAATTTTTATTACTTATTTTAAAAATCACAAAATTATTTCAATCTATTTACAATTAATCACGGGGTTTTCATGTGTACTTTTTTTATCAATCTAATTTTTTCATAAAATTCTTATTGACGGATAATAAATATTTACTACTGAAATATTTGTCCCTGTAACGACCAGCGTTATTTAACACGTTTTAAATGTCACTTTTTGACAAATTCGGAATTTAAAAAAAATCTTGTTACAAGTGCATATAAAGGTCAGTAAGTTTTTCCACTTTAATTAAAAATATGGTAATTTTCTTTGAATGAGCGATATTTAAAACGTTTTGAATGTCGCTGTCTAAATAAACAATAAAAAAAATCGATGATTTCAATTATTTGAACTAGAAACAAAAGAAAATCCAGTGAGAAGATTGTAAAATTGATTATTAATAGATAAAATAAGCAGTTTGAATAAAAATAAACTCTATTGAAAAATAAATATATCTTATTATTTATTTTATTTATTTATTTATTTATTTGAATTTATGCGTTCTTAAATAAAAAATACCCTTTGATGAGCCTCACAAAAATACCTTTTTTTGATTATTGCCCCTGATAGCACTACTGCGATGATTTTGGTAGTAGTTGGTAACGACGAATCATTATTTTACGAGAGCGTTGTTTTGTTGCTAAAAATAACCTGATTGGTTGCTTGTTACGAGTTGACCCATTGGTTGCAAATTGACAATTTTTCCCGCACTTGAGGAAAATGTGGAAAACAAGCGTCTTCTGATCAAGCCAGTATTGCATTACCACATCGTTTTAAAACAGGTATATACATTGTGGAAACCGTTTCTCATTTTTTATCTGTGAACCACGTGTTTTTGTGAGTTTCTGAGTTAAGCCTTTTACCTACAAAACGCCTTTTTTCACCCCTTTGCATTTTATTTATTCATTCAAATGACAAATAGCCTTGCAGCCGATCCACCTGATTTAGACAGAAACGTTTTAATCCTATCCAGGCATGAAGTAGATTACATAAAGTACAAAAATATGTCATTGTGTTAGGCTTTTAGTTTTAAATTACTGTCGATCGGTCCATTTATTCTGACACCAGGTACTATTAAATCTGGACACTAACAATATAGTTTGCTATTTTCAGGGGGAAAATGCATCTTGAAATTTTTTAATGCCATGTTTAGATATACTGAATCTATTTGTTATTTGAAAATCTGATTATTTGGGGTCCCTTGTAGTTTCTCACCCTCATTTATAATTTCGCAAGTGAAATGACTAGATCTAAGAAGATCAAATACCATGGTACACTGTTTTAGTCGCTGTCACTATGTTTGTGGTAAAATATTCTTGACTGAGACGTGTTAAACACCATTACTCAACTCAACTCTGTGTTTGTGTTAGTGAATTTTGCTTGATTTTCGTAACTACAAATTCCATTACGTTTTTCTAGGACAAAATTAAAATGGTGCTGATCTTCTGAATTATGTTCCTATGAACAATGTAACATTTGGTTTAACAATAAAATCTTGAATAGATATGGAAATAACAGTAGAAAAAGATCTAGCCTGTGGGATCTAATTTTAGAACATGGTTACATCATAAAAAACTTGGTTGTGTAAACACAACTTGCAAAAACAGTGAAATACTGTAAATTAAACACAGAATTCCATAAATTTGTCATTTGTGACTTTGTAAGGGGTAAATAACACCATTTGGACAATTAATGCAATGTGTCAGGTTTCCCCTTTGATTCATTTGAGTCTGTACATCAGGGTGCATGCACCAAGCTAATAAAAAAAACAGTTTAAACAAAAACAAGTGGCTAACACATTGAAGGATTCTGTTTATTTACAGCTAATAGAAATGAAATTTGAGAAAATCATGGATTGGAATAGAAGTTATCTATTTTTTTTTTTTTTTTTTTTTTTTTTTTTTTTTTTTTTTTACAAATTATGTTTTCAGAAAATTTAAAAAAAATTCAGAAAATTGAAAAACTTAATGCAGGTTTAAATGAGAAAATTTTTAACTAACAGAAGGCAACATATTGGCCTAATTTTTGCCCAGAATTAATTCTTGACACTAAAAGTTGTTGTATTTTGAACATGTTCACTCAAAAAGGTGACAACATCCAGCTGTTTTAAAAAATCCCTGATGAAGTATTGTGAAATCTTTATCAGATTTACTTAGAAAGTTTTTTGTAAACATGTGGATCATAAGTACAAGTAAAAATTTTTTAAAGATTAAACCATTTCCTTATCTCATCTTTAAGAAACATTCTTCAGTGTTCCTCAAATCCGGGTATCGTTTTCTGTGAAATAGTAGTGATTTTATTACCCTTTTTAGATAATAAAAATAATAATTATTGTTTTATTTTATTCAGGTTAATGTTGTATTTGGGACTGTATATCAGCCATTTCACATTATTACAAACTAATTATTTTACCAACTATTTCAGGGCATGTCAGGTTATAAAAACCAAACTATACTAATTATTTTAATGCAATAACATTTGGTTTAATAATTTTATTCCCTGATTTTACTGCATGATGAGTTCTTTTCATTTTCACTGTGCTTTACCAATGTATATTATGTATTTGTTTATTCTGTAAACTCATCCGTACAGATGTAAATAGAATAACAGACATGTATAAAATATTAAAATGGACATCTAGACGTAAAAAGGTTGGACCAGTGCCGTTTATAAATTAATAAACACTATTAACTGTCAAAATACCGTTACTACAGTTACGACAATGACCATTTTTCAAACAAAGTTACATGAAACCGATGTAAATGAATGGAAAACTGATTTATGTAATGACAGAAATAACATAAACGATAATAAATTATGAACATATAGACTTTATAAAACAGATATACGAACCGAACCTTATTGTGAAATAAATATACCAAGACAACATCGGCGTGTTTTAGCAAACTTTAGATGTAGCAGTCTTCTAATTGCAGTTAAGACGGGTCAATACTTAACACCGCCAACGTCATTAACTGAACATAATCGTGTTTTTGTAATTTGGACGATATTGAAAATCCACTGAATGTGACCTATATTCAGACATTCATTTTAACTATCTACATATCGCCTCACAAAATGTTGAACAGTTTCAATATTTTAATTTAATGGAACAATTTATAAAAATAATAACTTGTGATAGAATGCAACCAATTTTAGCTTCATATTTATATAAATGTTTTAATAGAAGAAAATTTTATGACATTTTAAAGAAATGATAATTTTTAGTTACTTAAATAAATATACTAGTATATGTTTTATTATTTCCTTTAAATAATTTAATAGACAATTATATTTTAAATGTAATTACATGTATTAATTTTAACTTAGCTTTAATGAACTTTTAGTGTCTCATAAGTCAATATGGCTGGGAGTAATCATGTTGTGTTTATGCTTGAACGTTTTTATTGCTGATTACTTGTTACACTTTAAAAAAAAAGCTTTAAAAATAGTTAAATGAAAATGGGGAGCAAAAGACTTTAAATGCTTTTAAGTTCTAGATATCTTAATGAAAACAAAAGTCCAAACCAGACAGAAGTCTGCAAGCTTCAAATGCTTTCCCTGACAAAATTACAAAACTAATCTCATAAAGTGAAGCTTGGAATACCCCTACTACTTAAACATAAATACATTTAAATATAACGTCATATTCTTTATTAGAATATTACAGAATAATAATAATTTCTATTTGCTAATTGTGACATTCAATTTAAACTTTGGTCTGCATCAAAAGTAATAATGCTTGCTGTCTGTTTGGATGTTGTTCTTTAAACATTCCTGGCACAATGATCTACAATGATTTCAAAAAAAAAAATAAAAAAATAAAATAAAATTGTAGAGTGACATTTTGTGGGTAAAATTGCATAAGGATTATATATCCAGTCATAACTCTAACATGCTAGACAATTCTTCCAAAAAAAATTTTTAATGAAAGGAAAAGCACTAAATAATTTGGTTTTTGAATATAAAGTTCTATTTAATAATGACGTACAATCAAAATGGCTACTAGTGATCTATGAACTATTAACTGTCATATATATATATATATTATTTTATTTTTATTTATTTTATTTATTTTTTTTTTTTTGTGTAAAATTTGGTTGGAAAATTGTGTGCTTTTGCCTTGAATTTTAAGAATTGCTTCAAATGTTTATGATGTGAGTATATAAACAGATAATGACACAGGGTTTTTAGTTTAGATCTTAAAGTGACCTTCAAAATGGGGTCAAGGTCATTAATTTTAAACCTTTTTGCTTTTGCTGCTATTTTAGCCAATTTTGATCATTTATTTTAATGTAGGCTTTAAAATTAATTGGTGTATTAAAGCATTGTTTTCCTTCATTGAGCAAAGGTCAAAGATTAGGGCCATGATCTTATGATCCAGTAAGCTTAAAATTGCTTTATCTTAAACATAATTAAAGTCAATAAAGATTTTGTTATGAGATTTTCAAGTTATAATTTTTTACTGACTTTCAAAATAGTATCAAGGTTGTGATATTGTCTTGACCTTTGTGCATTTGCTAGTATTTTAGCTATTTTTGTAGATATTTCAATGCATACATTTATTTTAATTATTTGTAAGCTTAAAAAGTAAAAAAAAAAAAAAATGGAAGTTTAGGGTCTCGACAGTTTTGGTGATTCTGAAATAAGCTTTTAGTTGCTGTATCTCGACTATATAAATTTGAGTGTAAGTTTCAGGTTTGAGATTTATATGGAATGACCTTCAAATGACATTATTATTATTGTTGTTGTTGTTATTTTTTTATTTCAATGCAAAATATGGTTTTTCCACATCAACAAATTAAATAATCAAAAGTCATGGTCATAACCTATTTATTCAGTTAAAACCTTAAATTCCCATGTTTTGACAAAAGGAAGAGTTTGGTTTTAAATATTTTCCACTCCATAATTGATGTGTCAAAAGTTAAAGTCATGGGCTAGTTCTCTTGCCCTTATTTAAAAAAAAAAAATTTTTTTTTGCCATTTATCAGTATACAAAAACATTTTGGAGCATATTTTAATTTCTGCTGTTTCCCATTTTCTTGACTTCCATGTTGATCTTTTTAGGTATTTTTTTCTCTTTAAATGATATTGTTTTATGGAAGATTTGGTATACAATTTAATTTGGTTTTATGCAGTCTGTAAAATACATTAAAGCTAATTTTATTTTGGAACTTGGCTCAACTAGCAATTATTTATCAGGTGAGCACATCATTGGGCCTGTTATGATTTAAATTTGTTTTAATTGATTGCATTTGATTTTAAAATAGTTAAAGGAGTTACTTATGTTTTCTTATTTATGAAAATTAATTAATTAATATTGGTACCTATGTCCTGTTCATTTTTGAATTTGTTCTTGAAATGCCCAAGTGCTGTGGCTTCTTTCAAACATAAAGATTGAAATCCGTCATTTAATTTGGGCAAAGTTTGGTATATGTGTTTATTATTTTAAGTAACTCAGTCAAAACTTCACAGTATTAATTAGTTACTGCAGTCTGATTGGCTGATGATTTCCTGGTGATCACTTTGGTAATTTTTTATTAAATTTCGTTATTATTTAATAACCAAAATGAAAATTGATATACAAAAATTAAATATATAATGATGATGCCTCAGTCTGATCAATAGACCATTTTCCAGTTTTGTAATGAATTCCGTAAGCAATGTCCTTCCTAACAACTATTGCCAAATTCCATTGTTCCTGGACAGTTTGACTGTATATCAGTCAAAGACTGGTTTCTTATTGCTAAAGGCCTTTAACAGCCAGTTCCTTCAGAAGTAGTTATGTCTTAGTGCTTAGTGGGCAGCTAATGAAAAACTTCAAAAACATAAGTTATCATGTCAAACCATTTATGAAACATTTGTGCATTTGATAAATATATATATAATTATCACTATGGAACAGGTAACGCATCCATGTTCAGGGCTTCGATTATTCACTCTACCACTCGTCACAGTGCAGAGTTAAATTTATCAGACATATACATCAAGGGGCTTGTTGCAATTAATAAACAACAGATAATATACCGGTAGTGTTTGTTGGGAAGATTTAGATAAGGAGGTCAATCAGCCGTTCTATTACAGCGACGATCAACAAAATCATTTAAACTTTTGCATCACATGCACAAACCTATTGTTTCGCATTCAGAATTTACTTAGTGCATTGTAAAATCCAACCAATGTTCTGAATGTTTATATACTTGTCGGTCCATTAAGTATGTCAAATAAAAGTAAACAAACTGTTTTGTATAACCTTCTAAAGACAAACAAGGATGAAACAGCTGATAAAGAAGTTTTTAAAGACACTAATTAGACTACCACTGATCCTGACGACAAACCAGTTGCAGGTGGAAGCATTTCTAAACCTGCCACTTCAAAACTAAAGTTACTGGTTATTTAAAGTTGAAAATTTGAAGTTTGTGAAAAGCCTAAGAAGAAAGTCGGAAAACATTATTTACTGGTACAAGCTCTGGCGGTACTTAAGAGGAGAAAGTCTCGTTTGTATGTAGTGACTGTGCTGAGTTAAATTTCCAAGTGACGAGTGGTTTTCTTCTAGGCACTGTGCCAAGTGGCATTAAAAATTCTATCTAAGGCCTGATGTTACCTACTGCTTGTCATGTATTCAATGCGATTTCAAAAAACTAGGAACTTGAAATTAAAAAAATGTTTAAAATAAATCTTTTCTTATACTGCAGGTTCTTACCAAGATGAAAAGGAGGCCTTTGTCATTATCAGAAAGGTTTGGGTCCATGACTCAGCAGTTTGGTGGAGAAAAGGAAAGTAATTTGACAGGGAATGCAGTAAAGTCATTTAAATCTGGTCCAGTAGATAAAAGGTTGTCTAATGAAGGAAGAAGTAGGGAAACTAAAGAAAACATAAAAGAGTATGGATATGTTACAAGAAAAAATTTGACTGTACAAGTAACAAAAGGAGGTTCCAACAGTGAATTCAGTTCTAATAACAATAGTAAATATGATAAACAAACTGCAAACAATGAAAATAAAGAGCATAATAGACACTGCAGCCAGAGTATGGAGTCTGAAAATTCAGCATATTCTCACATGAATAATAATAGCAACTTTGGAAATTCTTCTGCAAATGAATGCAATCCAGCAAAGAATGAAACAGTTATACAAAGTAGTAATGTTGATTCAAGTCCCAAGTTTGTTTCAGGGGTTAATAACAAGGAGTTTCATTCTGTTCCAAAGCCATATCATAGACAACATTATAACAGTCAAAATGAATTCAAGAATATGTCACTTTTTTCTGGTGGCAAGTGGTCTCATACTGCAAATAATGGCAATTATGGAAATAAAGATACTTCATTCAATAGTTATAATAAAAATGGTCACCAAAGGCAAAGTTTTAAAGGTAGCAGAGGACGAGGGGATCCAAGGCAACAGAGAAATCACAGTAGATACAACAAATATCCACGTAGTCCTGAGGCAACATATACTAAAAGTCTTGGACAAACATATCATAAAAGTCCTGGGCCAACATATACCAAAAGTCCTGAACCAGTGTATCACAAAAGTCCTGGACCAACATATCACAAAAGTATTGAAACAACATATTCGAAGAGTCCACACTTTGAAAATCATCGAGTAAATCAGTTTGAATTTGCTCCTATTCCTAGTGGACTTCAAAATGACAGTAATATAGTGTATAACAGACTAGAAAATCACCATAGCAACTATCTACAAAGTATGAGACATGATAATCCCCATACTCCCCCAAGTCCTAATATTGTATTAGATACAATTCAAGGAAATCCTTCAATACCAGATCAAAGTAAAATACAGAAAAGTCCTGCATTCAAACATTCACAAAGTATTGGAAGTGAAGAAAGGCCTTTGGAAGCATATAACAATCCACTTAGTCCACGTTATATTAATTACAAAGGCTCTGCTAGAATCAGGAACAGTTCAGGTGAATCTTTAAGACAACATACAAGCCCACATTACAAAACATCACCTTCATTTCAAAATTCAGAGTTAGGTGGTAGAGAAAATCCACTTCATTGTGATGACCCAACTTCTTTTGCTTACCAACATAGTCAAGTTCCACCTAAGGGTATGTTGTATGAAAAAAGAAATTACACTCCAAATGAAGGGATACAAAGTTATCCTCCTCCTGGCCAAATATGTGATGACAATTTAAATGCTTTACCTACCAATGGTGGTTTGCGGCAGAGACATTTCAGTGCAGGACATAACACAATTCCCTTGGAGAATATTAACACAGTACATCCTCTACAGAAACAGAATTCCTTTGATCTTTCAGCTAATAGGCAGTATATGTTACAGGATGTGGTTCCTAGAGGAAAGAATTGTCCAGATGTAAATGTTAACACTGACATCCATAATGCTTGGTCATGTTTACATCAAAACAAACAAGAACTACCAAAGCCTAATTTCAGAAGTTTTGATAACCAGCCTGAGTTTAATTCTAATTTATTGACTCCAGATATGACATTTAGAAACTTTTCTAGTCCGGAAGCACAACAGCCAACTAGGGCACAAAGACATGCAGAACAAGAGCAAGCTCAGCCTAATTTTGTTTGTACTAATTCTAGTAATAATAATGTTGGAAATGAGCAAGATGAATTGGTGAATACTTTACTTCAACAATGTCAAGCCATGGTTAAAAACAATCATGACAAACAAGCTTTAAATAAAGTTGTCAGCATCATCCAACAAGAGACGTCTAAACAAAAAGGTAACATGTTAGATTGCAAGGATACTCAGCAAATTAATATGCCAAGTAAAGAAACAAAACAAAATGTAACACCAGCTTCAATATTGGATAAACTGTGCAGTGCTGAAGCAAGATTTAGTCCCATAAACCTCAGTCCCAATGACAAAACAGGCAGTTTTTTAACTGGCATGAAGTTTGAAGGAAGAACATTACTTAAAGGTGGTGTAGCACCAAGACATATTCCAAAGAATTATGTTGAAAAAATACATAAAGAAAAACCTGAAGATCCCAGATTTTCTTTTCCGAATTATCTTAAAAGCAACAAAGTAAATATTCCGCTTCCACCATGGGCTGCAGACATCTATGGAATGGAAACGGTTAGACAACTTGAAACTATGTACAAACTTAAGACTGAGGATGTTCCCTTACCAGTGTGGGCAACAGACTGCCATTCTATTCAGGTTCTTAATGATGATAAGCAAGATGGGCACTCAACACTGAGCAAGCAAGAAATTGGATGTAACAATTCAGATACAATGTTGTTGCCTGTTGATATGGAAATTGAGGAGACCAGTGATGGTTTAATCATCAGTGAGGACCCACCTGAGAATACATGTGAACTGGTGGATACTAGTGTTTTAGATGTAGAAGGAAGAATTGAAGCTTTAGTGAAGTCTGTGCGTGAGGAGAGTGACAACAAGATTCAACAAGAAACAATCAGACTGAAATTATCACCAAAATTTACATTCAAAAATAGTGAAAATAAACCTGTTCAAGTTGTAATTGGGTCAGCAAAGAAAGATCAAAGTAGGCCTTGGGAGAAATCTGTATCTGTGGACAAGTGTGAAAAGAATTCAAGAGACTTTGACAAATCTCTACAGCCTTATGACAGAAAAGGAAATGAAAAGTCTGTAGAACTACATGACAATAAAAGACATGATGTAGTTACATATAAAGATAGAACTTACGAAATTCAACATGAAGATTCTGGTATTTGTCGGAAGTATGAAGTTGTGTCAACCAAAACTGTGATTATAGAAAAAGGTCATGGAAGGTCAAGGTCAGATAGTAGATCAAAATCTCATGAGAGGATTAAAGATAGTTATGATTCAAGATCTGATTATAACAGGCATGATAGAGAGAGTTACAGGTACAGACGATCACCCTCCCCATTTAGATTACACTATAAATCTAGACATCGTCATTTGTCCGAGTCTGATAAAAGTGGCAACAGTATGTACCATGACAGGTGTTACAATGACTTCTCTCCTTGTAAAAAGAGAAAACTGAAGAAAGAATTAGCATTAGAGTATGGAGGAGATATTATATATACTCCAGATAAAGATGGCTATACTAGCTCTGATACCAGGGAGTAAAAGCAAAATTTGTACTTTGAAATCCTGTATTGGTGAACAAGTATTTATATGTGAATGTTGACATTAATAAAGAGTTAAAATGGTCAGGCTAATTATTAAATCAGTAAAATTACTAATCTGAATAATTAAAAAATATGAGTAATGTTCTACATCTTCTAATCTAGTAACTGTAAAAAATGTAAGCAACTTTTATATGAGACAATTGATAGTAGAAAAACTAGGGTCAAACTAGTAAGTCCTTATTATGTTATGAATTTTTGTGGCACAGATTCTCCTTCCACAACTGATTAGATACCCCAAGCTCTTTAGAGTGGTACTAGTATTATCAATAAATTACAAAAGTAAGTGTTTTAGTTCTTTCAGATTCACATTTTGTTGTTGACTGATGTTATTACTCATTATTTATAAATCTGAATATTATTCATTTTAGTAATTAAAATGGGTTAGAATGATTCATGACTGTTTTGACAAGTGTAAATAATGTGTTTCATATACAAGTTTGAACCTTAAATAATTATACATGTATAAGTATTATTTGAAAAATGCACTTGTTGTAATAACTGAAGAGTACTTCAATGTATATTTTTGAACCAGGTAAACTTTTATTATGGTCTACCTGTATATGTTGGTTTTAAGATCATTTCTTTTTTTTAAGTTGTTTGGTTGATGTACGGTGAACATTTGATGATTTTATGGTTTTGACAAATGAAAGTTTTCATTTCTTTACTTATCACAAAATTATAAGAATTTGTTTTTCACTAGAAAAATCAAGGCAAGCAGTTTTGTTTAAATTTGTTGATATCTAATCGAGACCTGATGCATTTTCAGAAATAAATTATGATTTTAAAAAAAACTCTTTAAACGGAAGTAGATATAAACAATATTTTATTTGTATATGGTAGTCTATGAATTCATAAATCAACTCATTGAATTCAGAACATGGACCCCTTTATTATGTTTTAAGGAATAATTTTGTAATTTGTCTATCTCTCTTTATTTTTGAATAACTAATGGCCAGTGTTAAGTCATTTGTTTTAAGAAACATTATTGAGATATCTTTGTTTCTTCTGCAGTCTTTTTAGTTGATGATTTTTCTTCTGATGAATGTGTACATTGAGATCCTCTGTACTTGGTAGGCTATTTGGTATGATTGAAGTGATACTTGTATAATATTGTCGACATGGTGAAGCAAATTATCTTCTAACCCTTATTAAAGTCATCACATTTTGTTTCTATTATCTGTTATATATATATATATATATATATATATATATATATATATATATATATATATATATATGTATATATTAAGAATTGCTAGCTAAAAGTCTATAATTGTTTGATAATCACAAAATTATGTTCAGTGGTACTGAAAAAAAAAATCAGTCCATTTATGAATGTATTTTATCTTGCTTTGAAACACTTTGTTTTGTAATAGATGACTTAACAAAGCCCTAATGTTTCCATTTGTTTTGTCATTGCGTTACATTTTTTGTTAATAAACATAGTTTTAATATTTATATATTTTTCAAAAAAATTGCCAATTGCAAGTTGACAACTTTTTGAAAGATATATTTTAAGACATCCTACATGTATTTGTAGAATGTTATAGTTGTATAAAGATTTGTGGCTTTAGGGCATTACAGAGCAGAGTTTTGTAAATGTAATCAGTTTTAGATAACTGGCATTTTAAGGTTTATAAAGTGTCATCTTGGAAGAATTTATATTTTTACATTTTCATACTGTTATAAAACAAAATGTTACATATATAAGTACCTTTTGTTTGTTGTTTTTTTTAAGATCATAAAAGCTTACTTCACGGGTGTTGACATTTATTGATTTGTAAAGTGAAGTATTATTAATTCAATATAAAACTTAGAAGACCAATGTCACGGAGTGACTCATAAAGAAAATCCGTAGGAACCAAGGCGAAAAAGCCGAGTTGCAAGTTTATATTCTGTATGTACAAGGTCCATAATTTCGTCAAAAATCAGTAAACCGAAACCAAACTCAAACTTGGTCTGTAACTCGTGATGGTAGACTTGCTTACCAAATTTGAGTTCAATACCTGCAGGTGTTTAGGAAAAAGTCCAGGAAGCTAATATTTAACAGAAATATTCTTACTCCAAGGCCCATAATTTCGTCAAAAATCGGTAAACCGGAGCTAAACTCGAACTTTATCTGTAACTCATGGTGATAGACTCGCATACCAAATTTGAGTTCAGTATCTGCATGCGTTTAAAAAAGTCCCAAAAAACTTTTCTTAAACTCAAACTTAATTTGTAACTAATGATGGTTGACTCAAATACCAACTTTGAACTCAATTTCTGCAATCGTTTTGAAAAATGCCTGAAAAACTAATGGTGCCGCTCACCCCATGCAACACTAAGGTAATAGCCGAGCAACTCGGCTAAAAATCAGTTTATTTGCATAACTCGAATTCGGTTATAGGGGTTTCAATTAAACACAGTACAGATGTTTTTAGCAATATCTCTCCCAAGGCTTTGATAAGAAATAACTGGGATTAACGGTTTGATGCATCATTTGTTCCCTTTTATAATTTATTTTTTTTTTCTAATGAAAATATGAGGACAAAGTTTATTATCTTTGGGCAATACTGTTTGTAGTAAAATGTTCAAAATGGTCCAAGTGCTTGACCGTCAAATTAAACATTTTGGCATGAGATCTCATTTAAGGAAACTGAAGATGGGCACCAAATGAGCATGCAATACTCAGGATGCAGAATCTTGCGGACAATTAGTATTCAATTAGCATAAATCGTGTCTTTTTGGTCTTAAATTTGGAGTTTGTAAATGGACCCCCTGTAAATATATTAAAATCGTCACTAGCTGGAAATAGTTGTCTTCAGGGGCATAAATGGGAAAAACGTATATTTGTATTTGTTTTGGTGTAATGAACACGCAATACCCCAATCCGTTTGGTATCATCTTTAGAACCAGCAGTATTTGTTTTGCATAAACATTGGACGTTGGGTCCCAAAAGGGAAAATGAAAAGAATGGTCCATCATTAAATGCAAAATCATTGATAGTCTTTCCTAAAAAATGTATTCTGGTTACCTTAATAGACGGTTAAAATTGAACGTGAATTTTAACAACACGGGAGCGCTTAATTATTCTGAAGTTTGACATTTATGCTGTTCGCTATTTTGTAATGAGATTTTAACCTTAGCTGAGACTCAAATGAAATACTAATGTGGTAAACCGTTTGTCGTGTTCTGTTTGGCTGTAAACGTGAATTAAATCTTATAAACATATTGGTTTATATGCATGCATATAGACAGAAAGGGGACTCGCTATAAAGAGCTAGCGTCAATTTTCTTTGCATTTTTGCTTAAATGTAAAGTTAACTGTAGATTGTTTAAGTTTTGTTTTTAAAAGCACCCTAATGGCGTGAAAATCGCAATGCCACATTGTCAACCTGTCGCTAAAACATTATAAAGTTGACTATAGCAGTCCATGTGATACTTGTGAAATGATAGTACGTTGTAAATTGAACGAAATAAGAATATACACGATCAATGAACGATGATTTAAAGACTTCCGAGTTTTATACTCCAAACTAGAAGGGGGGGGGGGGGGACTTGGAACTATTTTATTCACGTAGACAATAAATCTGTGTCTTTGTATTTCTCAGTTTTGGGTACTTTCAGTCCTTTTACAAAATTTAACGGTTTTCGGTCAGTAGCTATTGCCTCATAAAAATCTTTACAAATCGAGTTTAAAGCCAATTCTAATGTGATTGTTCTTTAATTGAAAACTGTTACTGCAATCATCCCTAATTACCGCCAGGCACCGGTTTCACAATCATTCCTTAACTTAAATTAGGCATAATTTGGGAATCACTTTTTAATTTACAAATACGCATTTGTGATTAAACTAAATACAGATGTTATAAGTTTGAACTGTTCTACAAAATGAAACCTTAAATTCCTGAATATCTAAACAATTGACCAAATAATCAAGATGTCAAATTTCCAAGATTTAAGAAAAATCATAGTTGAAACCGGGGCCAGTACAAATAAAATGTTGCTGTACATAACATCTTCCCTTTAACGGCGTGCAATATCTTTCTAAGATTTTTATCCGTAAGTAGTTCCCAGCACTGATCACCGCTACAACCACATGTTCAAAACTACCGTAAATTAATTTTGGAAAACAGCTTAATAAGCCTACGATTAGCTGGGCGTCTTAATACGTTTATTATGCTCTCAATATTTCATTCACGGTGGTTATGTTGATGCCTATGTAAGATTAAAGTTTTATGTTTTGCTTTTAAAAATAACACTTATGTCTCATAATATGTAAAATATCTGTGATGTCACTTGTCTTTTGTATAGGTATGCATGTTTAAGTCGATAAAAAGCACAATAGAGCTATGTTATTTGTTGAAAATTTTTCGACTATAATTAAAGATTTTATTTTAATTATTATTATTATTATTATTATTATTATTATTATTATTATTATTATATTAATGGTCTACAGTAGAGAATTAATGTTAGACAACGCAAAAAAAATTCGTCTTCTTTTGTCTTGTTTTGTTTGTTTTATCATTTACTTACTTCTATTTTGTCCATTTTTAATTATATAAGGGAAATGCGCTATACATTTAAAAGTTTTAAATTTTGCTTTTTTTGCAAGTTTAAAATAAACATTAGAGATCACGTGAACTTTGAAGTCACGTGATATTTATTTGGTTAAAATGGCGGCAAGCTTGCTGGAAGAGAACCTACGGTCTCTGCAGCAGTATGTCGTTGATGCAGATAATGTGTCCAAAGACCAAGCCGTTAATGTGATCTCTGATATACAACAGCTCTGTGTAAATGAAGTTACTGAAAAAGATATAGGTAATTCATGACAATATCTATTTATGCATTTTAAAGTGTTAAACCGGTATGCATAATGATATATACCGAACTATGGCCTTTGCATGCCATTAGCAATAGTGACAGTATTAAGTTACTGTTTTGATAGTGCTACGAGTGTTACGACGATAGCACTATCAAAATAACTTATCATTGTTAAGACAATCTGTCCTTAATACAACAAAACCACGGGTACCTGTGCACAACGTATTGTTTGTTTATTTATCAAAAGTTTTTATGAAAATTGAAATTATTTTTTGAAGATGATTAGTTTATACCCTGATATATATGTATCAAACAATCTGTCTTAAAGTTGGTAGCACTGTAACAGGAAAGGGTAAAAATGCAGCAGCAAAACAGGGGCTTGAACCAGGAATCCAATACTTGCCAGACGCTTTCTCGACTGAGCTACCCAACCACATATAAAGCCTGGTTTGCTACATTCCTCCCTTTCGTTCTTTTTTCGAATCATGTACTTTGAATCAAAACCACTAGGTTCTACCCTTGGACCAACCTGTTGGTCTGCCACTTCCCAGGGTCGGACGATCCCCCAAATGTATCAGGAAAGGGGGAAAAATGCAGTGACATAGCTGGGACTCCAACGCAGGACCTTCCCAATACTAGCAGGACATGATACCAACGGAGCTACCATGTTACAGCACTATAAACTTTTGGCAAGATAGTATATAAGAGAAGATCCAGAGTGCTTATAGATCACCATTTATTTCTCTCTTAAAATCTTCTATGGGAAGATCTTAGTTTGAGAATATTTATCAGTTTGCATGCTAAAGGTTAATAGTTTTCTCTGGGCATTCTTATTTCCTCCACCATCCCTCACTGAACTTGATGTAAGTGAAAGAATCATTACTTTGGGTATAAACAAAACTATCACACTTCTCTACTCACCCAGGGTACATCTCTTACCATGTTTTGAGATTCAAAATTCATCTCCATGTTTGTAATAATCTTTTTTCTATATATTTGTTTATTTTGTTAATGTGAAAAAAAAATCAAACAATCTATTGTATGATTTAGTTATAATCTGTCTGCATATGCATAAATATTAATGCCTTGGATGTTAAAAATGTTAGAAAATTCATGTTGTTCTTCTTTCATTCATTTGAATTTTTACTTCATTTTAGACTTGTGTTGTTCCGTGTTGTTTGACAAGGACAAAGGAATTATTACATTTCTAAATAAAACTGTGACAAATGATGAGGTAAGAAGCTACAATTTTAATATTAAAAATTGTGGTAATATTTTTCTTTTTATTTTTGGAAAATGTAGAAAAAAATCTTCTTCTTTTTTTTACTCGTAATAATTTAAGTCCCTGTGTGCATCAGGTGGTTAGATTATCAACAACAATTTTCAAGTATCTAATGTCAATAAAACTAAATCCTTCCATGATTTCTGTTACACAGCTAAAATGAACTTGGAAGTGAAAGTGTGACCTGGAATTTTTATGACCTAATATGCATTCCTTCTTTATTATTTTATTGTAACAGGAAGGAGAAAAAATGTAGGGTCAGACCACGGATCGACCCTTGGACCTCCCACACGATAGGCGATTATTCTACCAACTGAGCTACCCAGATCACTACATTACTGCCCTGTTTTCTTGAGTTTTCCATGGTCATATGGGAAATGCTCACACCTCCAGTCGCCAGTCCTTCATTCTGAGGGCAAAACTGGTCACCAAATTGTAACAGGATGGAGATAATATATAGGGTCGGACCAGGAATTTGAACCTGGGACCTGCCACACTATAGGTGAGTGCTCTACAAACTGAGCTACCCAGACCACTACATTAGCAAACGTGAATATAATTAAATTTACAAATAATAGCAATATTATAAAGTGCTCTTGAGAAATTGAAATTTTATTATTTGTTAATTATTTTTCAGTGGCAAGTGTGTAAACAAAGAATTTTGGAACTTTTATCAGAATTTTTACAGAAAGTTGGGAAGAAGATTTTACCATATGCAGTGGACATTAAGGTAATGTTAAAATCTCAAATTCAAACATAATATATTGTTTGGTACTCCTTTCTGTGTTACTCATGATTTATTTGCATTAAAATATGTTAAACTAATGTATTGATAAATGTTAAAATTTGATCATACCATTTACTATTAAGTACATGTATATCCTAAGTTTATGGGCTCATCAGACTGGAAAATTCTGGACTGTGATGTAAAACACAAATCAATTGGTTTATTAATTGTTCAGTCGGTAGGTCATCAATCAGTCAATTAATCAGTCAATCAGAAAAAACTAGTGCTTATCCAGGTTTGGTATGGATTAAGAGTACAGGATTCTTTTAGGATACCATTTCCTTCGCAGAATGAACACTTAACATTCCTACCAATCCACATGATTTACATTAAACAGGAATATACTGTACATGAATGTACAGTGGTGTACATAGTATCACCTTCCCTGTGTAGGAATTTGATTACCGGTAGTCTGGAATTGAATTTTTGAAATTTATCGCAAATTATTTTTTGTAACTTTAAGTCTTTTTATGTTCAGTTGAAGACCTACAGTAATTAATTAATAGATATTTTATAATTAAAGGAAATGAATACAATTAGAATTGATGTGGTATATATTTTATTCTAGGATATTTGTATATCACTGTTCTTCCGTGACAGATTTGCTAAAGTTAAAAACTGGTGCCATGTCAGTACTAATTAAGGTAGGTAAAATAAGAATAAATAAGTATGTAAGAAAAAAGTGTAAACATTAAATCATCATCTTTAAGGAAAATAAAAGTTCTCATATTATAAATAAATTGTTAAGACAGATTGGTACAAAGTTCAAACAAACTTACAGTATAAAATCGTAAACAAGTAACTCTTCTTTTTATTGCAAAAAATTAAAATCTGAAGGAAAGTCTGTGTCAACATAAACCTTTACATCTAGTGTTAAAAGTTTTTGATGGACTTAGTTGTGCGAATGAGCTGTGTTCTTTTTCTGGCAGTTTATTTATTATACAGTATCTTGCTTTGTTAATGCTTTATTTGGATATTATTCATGAATGTAAACAAGAAAATGATTTTTTAATTTAACAATCGTTATTTATGTATACAAAATCTTTATAATTAAGTGATATGTCCTCATGGTTTAGATTCAGAGTTCAGAGGTGATATTGATGTTTGCAGGTGATGTTGATGCATGTGGTGGTGGAGGTGTGGTTGCAGGTGGTGGTGATGTTATACATTAATTGCTGATGTTTTTGTTTGTGTAGGAGGTGTTTGAAAAGGTCAAGTGGCAGTGGTGCTGATGATGCATATGATGGTGAAGGTAGTGGTGGTTGTTGGTGACAAAATTTATGAATTGTTTTCAGTATAGTTTTAAATTTCATCACTAAGTGTTGGAACTACAATCTATATAATAAATATTATACTAAAACATTACCAGTAGTATTGACTCTTCAATTTGATTTCAGCTTATGGAGTTAACAGTTGGCTCTTCAGTTGGTAAAGATCTGGATATAGACAAGATTATCGTGAAATTTTTTAATGAATTGTCAAAACCAAGTTCTAAATTGTCAGCAACAGGTACAGTGTATTATGATTTAAATATAAGATCTTCAAAGCAAGCAGAATCTTATATCTGTGAAAAGCAGCAATAATGCTGATACAGCTCCCCCTTTTACTTAACCTCCCCTTTTTTTTAAATTGATTACCAGTATCATCTTTTTTGATAAAATTTGGCATAGATCTACTGGCTTTGATACCATTCTAGAAATGAGTCTTAAAAATCCAAAATTTCTCAAAAAGGTGAGTTTTTTATGCAGTGTTACAATAACTATATAAGTGAGTAAGTAAGTATATGTAAGTAAATAAATAAAAAATAAATAAATATGCATCCACCTTGAAGACTATACAATGGTATAGAAAATTATTTGTTGACCTTTGGTGTAAATGCGTCTTTAAAAAATCTGCATGCAGTAAAACCTCAGAATAATTGTTTTTACTGATATATTATTCTTCGTAAATTTTTCCTCAACATGACCATTTATAATGCTTTAAATGTGGGTCAACTAAAGATGATTAAATCAATTATACACATGTACATGGTGGCAGAATTAATAATACATGTAGTTAGAGTTGCTTTACATGAATTAATCTCTTTGATGTTTCCTCATTTATCTAATATATAGTGCAAATTGTGAATAATGAACTTTCATTATCTGAAAATTCAGTCAAAACTGAACTAAGGAACTAATTTATTAAATCAGACCCTTTATTAAAATTGTACTTATGCAGTGATTTTGCTATGGTTTTTAAAAACTACCTTCCACCTTTCAGATTGGGAAAATTTGGACCCTTTTTATGTCACATATTACGCTCAGAATTTTGAAATTCATGGCAAAGATTTTATATTGTGACAATATCTAACATTTTTTGTCTATCAGAACAGTTTTGGACAACTGGATTTAACTTAAATTATTTGATTGTGTGTCACTGTTGCCTTATGGGGAATTTTAGTTGTCAAATTGGGAAATTTTAGTCTTATTTCTCAAGGGGAAACTACCTTTATTCGGTAGTAATTTTAGGCCAACAAAACCACTGACTTATGACTATATTTTTATTTTGTACAGTCCGTGAGAACATATACATACTTCTGGGAGTGCTTGCTGAAATATATCCAGAAAAGATGATGGTGTACTCAGAACGTCTTATTGGATTGTATGTAACAGGACTCAAAGCTGAGGTAAATTTTCTACCTGTTATAATGTTACATGAGCTTGTTTCACTCAAAGTGAGCTTGCTGTGGCTTTTTCAATCTTTGTGCAGTATTACAGCAACTAACTCTTTATTGAAATTAAATACAGGTATATTGACTTTGATTTTAAACCAACAGGTCTTTGTGTCTGAAGAAGTTGCAAAGTGATTTATAATTATGATAAATATCCAGAATACTCACAGTTAACACAGTTAATATTTGTACTGGTATATTTTCACAGATGACCAGTAAAACTAAAAAGCCAGAGTTGTCTATTATAGCTGGGTGTTTGGAAGGGTTGGGATCATGTCTTGTCAACTTTACTCAATCAGCTGATGAAGGTAGTAGCTTTTTTTTAATCATGACATATTAATTACATATATTTCATGAATGGAAAATTTTTTTAATGCATTGAAAGAAATCTATCAAAAAAGAAATACCAGTAACAGATGTTTTTTAAGAAAAAAAAATAATGTGTTAACCAGGATTTCAAATAAAGCAGATTGAGTGATGTAAACTATGCCACATGACACATACATTTACATGTAAATAGTCAATCATGCTATAAATGTATTTGTTTAGCTTCGACAGTTAAGCCATTATTATGGTTGACCTTGTAACATATGAAGCTAACTAATGTTGAACTATTATTTCTGTAATAGTAGCGTTATGAACTTAATCCCAACAACATGGTGCATGTGTGAACTGTATGGTACACATCCTAACCACATGGTACACAAGTGAACATGATGGTTGAACCAAATTGATAAGAAGTGACCCTTGTGTTACCTAGGAAACCACATGGATGAACAAAATGGCCAATTCTTTGTTGTTCTGAGGATGATAGCTCACAATCTAAAATGAGTGACTTTAAGAACCATTACTTTTACATAAATAATGACTTTGTTTTCTTATTCTTACCAGGTTCAAAGCATTCATATGAAATATTTAAATATGCTAGAATGGCTATAGACCCAAAAGTCCAGTATACGAGATATGATGTCCCCAAAACTGGATTACGTCTGTTTTCACGACATGCTGGACAATTTAATATGTATCTGATAGATGATTATGAGGTATTTATTGTTCCAGTTACAAATATTTAGTTCAGATGTTTTTATGACTGAGGAGTGAGATTTATTGAGAGTACTTGTTCTAATGATAGTTCAAAATGCTAACACATTTTTAGATGTAGTTTAGTTGGTACATGCTTTGGCATTTTTTTAGCATAAAGCTGATCAAATGATCTGATGGAGATCTACCAAAGCTTCGTAATTCTATGAAAGTTTCTGTAATAATAACAAATGGTCTTAGTTTCTATGATCAAACAATTGTTTAATTTTACTAAAAGACTATAAAAGATTGAACTACACTTAAAGAGTTATAATCTACATGAAGGCTTCAGGTGATACTGATGATAGGTGGTATGTATTGTTATTGTATCATTTGCATGAAGCAGTTCTGTCATAATTTAATAATGTTATATAAATTTTAATTGGTTTATTTTAAATTGAAGGGAATGTATGAGAAACTGAAATATTGGAGTCATCACAACAATCGAGATCTGTTACATTTAGGAATGTCAGCTATTGATGCATTTTTATCACAGGTAAGATTTATATTTTTCATTTCTTTCCTCTTATAAGATGTATGATAAAGGTTTAAAAATATTTTATAAGGTCTGCCTGTACAAATTATAGTTATATTCCGATTTTTCAGATTGTTTTAACATTTTATTTTGTTGATTTGGTCGGGTAAACATAACCAATAAGAAACATAATCTAACACACTCAAAAACTACTTTGTCAACATCAGGTTTTCATGTGGGACTCATGTGATTTGCAAGTGAGCTTTGATGTACTGAGCTGAGCTCTTGTAAATAGATGAAAAATTGATTAATATTGTCTTTTAGATACAAATATTGTTACATATATATAACACTTGAACATAAATGATTTGTATACTGTATAAGTATGTATATTAGCGTGTATTATATTTGGCAGTCCTGAGGATCTCAGACATTTAGCATGTATTTTATTTGGCTGTCCTGAGGATCTCAAAAATTTAGCATGTATTAATATTGGCACTGTCATTATTTTCCCTTAGACAGGGGAGCTAAAATTAAAGCTGTATTAATAATGGCAGAAATTAATTTAACGCCAAAACACCAATTTTAATACACAGCCAAAATAAATACTTATACGATATTGTTATTGTCTTATATTGCAGATATCAGAGATGTTGGTTGAAAGAGCTAAAGAAGGTAAAAAGGAAGGTGCCATTTTTAAGGTCAGTATTTATTCCTTAGGATTTATAATTGATTATATTTAAGAGATTTGTAGAAACACATGAGTGATTATTTGCTGTCAAAGACTCATAATTCAAGGATTATCGGTTCCAGCAGCCGCATGGAAGATTGATGTGTCCTTGAAGAAGACATTTAATTTTAAAATGCAGAAGTCCACCTAGGGGATGATTGAGTACTAACAGAAATGCTGTAAGATGACCTAGTGATGAACTGTTGACCAATCCAAAGTGATCTTGTACCTTTCAGTCATTTCCCACCATCCAAGTGGATCTTGTACCTGTCAGTCATTTCCCACCACCCAAGGGGATCTTGAACCTCTCAGTCATATTTTGAAACACCCTTTAATTCTAAACATAAAAATGAAATAAAAATAATCCTTTTTGATTGAACTTAATGCATTGACAAATTTATGTTTAACTTTTGTATTTAAATGATGTTTTTTTTCCAATTTTAGTACTTTATTCATCAGTTCCGTGAATTAATGAATGACCCAAATACTGGAACTAAAGAATTATCACTGGCCATAAGAGGATATGGACTGTTAGCAGCAGTAAGTAGATATATGAACCTACAAGGGAGAAAGTAGAGTGTGGTGTTTTATGTCTGAGGGACTGTTGTTTCACTTATATTGAGACAGCAAGATCTCAGATGGTTAAGGAAACTGGAATGTCCAAAGAAGGCAAATTTTCACAAACAGACAAATTTTTTCACACTTGATTCTGAACAAACAAGGGTTTAATCCAGGTTTATTGAATCATTAATATGCAAAGACAAGATTTTCAAAGTAAATTATATACAAAGTAGTTTTGATTGTCCTTATTAATGATCTTCCTTACTACTTAACAACTCACTCTCATAAAAAACAATGTGTCAAATTGTAATCTTCATCATGACATAATAGATAAACATGTACATCTATGTATTTTATACAGCCTTGCAGAACATTTTTAAAGCCAGCTGATGTCCAGTTTATGTTTAGTGAAATGATGACCAAAAGTGAACAACAATTTCTTGGGTATGTCAAAATTTCTATACATAACCTTTGAAAACTAGTTAAAAAAATAAGGTTAAATTAAAACTTTTTTAGGACAAAAAATCATTTTGTACAAGTTTTAGTTTTATAATATGATATCTATAAAATATTTGTATGTAATAAAACATCCTATATCTGTTTAACTTTATTGAAAAAAAAAGGAAAAAAGGCTCAGTTTTGTTTAACTAGAAAATGGAATTTTTCAAAAAAAAAAAAAAAAAAAAAAAAAAAAAAAAAAAAACCATTTGTATGTAATAAAACATCCTATATCTGTTTAACATTATTGAAAAGAAACAGGAAAAAAGGCTCAGTTTTGTTTAACTAGAAAATGGAATTTTCAAAAAAAAAAAAAAAAAAAAAAAAAAAAAAAAAAAATGTTTCAAAACCTGAAATTGTTAAGTACATGTAGTTGCTTAGTTTTGTGAACTTTTGATTGAAATTTTTTGAGAAAAGCAAACATTTAAATTTTAGGCAAACAGAGAACCTTGATGACAAGTTGTTCAATTTACCAAGTTATCTGGAGGCTTTAGCTAATATTGTCAAAGAAATAGATGAGGTAGGAGAGTTCAAATTGAACCAAAAATAAATAGTAAAAATGCATTTATTTTCTTTTTAAACTCTGATTTGTTCTGGAGTTTTAGTTTTCAAATTTTGGTTGATAAAAAATAAGAATGAAGACTTCAGAGAAAGACAATGAAGTCTTCTATACTATAAGTTAAGTTTCACCAATTTACATGTATGTGAGATATCATTTTCGATGGTTATATGAGGTCTTGTAAATTGTCTGAGATCCTTGATTTTGTGTCAGGATATTAAATGTTAACTGCAGATAGATATTACAACCAATGTAACAGTTGGCTAGTGTTATTAGATGCAGTTTATATTTTTCTCTGGTTATTTTACCATTTGTCTGATGACAAGACTGTACAGACATGTTAATGTAGAGTAATACCACGGACAAGATACCACAAGTATTTTGTTAACTCAACTACACAAATCAAAAGAGCATTAGTCATACCCCTGCCATAAGCATTGACACTCACTGTTTAAGGTTTTGTTTAAATAATATTGATTTTAAAATCAAATTTTGTTTCAGACAAATTACCGATAATTTTAAAATTTCTATTTCAGATATCTGAGACCTATGCCACATCTTTAGAGAGATTGTTGGTTTTGTTGATTGAGAGAATTCCAAATATTCACCAAACACAACATTTCTTCTGTCTGAAGGCCATTCTGTCTGTCTTATTGTCACTGATGCCTAAAGGATCAACATTTAGACAGGTGCTTTCAGGTGTTGGTAAGTTTTATTTTTAATCTGTTAATTGTTTTGTATCTCTCGTTGATGAGACCTTACTTCTCTGTTGTTGGTATGTCAAAACTTGAAAATTTCATGTTACAATCAGGTGAAAAATCAAATTTTATCCTCGATGTGACAAGAATCAGGCACCCTATTTTGTGGAATTCTTGTAAAAAGTTAACACATACATGTATTTCTAAAAAAAAAATGCAACTTTATTTTGTTTCTTACTTAGTTTTTGTGTCCATATTCACTAAGTCATTTAAACTGCCCACTGTTAATGGTAGCAGTTGAATGGTTTTGAAAATCTATTATATTAGAAAATACAGATAATTTGTTATTTATGTTCTGGCAGTGTTTCAGGGATTAATCAGAACTTGTTCACATCAACCTGTGATAGAGACAGAGCAAACTAGAACCAGATCTTACAGCAGAACCTGAAGCCAGTATACGTAAAATATCTTATAAAGATTACCTAGAGCTGTGGTCAGGACTTCTAGAAAGTGCCAAAATTAAGGTAAACATTGTCACCACCTGAACAGTGATGTAAACAATTTATTTGTTTAGAAAAGTTATTCAAACTTTTGTCTAGTTCAGGACTGGAAAAGGTTTTACCTTTGGTCACATGATGACATTTAAATGATATAACTAATTCAAACTTCTACATTTTGTTTCAGATAATAATACTGTATTGATTGTGCATTAAGGTCTTGTAGTTTAGGTATTTAGATCTATTTATTACCACACTGCCTAAGACCACCTACATGTATGATCGAATCCCTCTGAAGCAGATCTTAGTGTTATATAGCTGAAAAAGTTTGTCAGTTTTATTACCAAAGTTTGTTGTTTTCTCTGGTCTATTGGTTTACTCTCATGCAACTTGGAATTTACAGCCCAGATATAAGTGAAAGAACAATGACTGTTGCATAAAAAGCCAGTACTCTACTGAGCTGTTATAATTGTTTTACATTTACATGTACTTGCATTAATTGAAAACTCATTCACCTTGATGCTTCTTTCAGGGTCTGTAAGTCTCTTGTGAAATTCTTGTTTATCAACTTGATATGAAAATTCATCACTCAATAAATTATTATCTACCAGAAATGTGTAGCATAGCGATTATACAGTCATTGGCAGTAAATACAGTTGGAATATACTAAAATCTACCCAAAATTGATTAACATTAAAGTTGCAACTAGTATTATGAAAAATGATAAGAAATTGACATTGGAAATCAAAACTGGTCACATGACAAGACACCCAGGCACAACAAGGTGTGTGATGTTAATGGAGTCAAATTTTCTATATCTTTTGTTATAGGCCTTTGCTGTTGCTGATATTAGTATAGAAATAAGACACAGATTATCAGATGTACTGTATGATGAACTTATCACATCTGTACTGAAGATATTATCAAAGTTAGATCTATCATCATTATCATCATCAGACTTGTCTGCACAGGTTGGTTATTGGAATTGTAATTAAGGAATAAGCTATTATACTTCTTAGAAAGATCCTCAGTATAAATGTGTTCCATAAGAAGGGACAAAAATAGTAAATACACAGTGTGTGTATAGTAGCTTAGGTTTGAATGTTAATTTTTGACAATAAAGGTCAGCAAGTCAGCACTGTAAAATTCCAAACTATAACAATGGTATAATCTTTCTGTAAACAATTGGTTTGAAAAAATAATATGTAACATTTTAAGTCAGTCAGTTAGCAGTCTGAAAGTTTGTCCTATTGCAATATATTCCTATGAACAATTTGTTTGAAATGTTAATCTGTGACATTGTGTGACAGGGAGCTAGCACTATAAAATTCTGTACTATAAACATGGTACAGTATTTGTGAAGAAACCTTGAGATAGCTGTTTAGGCATCTCAATGCTAATAGTTTGAGCTTGTATAGGGACTTAATTGGTTAACTCAGCTTGAGTATTATGTAAAAGATTTGAATGTAATGTTCATTATTGTGTTGTTTCCAGTATGCTTGCATGCAATAACTGCCAAGCTGCAAAAGTATAAAAGCTGATAAGAAATACTTACAAGGACCCTCACAACAACAAATTTTGCTTAGATCAATCATTAAACTTGTATAATAGTGAACTTTATCTTCACTTGAATAGCATAAACATGTATGATGCCACTTAGATTATGCAACCGATCTTATTACAGATGGATGATGGAGCCGTAGCTGGTACAAGTACAGATCCCACAGACAGTAACGGAGATGCCACAGCAGATCCACTGAGTGGTATCCAGGCTAAAAAACCCAAAGATTTCCAGGTTTTCATTAACTTGGTAGATTTCTGCAGGTATTATTTACATGTAGTTAACTTGGTAGATTTCTGCAGGTATTATTTACATGTAGTTAACTTGGTAGATTTCTGCAGGCATTATTTACATGTAGTTAACTTGGTAGATTTTCTGCAGGTATTATTTACATGTAGTTAACTTGGTAGATTTTCTGCAGGTATTATTTACATGTAGATAATTTGGTAGATTTTCTGCAGGTATTATTTACATGTGAATAAAAGCTGGAATACCAAGAGGGGTTACTTTGTGCACGACTTTTTACGCCTCACTACATGTGTGGAAGGTAATATTTCCTTTTGATATGAATTGTGTATTTAGATACCATTTCAAGAATTCTTCATTGAAACAGTTTTTCTTGGCAGGAAAAATAATATATGTATGTCTGTATAAAAGCTTGAAGCCTCTTTCTAACTTTAATTATATTTGTATCTTTGAAATGTGTATACAGGCCATCTTCTCATCAAGTCCACCCTTCTCTTGCTCTTTTGAGTGACCCTCACATCGCCATTATATACAAGTACATTCATATAACTTTAACTTGTTTTATTTTTCAGAGATTTACTACCATATAAACACTACAATATGTTTGAGAGATGGATCTTCTCCTTCAGTCATACAATCATACTCAAGTCTACTGAGTGAGTATATTTGTCTCCCCTGATTAAAAAACAGGTGTCACTTTTCTGGTACCTTTTGTCATATTTATGAACTTTGTTGCCAGAAACATCTCTGCATCAAATTGGAATGGGAGCAGAATAAAAGTTTGTGCCTAACATGACCATTTAAAATCCAAAATGGTACCAAAGCTATAAAATAAAAAATACATAGCCATTACCAATTTGTTTTGTAAATTTGTTAACATCGACTATTGATTTATGAATTGAGGTTTTCTGAGAATTTTCCATTAATCCAATTTTCACAAGTTATGCAAATGAAATGAAAAGCTGATGTTTCCAAAAAAAAAATTTCTTCCAAAACTGCTTAGCTAAATGGAACCAAAGTTGTTGGTTGGTTTACACAAATTAAACTTATTTTCCAACATGATTGTGTAGAATTTAAATGCAAATAATATGCCATTTGAGTGATAAAGATCCTGTTTGACCTTTTGCTTAAAAAAGATAAAGATTTATGTTATATTTTGCATATTAATGATTTAATTGAAATAATTGATGGATCCAATTAAAGGATTTGAATTCACCATTTTTAGTAACCCTCTTGTCAGTGGATTTTACAAGCTGTTGGCTGTCAGTATGAAAATAGCAAACAAGCTGAATTACTTTGAGGTAAGTAATTCTGAAGGGGTTTGGTAGATTGAATCATGATTCTGAAATCATAGACTGAAACATATGATATATAGATTGTATTTTATGTCTTAAGGCAAGAAAGCTGAATAAATCAAGATGGTTCCATCTAGCAATAGATAAACTGCTTGAGTTCAGACATTGTTGTTGTATGGTCCCCCATCCATAAGTGAATCTTTTACTAAGCTCAGAAACACTGTCAGGTTCTATGTCTTTAAACTTGTAATCTTCTGTGCTTTAGATACAATTGATTAAGCTTGTAAAATAATATTTATATGCCAATGACTGTGGTCTGTGGCATTTACAATTACTAAGCTTTTTAAGATTATTTATCATTGTTTTTGTCTCATCTCATTGGAACTGTAATAAGATTGTTTGCAATAAATTTAAGACATGTTTTAATAATTCTGAAATCAACATGCATTTCTGTTATTATATCAGTAAAGAATTGTATTATTTGTTCTTAACAGGATATTTATCATATAAACTAATTAATACTCAGGTACAGATGCCCGATATGAATATTTTTTTTTTGCATTTTCACAACAGTCAATGCCCATGTTCAGTCTAGAGAGATAACTGACAAAGCATGTGGGTTATAATGAGGAATGGGATGCAATATTATTATTGGCTTCCATTATTTGCATCATGATATGAAACTAGAATACTTGCAGAAAACTGACGTTTTTAGTAAGGGAACTAATAAACCTTTTAATCATTATGATCTACAATCTTGATCTGAAATTTGTTGCCTTAGACCACTCTACTTTGGACCAATAACAGATATAGGTATCCACTTTCTGATGTTGATTTCCTTGTCTACTAAGGTGTATAATAATGATTGATTCTTGTTTTTATTTCAGAACCTCACAACAACCCCTTTGACACCTGTTAAGAAAGAAGAAAAAATGGATATAGATCATGAAAAACCAGAATGTAACCAACAGAAAACTATATGTTACCTACTGATGAAAAAATTCTCAAAAGAGGTAGTTTAATGATCAACACCTCTTCCTCCAAACCCCACCCCCCTCCTTACAGACACGCCTCATTAAAAAATTAAATAGAGCTGTCAGGGAGCTACTTTTTATCCAGTGATAAAAGGCATTCTCAAAATACTGTAGTTCCATTATATCAAACAAGCCCCCCCCCCCCCCATCACAAAAACATCCCCCCCACACACACAGACACACAGACACACAAACCATGGAATATTGAAATCCAAACAGTGCTTTGCTCCTTACTCTTTTACTCCACACAGTAGGGGCAAATTTTATTTTGGTCTTTAACTACATGTATAAGAGTATCAGCAGCTTACATTAAATTTAATTTGGAATCCATTTATTGGGTTTGAAGGGGAAACATTTAGTAGATATACTGTTAGATAGAGAGATTATTCACATAATTGGTGATATTGTAATGTTTCACAGGTACTTGTACGTATGAAGCAGTACAGAGATGACCTACTTGCCTCCTGTTTGACCTTTATTTTGGCATTACCAAAGGAAATTATAGCTGAACAAATGAATGATGTTGTACCAGCTATACAGGTATGATTATCAATAACCTATTACTGAAAACAACCATGTTTGTTTACAAGTTAAAGTAGCATTGGTTACTGATATTGCCAATCAAAATCACCCATTGGTATCCATAGGTAAGTTTCTAACAATGTTGTCAATCAATAGAATTGGTACCTATGGTTGGAATTCCGACTGCATGTCATGAGTAATCATGGTTATTATTTCATAATTTTTGATACAGTATCTTTACTTAATTGAATTATCCATTGTTTGTTTCATATTATAATAAAAAGTACATTATTATATGAATTTGGTTTTATGCAACCTAAAAAAATACAATGAAATAATTAAATTTTGGAATTTCAATTAGCCATTATTTATCTGGATAGTGTAACAGGCTTAATGTCTTATTTAAGATAAAAAAGCATATCACAACTGTCTTTGGTATGTGTTGTAAAAGGTTTCAGTAAAGGCTAAGTAAAAATATATATAATGGTTTTTCTTATAGGTGACTTTGACAATTGGATTAAGTTATCTCCCTTTGGCAGTTGTTGCATTGGATGCATTAGAATATTGGAGTGACACATTACCACAGAGTATAATTAAACCTCACTACTGTAAAATTCTACCCTACCTGGATAGTTACCTGAGGACAGCTGATAAAGGTAAGATTTTATATCTGATTTCACCTTGCCTCGTGAACGGAACAAGTGCAGTTCTACCTCTGATAACCAGCCCTTGCCATACTCATATAAAATCAGTACGTTTCTGTGTGTGAATCTACCAAAATGTAACAGAACCCAAATACAAATCTGTGAATGTCTTAAGCACATGCTTAATATTTTACAGTTACACTTTATTCAGTAAAAAGATATTTTGTCGGAGCTTCTGGTTACTGATAGGGCAATCAGATCAAAATTTCTGAGATGGGGACATGAAGTCTATTCATTTGAATAATCATTTCATAAAAACTCAGATGATGGTAGACTTCATTTTAAATTTTACTACAAAAAACCCTGAAAATTGATTTGATATTTGTATAAATGGTACATGTATTTTGATAAGTTTACTTACGTGTCATTAAACTTATCTTGTATTATGATATTACAGCCTCAGAAGATGTACTGGTTGATAATACACTTAATTTAACAGCAAGTAAGACAGGCAAAGGTCGTAAAAAGATAGCTGTAAGACTTGTGAAAGGAAACAAGGCAAAGCAAACTGAACAGGTTAGTGTTAGAATACATGTGATTTTGATATCAGTTCTAAAACAAAGCTATTATCCAATTAGATACCCCAGACATATCAGTGTAGATTATTCAAAATCAGTAGCAAACTTGAACCAAAGATACATGTATATTTAATGCAGTAGCTGTTCAGTTAAAAGTTTCTTACATGCTCAAGTTATGGTAATGTGATGTAGACTTTAAAATTTTCCATGACATTAGAATAATACTGATTGATGTCAGTTCCAAATTTTAGCCTTTTTTCTATCAGATACCCTATACCTGCCAGTGTGCATACATCAGTTTTGCATTCAAATTCTTGGTTCATTGCCTATTTGTATATTTGTGGTAGAAGGTAGTATTAAGCCAGACCTACCTTATACATGTATCTTCCTGTAAAAGTTCACCTTAGTAAATATGTCACATTACCTCTTAAGGATGTTAGATCCAGTATTTTCTTATAGTCATTTGTATAATTATCGGCCAAAATTTTCTCAAATTCCAACTTTTACAAACCAGGTCCTCCAGCCACAAATCTTTATTTAGGTCCTCTGTGTTCCAATTATAGTCTGACTTGATAGATTTCTGCTTTAAAACCTGATTGAGTGGTTGATTTAGAATGAAAGAAACAAATAGACATGGTAATAAGTAATTTGTATTTTCTTTCAGAACACACAGTCACAGTTGTCTCAAGTTAAGGATCGTATAATGAAGTATCTGGGCAGTCTAGGTGGTAGTTTAAATCATGAACTGTTAGCCAATACAAATGAAGAAATCAGTAAACAGGCTATAACATGGGATATCCACCAGCATCTTAAATTTGATATGCCATTTGTTGACATGAAACCAACAATATACTTTGGTACATAATTTATTTACTTGGTATAAAACTTATTTATTTATTTATTTGGATTCTGCATAATGTTATGATTTTTTCTTTCCATTTGTAACATATTTTATAACATTTTATTTTTACTGCCAGCCAGGTTCGTTTTTAAGATATTTCTTGGTGTTGTGACAGTAATTGGTTTTATTTTCAGAAGGAATTACCTTCATTAAGATATAGTATGAACTAAAAATTTCTTATTGTAACTATACTTGCCTCAGAATTGATATCATGAAACCCAAATGCAAAGCAATAAAAACCAGATGCTACTCTTCATCTGCCCTATGACTTAAAACTTATATTAAGAGTGAAAGTCTTACAATACATTCTTGTGGTGGTGACCCCATAGACATTAATTACTGTTATGTCTTGTTTTATTTTAGATTCCTTCTTACCTCATGTTGTACACCTAGCTACCAAGTCCAGTGATAGACAGACAAAAGTAGCAGCATGTGAATTGTTACACTCCCTGATATTGTTTTGTTTGGGACGAGGTGCAACACGACCAGCACAAAAACAGGAACGATTCTCAATGTCTCCAGTATACAAGAAACTATTCCCTTCCATACTGGAATTAGCTTGTGACGTGGAACTGGTGGGTAGAAGTAGCCTTATTTGCCTTATTTTTACATACCATAGTTTGTAAACAATTGCTGTTTCACCCAGAAACACTTCCTGAAAATCTCTGTTTTCAGTGGTCATCTGTTTATCATGATTAACACTTACCTGATGATAAATGTCAATTTCTTTTTGATATTACATTTCTTTATGTTGTATCATTTCTGTAACAGTGAAATTGTACATCCAGGATTTAAGTCTAGGTCCCATCCTTAATTTTTGAAAAATAATGTTAGCAGTTAACATCTGAACATTATAAGGAAATCCTTTCCTGAAAAATTCTTGATTATAAGTTAGAATATTGATGGGTATCTGGAAAATATTAGCTCACACCTCCCTTTCTCCTTCATTCATAATGGACAGTGACTCTTACCGGTAATATATATTTTTTATTTAACAAAAAACAAGTTGTTATTCATTTTAGGTGTGTAAGCAGTTATTTGAACCTCTAGTAATGCAGATAATACACTGGTTTACAAGTAATAAGAAAGCTGAGAGTGAAGAAACTATGGCTCTACTAGACGCTATATATGTATGTTTGATTACATTTATATATATGTACTTTAAAAAATTGGTTTTGTAAATAACAAGTTTGAATAGGATTTATGAATTGTTTGAAATATTTGAAATATTTGAAGCACATTTTTGATGTATGATAAATTTTAATGCCTGTTTTTCAGATACAAGTGTTATTGAACATTCATAATTTATTAACATATATATATTCCAAATCTTTGAATGTTTTATATTTTAATTTTGATTTTATACTTGAAGCATGTGTAATTGTCGAGCCTGGCAACAGCCATAGGACGAAGTCAAAATGTGAAAGTTTATGTTAAAGTCCATATCAACCAGGCAAGACATTTAATTCTGTGGAATTCTTGTTTTATCAAACTAATTTTTGATTGACAGGATGGTATTATACAATCATCTAACACAGGTCTCCGTGATTTTTGTGCCCAGTGTTTAAGGGAGTTCCTTAAATGGTCAATCAAACAGACTTCACAAAAGGTAAAAAAAATAATTTTCTTATTTTAAATTTTAACTGGATTTCTTTCACAGTGAATGTTGTTTTATTAAGGGGTGGCCAGATAGTTATAGTCTTTGTGTTCAGATGCAAGGCCTATCACCGTTATAGGTTTAACCTTGGTGTATTGCAAGTTAGAAAGGGTTTTCTCCCCTATTAGATGGCTCACTACTGGTATAATAATGTGGTGTAAGAATCTCACAATTAAATTTAATTTGCTTCATGTGTCATTTTATAGGTACTTTTAAACTTAGTCATCCATATTTTAGTTTTTGCAGTACTGTAAAAGATAGCAAAATATACTTAAATTAAGAAAAATCTTAGCTAAAACCGAGGCAAATTGTTGATGGTTTTTTAAAAAAAAAATTTTTGAGGACCCAATAGCAAGGTGGTCTAACATATATGCATACTAAGGGATTATAGCATTACTGACCACCTAGGCTCAAATTTTACTCTTGGAAGTTCTCTTAAGTTTGTGGGTAAACTTGCTAAAGGGCAGTGATTTTCTTCACCATTCCTAAACTAATCACTTGGATATTGGTGAAATACTCTTGACTGATACATGATTATAACTTCTCTTATCTCTCATGTATTTTTCATTTTACAGACCTTAGAGAAAAGCCCTATCAATGTGAAATCTGTTTTGAAGAGATTATTTAGCTATGCCTTACATCCAAGTGCATTTAAAAGATTAGGTGCTGCTCTAGCATTCAACAACATATATGTAGTCTTCAGGTAATACAAATTATGTACTTTATTTTGCTCAAGACACCTTTGAGTTTCATTTTCATGATATTTTGTAATGTTGCAATGGAATTGTGGTAGAAATTTGATTACTTTTACTTGTAGAACACTGATTTTCTAATACCATTTATATCTCTAAATCATTTTTTAGTCTAAGTGTTTTTAATATATTATTATTATTAATTATGTGGTTTTAAATTTGAAAACATGGACAATTCAGACATAAAATAGAAGTCTCTTGCAGTACAATTCATTTCACAAAGTTTCATTAAAACATAGTTTTCAATGGATTTTGGATTATATAATTTGACTTTTTGTCACAAAAATGAATAATAGTATGTACTTTAAAGTGATTTATTTAATGAAAAAAGTTTTATCTATAAGAATAATTAATGAACACTATGAAAAATTTTTTTCTCTACATTTTTTCGTTTCCAAAATGCTGAACTTTTTAAGTGCCTAAATGGATTTAGATAAACCTTTTCTATTTATGACCTAAGAGAGAGGGAGTGGTTGTGGAGGTATTATATGGTCTCCATCAGCTTAATTTAGTTAAAATGATAATTTTAAGCTCTGTATCATATGTATATATATCCCCAAACCCTCATAGCCAGTATTGATGTTTCTGAAGCCTTGAAGAAATATATACATACCATAACAAACTAATTTTAAATTTTTCAGAGAGGAAAATACTTTGGTTGACATGTTTACCTTTCAAATATTGGTTCATTTTGTTGAAAGTTTGGCCATAGCACACAGAGATGAAAAATCACTGGGTAAGTATATCAATAGAATTAACATGTATCATGAAGGTTTCAGTATTTGTTTTGTATTATGGTTAATGCAGTACACATGTATTATTTTATGAAAAGAATACCAGCATTATTTAAATTTTAAATTCTGAAAACTATATAAATAAAACAGAATTTGAGGTCTTCTTGAATACCTTTTTAAACCTGGTCACATTTGCAGTTTTCAAAGTTTTCATTAGAAATAGCTGAAAATTTGTAAATATTTAGTTTAAGAATGAATCCCTTTAAAACTCCTTTTGAAATGAATCTAAATTGTTATACCATTCTGTGATAGACATTTTGACACTTAACTGAGGCAACATTTAAGATGACTTTAACTTCTAGTTATGTTTCTATTAATGCAGGTACACAAGAGCAGTGTAGTAAAGCTTTAGATCATTTAGAAAGGATAATAAGAGAGAAGGCTGATTTACTTAGAAAACCTTCCAAACAGAGGACAGAACCAAAGTAAATATAACATTACAATACTACCCAGTACTGATGATCTTCTCTGAAACTGCTGATAAGATAAAAGTTTGATGTGATATTCAGCTCATCTATGGTCTTAAGTCTATTGTTGTTCATTTCTTAAAATTTTGTCAAAAACTGGGTTTACACATTTTTGCATTAATTTGAAAATTTGTAAAATACATACAAGACATTATAACTTGAGTAATTTTACCTTAGTACTTTTACCATTATTTAAGTTATTTTAATCATATTTCGTGAACAATTTTTAAAAATGTTTTCCTATTTTATGATGTAGATGTTGACCTTCTTGGTATTAAAAACTACTTTCTGCATATAATGGATTTCTTTTTTTTCATTGAAAAAATTTTTGTACGTGAAATACTAGTGTTTAATGAGTTTAGTTTTATGCAATTTACAAAATACCTTAAAGTCAAGATTGTTTTGTTACGCATTTCTACCAGCCATTATTTTTAGCTGAGGGTATAAGGCCCTTTGGGCCTCTTTTAACTGTGATAAGATTTTCTATAAGGGTTTATTTCCTACACTAAAGAGACATTTATTTGATAATCTTAATAGACAATGGAGTAAAATACAGTTAGACATTGGAGTACGTTGGTTAATGAGACAATGTGGACGTCCCCAGACTGAGTGCAGACATGCCTGTATGAAGTTATTTTATAAGTTGTCTCCCCTTATCCAAGGTAATAATTCACATTATTTTCAGAACTCTTCATCTCTTATGTAGTTCCTCTCAGGAGAGATCATAATTGTTATAAAGAGTAATTTAAAACTTTGTAACTACATGTATATCTAAAAATAAGGTATTTTTTTTTTTTTTAATTAATACTTTCAGGTTTTGCCACAGTGTGTTTTGAGAACAAATGCTTTTTTCTCTTTTACTTTCCTCATGTATTTTTATATTTGTTATGACAGGAAATAGGGTTTTCTGAACTTCTTGTTTCTTAAATTTTTATATGTTTTAATCAGAATGTTGTTTTCTGTTTTAAATATTTAATTGAAAAATTTATGGCTATTTATCTTAATTTTAGGTATCACATCTCCACAGTCATTTTGTCAAGTTTTCCTCAAGTCACAAACACAGATGTTTTTCATATCTAGGTAAGATTATCATTTTCATTAATGAGATATTTATTTTACTTAACATTTATCTACACAAATCCAGCTTCTGATTAGTTTCAAATCTGTTTAAGTAATTTAAAGTATAATATCCCTTGAACCTGGTCCTGTCCATATTGTTAAGAATACTTATTCATTCTGTAAAGTTTCTGTATTACTGGTAAAAGCTACTCTGTTCCAAGCCTTTAGATTCATCAGGCTGATAGTTATCCCAGGTAACAGTGGTGTA
The DNA here is from genome assembly GCA_029721355.1 of Tegillarca granosa. NCBI lineage: Eukaryota > Metazoa > Mollusca > Bivalvia > Arcoida > Arcidae > Tegillarca > Tegillarca granosa. The sequence continues at coordinate 55,009,052 of CM056594.1, read as the reverse complement.
AAATGATATACATTACAATATTTATCCCTGGATAGTTGTCATATCAGAGGTAAGGTTAATCCTCAAGATATTTGCCAGTTCCACTTGTTTGGCAGCTGGATGGACCAAGACAGTGTATAATAAGATATCTTACTGAAAGACATACTCAAAAAACTTCTGTTTACTATGTTATTTATTATTTAGATTTGAAGATGGTGGTCAGTCTGGCTCGGGACATGGTATATCAGGATCACCCAGATTGGACATGGTCAGCGATGTATTTACAGTGTCATCTGCTGTAGGATGGTTGGATATGCTGCTAGCTGCTTTGGATTGTTACTGCTGGATGTTTCAAGAAAAACTTTTGTCACCTTCTGACTTATTTGCTGGTAGATATTTTGCACAAAAAACAAGATCATTTGAAATATATATTATACCCCCAAAAACCAAATTTGAAGGGTTTATATAGGAATATTCAGTCTGTCTGTTTTGCCTGTAACTCATGGCTTACTTGGAGGAATTTGATGAAACTTCACACCAATGATATACGTTATCAAACTTTGAACATTTTCTTATTTTAATTTTTTGTAGATTGTTGCTGAACATTGAAGATAATGTATTAAACAAAAATTATTTATAACTGAAAAAGAGTGAAATTATTTTGATTCTTTATAACATTTTACCTGAAAACTTGATGGAAGACACAGTTGTTGTGTTGGTGATGTACTCTTTGTAGGCTTAATTAACACTTACAATGTACAATAAACATGATTAGTTTTTGTCAAGTTTTCAAGTTTTTAATGCTAAACTTACTCCTTGTTTCCCATCATCCATATTCTTTCCTAAAGATGAGGACATTAGAATGTTTAACAGCAGATAAATCCTGCTGTCTACCCAATCACGGATATTCTACAGTGACTCTGGAAAAACAAACAAATTCTGTGCAAGTGAAATAATCTTGACTGGAGCTTAAGACTGACTGACTATGTTGTACAGATTGAGTAAATCCTGTTTTTATCATGATGCAACATCATACATTTCCTGTCTCAGAAAGAATTGTTTACGTTTTTGTATATGAATCTATATATTTTATGTTATACAGAGACTGGTGGAAAGAAGACAAAGATATTTGAATCTATTGAGTATTTTTTAGAAAACATAGCCTTATCTGACATATACAAGATCTCAGCATTATTTACAGTCAAGTTAGAGTCTGATTATTTTACACCAAGGGAGATAGAAGAATGGAACAGGTATATATTGTTATAAGATATTTTCTGTAAGGATAGGGCTTGATAGTCAGTCTTGTGGCTTTTCTTTATTATTTTGCACAGATTTAATTTATATTCGATGTAATCATACATTTTAAAGGTAAAATAGCCCTCACGTCTTAAACTTTTATAAATCAGTTACATGCTGAATTGTTTAATTGAATTATTATTATAGTTAACTTTGTGTCATGGTTTGTCTGCATTCCACCATGCATCTGTAAACTTTTACTTTTTTATCATCTCTGCCTAAATTACCATGCCAAATTTAATATATTGGACAGTATTCATGGCTAGGAAAAGTGCTTCCATGTTTGCATTAATGACAGGATTGTATCCCCTTTTGGGCCTCATAACATCCTTAGAAGAAGAAGAAACTTTTTTTATTAAGTTTTCTTAACTTTTGCTTATATCATTTTTTAAAATCCTCTCCAGTAAATTTACAATCCATCGAGCTTAATTTATATATGTGTTGCACCCTTAGTGAAGTTATGTTTAATTTGCACTTTATAAGAAGACTTTTTAATTGATAAAATTTGTCATCGAACTACTGAAGGAGATGAAGGAGATATTGAACATGTTCTCAGATGAGCAATAAGGCCCATTTTTCTCTTGTTACATGTTGAAATTCTTAAAGTAATTTATCTAACAGCTAAAGTAATTGTTTATTGATTTTAACTCTATGCTATTTTATTTTATTCCATTCCTCGTTTGTCACACCAGAGGTAAATGTACAGTTGTTGTCAGATTACTCAACTTCCTGACTGTGCTGTTGGCAATTATAAAAGTGAGGCTATCAAGGTATTTATAAAAACTATTTCTTATTTTGGTTAATCTTACAATCCTTGAGGGTTAGAAATTCAGAAAAATGTTCAAAAAAACCTGAATTAAAATGTGCCTTCATTGTATCAAAGGGATCATCAGCATATAGTGATCATCACCTTCTATCATTTGTTTCTTAACAATGTGAATACATTACATGGTTTCAAGGCAATAAATCAGCATACAGGAAAACATCATGGGCAATTCCATCTCCAATGGAAAAATAGTTTCATCAAACAAATGGAGCAATCATACTTTAGTAAATCTTATAAGAATTTACTTAGATAAGTTTTATGTTAGACTGGCCAAATTTTGGTTATGCAGACAAGATTTACTCACTTTCTAGATCATAAGTTCTTGGATAGTGGAGGAATCAGATTGCCAGAGGTAATCAACCAACCTTGGTCAAGCAAACTAACACATTTTTTGACACTAGGATCTACCCAAGTAGAATTCAAACCTAAATACTGTGGTTCATTACCCTTAACTTAGACCACTTAGCTTCTGAATGTATGTTAGTAACAAGATCTCAAAATAACATTGCAGAATACAAAATTTTAAAAAAGAAGGTTCTAAAAATGTTCAGTGGATCAGAATTGCTGATTCACTGAACATCAGCAATCGGCTGTCTTCAGAACTAACCAATGTCAATCAAATACTTTATAATCTCAAGTTTAATTGGAGATGTTTATCACATCAGTCACTTTGTCACTTTATAATCTTCATTACACCTAGCTGCATGCCAAAGCAAAGCAAATTACTTGACATCTCTTACTGAAGTCTCAGGGTACATATAAGACATGTTTTACTTTATTTAGAATTTTGGTCTCTTATAATCATTTGTTAAATGCAGTTATTTTGAATGAATATTTTGTTTATTCTAATGTTAGATAATACCAAAGGGTATATGGTGTAGCAGTTTGTGGAGACTGATTTGTACTGTAGTGGTACAACCTGAATCTGTGGGGTTCAACATGGCTGACATCGAGATAATGATGAACTTACCACAAGAGGTGAGATGTTTATAGCAGTAAAAATTAACAAAACACAAATCTTTCAAGGGGAAAAAATTTGTTATTTTGTAGGTTAGTGAAAGCAACAGAATTTTATGTAAATGAAAATTTTAATTAGGAAGGCCCCCAATGGGGTTTATTGTCACAAAATTCAATTCCAGGAAAATTTTCTTTAAAAATTTATTAAGTTGCATCTTTAACCCAACAAATATAAATTACCCTACAGTATGTTTAAGTTGACATTAAGCTTTAGATGAGTTGTTTGACATTTTATCAAAAACATTGTTTTAAGATAAGTTGCTAATTGTTGTGATTCTCTTTTAACAGATGGAACAAGTACTTATCGTTATGACTAAAATCTTACCAGGGAATTTATGTGACAGCATGAAGAAATCCTTTAAAGATGTCCTCCAAGGAGACAGGTATTTAAATATATAATCTAAGATCTTCAATAAAACAGTAGATTGGATACATTCTTGTTTCTATAAGGTATACATGTAGGTGGTTGATTAAATTTGAGGACAAATTATCAAGTACTTGTAATCTGTTACTGTATTGGGTTTGCAATAGATAAATAGGTTGAATATGCAATTTTTTTAAAATCATCCAAGAAGTTTCCTCTTTACAGCTACATTTACTTATGATCAGATGATAGTCTGAAATTGAAGCTCACATTTAGTTAGAGAATTAAACTTTTGATTTCTTATTAATTTTTGAGATATAATTGGTCATACTCCAATAAAGCTGATATACCAAGCTGATGTAGATAGTGACAGTTTTAAACAATTGATACAGTTATGTAGACAAAACACAAAATTTACATAGTTATATCATAATGTCATTGACTTTTTAAGGAAACATTTATTATCAGTTTCTATATGATTTATATTTATTATCAGAGATATAATTGGTCATCTTCCAGTAAAGTTAACAGACCCTGGATTAGATAGTGTCAGATTTCAGCAGTTACTTAGAGGTTATGGACTGCTACACAAGGCTGGCATCCTCGTATCATGTGTTAATATAAAATCTATATCTGATCTGGCCAATCAACTCTTTAACAATGTGTATCAGGTAAGATATCTGGCCAATCAACTCTTTTACAATGTGTATCAGGTAAGATATCTGGCCAATCAACTCTTTGACAATGTGTATCAGGTAAGATATCTGGCCAATCAACTCTTTGACAATTTGTATGAGGTTAGATATCTGGCCTATCAACTCTTTGACAATGTGTATCAGGTAAGATATCTGGCCTATCAACTCTTTGACAATGTGTATCAGGTAAGATATCTGGCCAATCAACTCTTTGACAATGTGTATCAGGTGAGATTTCTGCCATTCAACTGTTTGACATTGTGTATCAGGTAAGATATCTGGCCAATCAACTCTTTTACAATGTGTATCAGGTAAGATATCTGGCCAATCAACTCTTTTACAATGTGTATCAGGTAAGATATCTGGCCAATCAACTCTTTTACAATGTGTATCACATAAGATATCTGACCAATCAACTCTGACATTGTGTATCTGGTAAGATATCTGGCCAATCAACTCTTTTACAATGTGTATCACATAAGATATCTGGCCAATCGACTCTGACATTGTGTATCTAGTAAGATATCTGGCCAATCAACCCTTTTACAATGTGTATCAGGTAAGATATCTGGCCAATCAACTCTTTTACAATGTGTATCACATAAGATATCTGGCCAATCAACTCTTTGACAATGTGTATTAGGTAAGATATCTGGCCAATCAACTCTTTACAATGTGTATCACATAAAATATCTGGCCAATCAACTCTGACATTGTGTATCCGGTAAGATATCTGGCCAAATAACTCTTTTACAATGTGTATCAGGTAAGATATCTGGCCAATCAACTCTTTTACAATGTGTATCAGGTAAGATATCTGGCCAATCAACTCTTTAACAATGTGTATCAGGTAAGATATCTGGCCAATCAACTCTTTGACAATGTGTATCAGGTAAAATATCTGGCCAATCAACTCTTTAACAATGTGTATCAGGTATGATATCAGGCCAATCAACTCTTTGACAATGTGTATCAGGTAAGATATCTGGCCAATCAACTCTTTAACAATGTGTATCAGGTAAGATATCTGGCCAATCAACTCTTTTACAATGTGTATCAGGTAAGATATCTGGCCAATCAACTCTTTGACAATGTGTATCAGGTAAGATATCTGGCCAATCAACTCTGACAATTTGTATGAGGTTAGATATCTGGCCTATCAACTCTTTGACAATGTGTATCAGGTAAGATATCTGGCCTATCAACTCTTTGACAATGTGTATCAGGTAAGATATCTGGCCAATCAACTGTTTGACAATGTGTATCAGGTGAGATTTCTGCCATTCAACTGTTTGACATTGTGTATCAGGTAAGATATCTGGCCAATCAACTCTTTTACAATGTGTATCAGGTAAGATATCTGGCCAATCAACTCTTTTACAATGTGTATCAGGTAAGATATCTGGCCAATCAACTCTTTTACAATGTGTATCACATAAGATATCTGACCAATCAACTCTGACATTGTGTATCTGGTAAGATATCTGGCCAATCAACTCTTTTACAATGTGTATCACATAAGATATCTGGCCAATCGACTCTGACATTGTGTATCTAGTAAGATATCTGGCCAATCAACCCTTTTACAATGTGTATCAGGTAAGATATCTGGCCAATCAACTCTTTTACAATGTGTATCACATAAGATATCTGGCCAATCAACTCTTTGACAATGTGTATTAGGTAAGATATCTGGCCAATCAACTCTTTACAATGTGTATCACATAAAATATCTGGCCAATCAACTCTGACATTGTGTATCCGGTAAGATATCTGGCCAAATAACTCTTTTACAATGTGTATCAGGTAAGATATCTGGCCAATCAACTCTTTTACAATGTGTATCAGGTAAGATATCTGGCCAATCAACTCTTTAACAATGTGTATCAGGTAAGATATCTGGCCAATCAACTCTTTTACAATGTGTATCAGGTAAGATATCTGGCCAATCAACTCTTTAACAATGTGTATCAGGTATGATATCAGGCCAATCAACTCTTTGACAATGTGTATCAGGTAAGATATCTGGCAAATCAACTCTTTGACAATGTGTATCAGGTAAGATATCAGGCCAATTAACTCTTTTACAATGTGTATCAGGTAAGATATCAGGCCAATCAACTCTTTAACAATGTGTATCAGGTATGATATCAGGCCAATCAACTCTTTGACAATGTGTATCCAGTAAGATATCTGGCCAATCAACTCTTTGACAATGTGTATCAGGTAAGATATCTGGCAAATCAACTGTTTGACAATGTGTATTAGGTATGATATCTGGCAAAACATTGTGCAGATTAGAATTGGTCTTTTCATAATGTTACTGTGGACACACACACACACACACGCACACAGAGTAAACCAATTTGATTGAATATGTAATTTTGTCTTTTGTCTGTCTGTCTGTCTTTCTGCCCATTCATTGTCTGTCCATTATTTCATCATGTATCTGTCAGTCAATGATTTAAATCAATCCAAAACTTCTTCAAAATTAAACTTGTTTATTATTACTAAGATTAATATTTTTTGTTGACTTACATGTACCTGTGTAAAACAAAACTCTGTATAAATAGCACAAACACTAAGGTCTGGAAATGTTCTGATTAAATAGTTTTCACTGTATATTTTTAATGTGACATTGACTATTAATCAGTCAAATGTAAAAGTAAATCAAATATACTGAAATTGTTGTTGAAAGGACTTTTGTTTGTGGTCACAACAGATAATCATTTGATATTTTGAGAAGCAAATTCAACATACCCCCTCTTTTAGTTGTTTCCAGGTACAAATTTTTCAGTTGCTAGTTTCTTTTTTCTATTTTAATGTCTTTCAAATGCATTTATGTGATACATCTCTAGAGAAACCAGCCATATTAACCCATTAAGCCATCATTGTAATGTAGAAGTATGGTTTGTTTGTTGTATAGTTGACATTATTTCAGTTTTTATATGGAAGGTGGTCAGCTCTTGTATGGAAGGTGGTCAGTACTTATATGGAAGGTGGTCAGTACTTATATGGAAGGTGGTCAGTTCTTATATGGAAGGTGGTCAGCTCTTGTATGGAAGGTGGTCAGTACTTATATGGAAGGTGGTCAGTTCTTATATGGAAGGTGGTCAGCTCTTGTATGGAAGGTGGTCAGTTCTTATATGGAAGGTGGTCAGTTCTTATATGGAATGTGGTCATTTCTTATATGGAATGTGGTCATTTCTTATATGGAAGGTGGTCAGTTCTTATATGGAATGTGGTCATTTCTTATATGGAAGGTGGTCAGTTCTTATATGGAATGTGGTCAGTTCTTATATGGAAGTGGTCAGTACTTAAGTTTTTGTGGAAATCATGAGTATCCAAGGAAAAACAAAGTTTTAGTAATTAAATTATAGATCCTGACAATCTTTTACGCTGGAGATTCTTACCCAGACAGTCTTCACACTGGTGTTTTCATCATTGGTTCTCTAAGGTTGCATTATAGTAAGTTAATATGAAAATGGTATCTTAAGTCTTGATTTTAGCATTTTTATTTTCAGGGGATCGTTGAGAAGTTCAGTGGTCATGACTCGGCTATTACAATTACACCAACAATTCACATTGTAGCTAAAGAAATATTGGAACTTTCATTTTTGTTAGGATTAAAAGTAAGAACTGGTCTTTGAGCATAGTTTTCATTTCATTAAATCTTTTTTCATTTTTCTTGATATAATTAGTTTTAGATATGATAGAAAACAGTATTACTGTATAAGTAGAGTTATTTATGGATATTAACCTTTAAGGTTCAGTATCAGATGCATTTTACAAGATTATCTCTTATACTTTCATGATGATGTAAAGAAGAATTTATTTGTTTGGTTTCAAAGTGGATTAATGGTTGCTGCCAATGTTTGACAATAACAACAACCAAAAACAAAATAAAGTGTAAAGGATGTAACTCCTTTAAATATTTAATATGCATTACAACTTTATAATTTGCATACTTATACCTAATTTCATTAAATTCCATTCAAAACTCTTTAACGAGTTAGTTCACAAAGTTTGCAAGGTTCTCAAATTACAGAAAGATGGAAGAAAACAAGCTTTACAACATAATATGCTCCTCTTTTTCCGAAATAGGTGTGAAAATACCAATTTATTGTCTTCAAGAATTTGAACTTTTCCCAGTTACAAACATCACTGTTTCTATATTTTTCACTATCACTCTTCAGAGATGTAATCTGAAAACATTATCCAGAAATTATAGGAAATATTAGTTTTACTTATACAATATTTTTTAAAAATATAAAATCTTACCTTAGTTTTGACATAATCAACACTATTTTGAGAATTTAGAATTTTATGTTTCAGCCTCAAGTGTTAATAGAAGGCATTCTAGATAGCAAAATGATTGAAGGTTCAGGTAAAGGTTTAGAACAAAGTCACGGAGATTTACTCTTCTCTTCATTTAAATCCAGTATATCCACTCACCTAGCAAAATCAGCAGACCTCTCTATCCCAGTACTGTCAGCACAGGCTTCAACCAAAGGTCAAAAGGTCAGCAGTATCCTGGTTAAAATGGTTGATCATGTGACTCGAGATAAGGTCATCCGAAAAAGGTGTGTATCATATTTCTTTTGCCTGGAAGACTAATACATAAGTCTTACGGTATTAACTGAATGGTAGTCAGTACCAAAAAGTCTGATATGTAGCTGTCTTAAAGTCCTTGTCTAAAATTGTGATTCCTATCAGTGATCACTTCAAAGGCTGATACATCATTAGAATTGTTTTTAATTTTTTTTTCGTAGAAACCTGGTTCTTAGATTACCGAATGTCGGTGGGCAGGCATCAAATATTGGTTTCCGGATGATAACTTGCAAAGTAAATGACATTTTTGAAAGAAACTTGGCACATACATGTATTGTGATAAGATCTTGGTTGGGATTGCTTTTGGGATAAATACATCAAAGGTCAAGGTCACAGTTGCTTGGTCATTTCACAAAATAAGCAACCTCTAGCTATATCTTGGCCGTATGTAAAGATAATGACATGGGGTTTTCAGTTTTCATATTTTCTAGCAATGCTGATGAAAATAAAGCCAAAATCAAAGGTCAAGGTCATGACCTACATTTTGACCTTTATGTATTCTGCACTAAAATGGCTATTGTTGCATGAAATTTACATTTTTTGGCATGAAATTGGCTATTTTTGATGATATTTAGACGTAGAATTCACTATTTATGAAAATAAAGCCAAAATCAAAGGTCAAGGTCATGACCTACCTTTTGACCTTTGTGTTTTCTGCACTAAAATGGCTACTGTTGCATGAAATTTACAATTTTTCCCATGAAATTGGCAATTTTTGATGACATTTAGACGTAGAATTCACTATTTATGGATTTTTAGTTTTGTAAAATGATTATGGTAGCAAAATATTTTGATGTTGACTATTTTTGCATTAAATTGGATATTTCCAAATATATTTAGGTGCAGATGCCACTATGGATCTTTTCTTTAATGAAATTATATTGAAATGAAAAAAACAACATTCAGATTTCTAAATAATTTGTCATAATTGTAATCTTTTAACATGTTCTGATGTATGATATATTAAATCTTAACCCATTACGGGAATCCATTTACTATCAACCAGGGCCCTGCGAGACACATGATCACCCATAATTATTGTTAACTAGGTACCATTTCTCTCTGAAACCCCCTTCTCCGAAATACGAAAACCTGGTTTTCACGGAGTTTCCATGATTGTTGTTGTATTTTGATTAAAGTTATTATCTTCAAATTGTTTTAGATTTGTTGTTTAGGTAAAATAAAATTATTTCTTATCTTCATTTTGATGTGTTTAGTAGCTAAGATGATTTTATGATAAATCTCTAATGTTTGTCTCCATTAATATCTTAAATAGAATCTTGTGACTTATCACTGTGTTTGAATATTTGTGTAATGTAGTTTATTCTTTTACTTTCTTTTTACAGTTATGGAAACAATGTAGTGTCAGCTGTTTTAGGGGAATGGCATAAATTTTCCTGCTGGTGGGGGGATAAGTCACCTACAGACTTACAGAGTATGGCACTGTTACTTCTAACCAAGCTTCTGCTTATTGATGGCAAGGTAAACTCATTTTAATTTTACCATCATTGATTAACTCTTGCCTGTGGTGGGGGATAAGTCACCTACAGACTTACAGAGTATGGCACTGTTACTTCTGACCAAGCTTCTACTTATTGATGGCAAGGTAAACTCATTTTAATTTTACCATCATTGATTAACTTTTGCCTGTGGAGCATGTGGGATTCTGTCTCTTTCAATTATCTATAAATAGATATGAAGCTGTGTTGTTTTACTGATATCTATTGTTTTTGTTTAGCCTAGCAATGCCATAAGGTGAGAATATCCCTGATGATTGTTGTGGGATGAACCAAAGATGAAGGTTCTGATGCCATTTTGCATTCATAGATTATGTAAGATGTAAGAATCCTCTATAGCATCCCACATGAGACTTTCTGATCTTTTATAGTTAGCCATGGAGAAATTTAATTTTATGTAACTCTTGTTTTTAGCTCACCTGAGCACAAAGTGCTCAAGTGAGCTATTGTGGTGGGTCATTGTCCGGTGTGCGTCGTGCGTCGTGCGTCAACTTTTGATTGTTAACACTCTTGAGGCCACAATTTAAGTGCAATCTTAATCAAACTTTCTCAGAATGATCCTCTTGACAAAAGCTAGCTCAAGTTCGTATATGGGCCATGTTGGGTCAATATCTAGGTCACTAGGTCAAATTGTAGAAAAACCTTGTTAACACTCCTGAGGACCCGATTTCAGTTGAATCTTCATCAAACTTAGTCAGAATGATCATCTTGACAAAAAGTAGCTCAAGTTCGTATATGGGCCATGTTGGGTCAATAAGTAGGTCACTAGGTCAAATTGTAGAAAAACCTTGTTAACACTCCTGAGGCCCCAATTTTAGTCCAATCTTCATCAAACTTAGTCAGAATGATGCTCTTGGCAAAAACTAGTTCAAGTTCGTATATGGGCCATGTTGGGTCAATAAGTAGGTCACTAGGTCAAATTGTAGAAAAACCTTGTTAACACTCCTGAGGACCCAATTTTAGTTCAATCTTCATCAATTTTAGTCAGAATGATGCTCTTGACAAAAGCTAGCTCAAGTTCGTATATTGGCCATGTTGGGTCAATAAGTAGGTCACTAGGTCAAATTGTAGAAAAACTTTGTTAACACTCCTGAGAACCCAATTTCAGTTGAATCTTCATCAAACTTAGTCAGAATGATCATCTTGACAAAAAGTAGCTCAAGTTCGTATATGGGCCATGTTGGGTCAATAAGTAGGTCACTAGGTCAAATTGTAGAAAAACCTTGTGAACACTCCTGAGGACCCAATTTTAGTCCAATCTTCATCAAACTTAGTCAGAATGATGCTCTTGACAAAAGCTAGCTCAAGTTCGTATATTGGCCATGTTGGGTCAATAAGTAGGTCACTAGGTCAAATTGTAGAAAAACCTTGTTAACACTCCTAAGGACCCAATTTTAGTTCAATCTTTATCAAGCTTAGTCAGAATGATCTTCTTGACAAAAGCTAGCTCAAGATCGTATATGGGCCATGTTGGGTCAATAAGTAGGTCACTAGGTCAAATTGTAGAAAAACCTTGTTAACACTCCTGAGGCCTCAATTTTAGTCCAATCTTCATCAAACTTAGTCAGAATGATGCTCTTGACAAAAGCTAGCTTAAGTTCGTATATGGGTCATGTGGGGTCAATAAGTAGGTCACTAAGTCAAATTGTAAGAAAACCTTGCTAACACTCCTGGGGCCCCAATTTTAGTCAAATCTTCATCAAACTTAGTCAGAATGATGCTCTTGACAAAAGCAAGCTCGAGTTTGTATATGGGCTATGTTCGGTCAATAAGTAGGTCACTAGGTCGAATTATATAAAAACCTTGTTAACACATATGAGGGGATCCATTTTGGACCAATCTTATCAAACTGTCTCAGAATGATGCTCTTGACAAAAGCTAGCTCAAGATTATATATGGGTCATTTTGTGTCAATAAGTAGGTCACTAGCTCGAAATATAGAAAAAATCTCTTTTAAGAATAGAAGATCCAGTTTGCCGAAATCAAGCTGAGTGTACATCATTTTCAGGTGAGCGTCCAGGGCTTTCATGGCACTCTTGTTTTTTTTTTTAAATTTCAGTTTACATCTACGCCCAGTCATCCAGCATTTGATCATGTGTTTGAAATGTATCAGAAACTACTGACAGACTCCAGAACAAATCTAGCATTTAAGGTAAATATAATTACACAAAGAATTGAGCAATTAACTAGAGAACCCATGATGCTTTGTAATCTGTTTCAGAAAAAGAGAAAATGTAGACCATTTTACACATGTCAGTGAAAAAATTGGTTTACTTTTTATTATTGTATATACTGATAACAAGTCACCAGTAGACTACAACCAATTAAATTGTTTATCTTAATTGACTAGTCATACTCCATTTTGTGATTATTGTAATTATATCAATAGGGAGTTAGTTTTTTATGGTGTAGAGGAAACTGGAGTGCCTGAAGACAACAACAAATCTTTTTCAAGCAAAGACTATTTGCTTAGAATTTTTAATTAGTAAAAATGTTTTTATTGTAACATGAGTAAATATTTATGAACTTATAGAAATTTTACTTTGCCGTTTGAATTTTTTGTTCCTTTTAGTGCAGAGTGTTAGAAGTTTTGCCGTTTTACTCTACCGTTCCACAGTCACATGGTGTAAAGTTAAAGTAAGTTTTTATTTGTTTAAAAAAATTACTAATGATACAACAAAAAATTAATTTCATAATGTTTATCAGGAGTTATGGGAAAATTAATATTGTAAATTTATTTTTATGTTTGAACATACAATAAATATTTTGTTTGATTTTTTAAAATTTAAAAATGACCTTTGCACATTTTTCCCACTAGTTAATGCCATTGATTTAGATATTTAGAGAGAATTTATTTTAAAAAAAAGCATTTTAAAATAAAGACTCAAAACTAAAATGATAATTAATTACTTTGATCTACATATTTTATTCAGGGGAAGTCTAGATAGAATGGTAGCTGACAATTTTCCATTAAAAAGTTCAGAGTTTCCGACAGGAAGTCCTCAGTATAGAGATTATACAACAGCTTTAGACAGAGTATGGCTTTATGATTTTTATATAATCTCACATTTATATATAAATTTTGGCATTTTTTTTAATGAAAAACTATGATCTCAAATATTGCTGCTTAACTATTAAAAATTCTGCAAATTCAGAAAATTTATCCATACAATATATTGGTCTTACATGTATATAGATTTTGTAAATTTTTACAGATTTTGGTAGCTTTAGAATTGTCTGGGAGTCTGATGTATTTGAACATGTTTGGATTTTGTAAATTTTGACAGATTTTGGTAGATTAAGAATTGTCTGGGAGTCTGATGTTACTTGAACATGTTTAGATTTTGTAAATTTTTACAGATTTTGGTAGATTTAGAATTGTCTGGGAGTCTGATGTTACTTGAACATGTTTAGATTTTGTAAATTTTTACAGATTTTGGTAGCTTTAGAATTGTCTGGGACTCTGATGTAACTTGTAAACGTATGTAGATTTTGTAAATGATTGCAGATTTTGGTAGCTTTAGAGTTGTCTGGGAGTCTGATGTTACTTGAGCTAGTGATAAGTATATTCTGTAGAGAGAACCGTCATTCAATGGAAGAAGACATGTTAAAGTCACTAAGTAGATTTACTAAAAGGTATGTGTAACATTCATTTTGTCATTTTAATTTGTTATTTTAATTCATTTTATACATATTGAGATAAATCATATCATTCCTTTTAGCAGAGTTACTTGTTTGTATGCATATTTGAATTTCTGTACTGCTGATTTTGAATTTTAAAACTTTAAACCCTAAAAAAGGAATCCTCTGTGACTGAGTGATCTGTAGCTCCATATTACATATCACAGTGTCTTTAATAGCCTACATGTATGTTAGAATCCTACTCCTTAAGATCCTATCTGAGGATGTTTGCTTAACAAAGATCATTGGTTTTCTACATTTTTTCCATAATCCTTGAACTGATTCCCTGGATTTAAGTGAAAAAAATCTTGATCTTGAACCATTAGTCACCATTATTGCTCACCACAACTTTTGCTAAAGATCTTGTGATATCTGTTACCAGTTCATGCTTGGTATACAAGTAGACAAGTAAAATTTTCATGATTAACACTACAAAATCTTAAAGCTCTTCAGAGTTTAATATCATTATTTTCATTATGGTTACATTTATGGGAATAAATGATAAAATTTTGCCTCACACAAATTTTTTTCTGATTATGAAATCTTGTTCATTTTTTGTTTAAGACTACCAGGAGATAAACAGAAGCTTGCTGTTGATGTAGCTTACAAGATATTTCAGAAAGAAGGTAGTTATCCAGCAGATATCAGGAGAGCTACTATAGAGAAAGTTGCATTACAGATGCTAAGATTGGTACAGAAATCTGCACTTATTGAATTCTTCCTGGATCATATTGGTGAAATACGATCAACTGTGGAGGCAAAGCTTGTAAAGGTATAAATTTGTTATTTTTTCTGTAAACAGGTGTTATAAATGGGTCTCAAATTCAATTCAATGTCAAGTTCATGTCCAATAATGCAACTACATTTTTTGCAATGATTGAAATAATTTTTTATGTATATGTGCTTGTTAAAAAAGTATTTTTTTTTATCTGACTTTAAAGTAACATTTTATGCTTCTGAAAGATTATTATTGGAAATTATAAATATTGTCATCACATAAGCCAAGGTGTTACAAATAGACACAATGCCACATTATTTTACTTTTTGCCATAGATTTAATTGTCAAATTAAAATCAGGTATTCTCAAATCTATGATTGAAAATAAGTTAGAAAAATTTTCTAAAATGTCCTTAAGGGATACAATGTTGATTGAAGAATTATTTCATGTGCACGATTTTATGATCACAGTAAAGTTATACCAAAAGTTGTCACAATGAACAATTACACATTACCAGAATGATTATTTTTAAAATTTTATTTGTAGACCCCTGAGAGTGCAATGGAGAACCATCTTGTCAGTAAGATGTGTTGTTTTCAGTTGTTAGAAGTAATGTACTCTCGTCTTAGTAAAGATGAAGTCCTCAGTAAAAGTTCTGTAATCAATGAAAAATTCTGTCAGGCTAAAGGAGTCAAAGTTGACACAGGGAAAGAAATGACACAACTTATAATGAGGTAATGAGAGAGTCAATAAGTCTTGTCATAAATCATTTTTACCCAGATATGAAAGTTTTCTCAACAAAATAACATCAGAAAGTAGATTTTGGCTTAAGCCATGTTATAAATAGTGTTGTTTAAATGCATCATTTTATGTGGTATCTAGTCATGTGTATTGTTTTTATACCAGGAAAATCCCAAATACCCAAATACATGCTAAAAAATCACATAGTCATGAAAGTTACACAACATGACCTCATCTGACACAATGAAATTTTTGATAACTTGCATGGGATTTTAGTTACATGACATGACCCCATTACAATGAAATTTTTTGATAACTTACATGGGATTTTAGTTACATGACATGACCCCATTACAATGAAATTTTTGATAACTTACATGGGATTTTAGTTACATGACATGACCCCATTACAATGAAATTTTTGATAACTTACATGGGATTTTAGTTACATGACATGACCCCATTACAATGAAATTTTTGATAACTTACATGGGATTCTAGTTACACACATGTCCCCATTACAATGAAATTTTTGATAACTTACATGGGATTTTAAGTTTGGCCTTTAACTATCCAGGTCGAGTGGTCTAAATCACACACTTACAGATCACAAGTGCTTCTCATTGCCTACGTTAGAATTCCACTATGGCAGATTGTAGTGTTAGAAAGTTTTTCAGTTTACTTACAGAAGGTTTATGATTTTCTCTTGTCTTTCCGGTTTCCTCCATCATCCCAGAACTTAATATAAGTGAAAGAAACTTAAAAAGTGTGTAAAACACAATTACTCAACTCGGCTCTAGCTATCCAGGTGATGGAATTAATAAATTTAATGACAGATGACAGAAATAGCAATGTAGTTTTAAGTTATATGTTGCTAACTTTCTGATGTCAAAATGTACAAGTTTACACCACATAAACATTAAGTGTCTTATGTCTGTATGTAATGATACTATTGGGGCTTTATTTTTTATAACAATATACAGGCTGTATATATATATCGTCATTAGATCAAAATTAACCTACTGTATACCAGTTATGTCCTGGCAATTGATCTTGAATTATTATTTGTTTTAAAATCTTTTTAGAAGATTTTATTAACTTTCCTTGTATTTTTGGTTTCTTTTTACAGGTCAGCTCACGATGCTAAAGGAGAAGATGTAAGAGGGGAGACAAGCCTTGTCCCACTTCGCAGACAATATCATTGTGCTGCATATAATTTACTTATTTCTATATTGTCCTGTACACAGACTGATCCCAAGTTTTACGCTGTTTTCCTTTTCAAAGAAGATGAAGCTAAAGTTAGTATCTACACTTTAAGATTAATCAGTTCAAAATCCAAATTCAGTTTTAAGCTCACCTGAGCTAAAAGCTCAGATGAGCTAATGCTATCCATCTTCATTTATCGTGCGTCTTCCGCCGTGCTTAAAGTTTTTACATTTTAATCTTCTCCTCCAAAACCACTTGGCAAAGTTTAATGAAACTTGGTAACCATCAAGCCTGGTTGAAGCCCTTTCAGATTTGCACAAATAAAGGAGTTATGTCCTCTTGTGGCCCCATAAGGGAGGAAATAGTGAAAAACTTAAAAAATCTTCTCCTCTGAATGTACAAGAGATATACCTTAGTTATTTCATTTATAACATTCTTATGTAATCTAGTTTTAGATTTGCACAAATGGTAGCCGTGAAGCTCAAAATTGGGAAATGGCAAGGCACTTAGTGGGGAAATTGCTGAAAATTATATATTTGTCACTATATCTTGAAAACTATTAACTTTTTGTATAGGTATGTATAAAAGAATATTGTAGGTATTTTCATGATGATCATTTTGATATATGGTTCAAGGTCATATGTTGAAAGGTCAAGGTAAAAGCTGCAAAAGAAATCTTAAATTTCTTATCATCTTGATAATTATTAAATATGCATAGGCATGTATATTAGAATATTGTAGGCATTGACATGACAATTATTCTGATATATGGTTCAAGGTCATATGTTGAGAGGTCAAGGTCACAGCTGCAAAAGAAGACTTAAATTGCTAATTATCTAAAAAAATATTAACTTTTTGTATAGGCATGTATAAAAAAATATTGTAGGTATTTTCATGATGATCATTTTGATATATGGTTCAAGGTCATATGTTGAAAGGTCAAGGTAAAAGCTGCAAAAGAAATCTTAAATTGCTTATCATCTTGATAATTATTAAATATGCATAGGCATGTATATTAGAATATTGTAGGTATTGACATGACAATCATTCTGATATATGGTTCAAGTTCATATGTTGAGAGGTCAAGGTCACAGCTGCAAAAGAAGACTTAAATTGCTAATTATCTTAAAAACTATTAACTTTTTTGTATAGGCATGTATATTAGAATATTGTAGGTATTGACATGACAATCATTCTGATATATGGTTCTAATGATATGTTTAAAGGTCAAGGTCACAGCTGCAAAAGAAATCTTAAAATGCTAATTATCTTGATAATTATTAAATATGCATAGGCATGTATACTAGAATATTGTAGGCATTGACATGACAATCATTTTGATATAGGTGCAAGGTCATATGCTGAGAAGTCAAGGGCACAGCTGCAAATGAAGGCATAAATTGCAAATTTTCTTGAAAACTATTACCTTTTTGTATAGGCATGTATACTAGAATATTTTAGGTATTGACATGACAATCATTCTGATATATGGTTCAAAGTCATATGTTGAGAGGTCAAGGTCACAGCTGCATAAGTATACTGAAATTGGTTAATGATTTGGAAATTATTCATTGCACTACAGTTACTTCATAAGCTGCTTATAAAAGAAATTTGACTGGATATTTCTGATAAGTTTTGTGGCAGTTCTTAATTTGAGAAAACTTGTAAAGTTTCTGTACTTGATATATTGTCTATTGCACTTTGCAAACAATTTTGGAGATATCCTCAGGTGAGCATTAAGGCCCATAGGCCTCTTGTTTTTTATACCAATCTTTCAATTAATGTATATTTTGAGGGCCTCTATAGGTGAGTGGTCAAAAATGCCAGCTTATGTATCAAACAAATTTTAATGAAATTTGGTGGACATGATGATCATATGATTAAGTTGTGCATACATTATTTTGCATTACTTGATGAAGATTTCCAAAAATTTTCAAAGTGATAAATTTTTTAATATAAGAATTCTAAATAGTAATTTTTTGCCTTTCACTGAGAATGCTCAGAGATGGGACAAATTACAAACATTATACAAAAGTTTAAAATACTCACTGTAGCCTTGTTTTGCATCCATCTGCTAGAATTTACAAATTGCATTGGTTTCAGTGATAATATGATTTCGTTAATTAGTCAAAATGGGGTTTGGATAAGCAAAACCAAGTATCACATGTAACATTAAAAAAAAACTTGTTTTGTCCCATTGAGCAGTGTGTAAGCTTACTTCAAATGGTTTTGAGAGGAGTAATGTATTTGATGTTCCAGTAAAGACTTGCCTTATATATATCTCAGTCACTAACAATCATAAAAATACATTATAAGTTGTTTGAGTTCTTGTATTGTTGTGTAGATATAACACTGTAAGTATGACAAAATCTTAAATAGATTTTTATTTCACGACAAAATATTACAAAAAAATTGTATTTTGTGACGAAATCTTACATAAATTTATATTTCTTTTTTATTTTAAGGGACAATTTGTTTTAGATAATGTGATTGACAAAGATAAGATATATGAATTCCCAGTAGAATTACAGGTAACAACAATTATACCTTGATAAAACTTCATATTTATGCCCCCCCCCCCTCCCCCTTCAAAGAAGGGAGGGTATATTGCTTTGCTGCTGTCCGTCGGTCAATGTGTCCACTAACAGTTTCTGTTCATGTTCTTCACAGAGTTTTCACATATTGAAATGAAATTTGGTATACAGATTTATCAATAGAATATCTAGGTCAGGTTCTGTTTTTGGTACGAACGAGCAATTTTTGACACAGTTATCCCCCTTGGTCTTAGAAAAGTTCCAATTATTTGCTTTACGTTCAGTATCTCTACAAAGATTGATCAAATTAATTACTGATATAACATTTATAATCAGGTTGGCTGAATATGTTTATACTGATAATAATTTATAATTTAGAAGTACAGTGAAACCTGTCTGAAGGTCTATATGTTTGTGCAACCTATAGTTCAATTTTTTTTAGCTTAGACACATCAAACTTGACAGATTTATGCATCTCAGATAGTACTGGTAGATGAGTCCTATTGATTTTAAGTTCAAAATTTCATTTCCATGTACACTGCCCATAATGTATACTGCCCATAATAAAAGCTTGTGCACCCTATAATGTCTGTCGGGGGGGGGGGGGGGGGGGGGGGCATAAGTGTTTCACAAACATCTCTTGTTAACTTTAAGTGGACTTATTGCTTTTACATATTTGTTTCACTAAGATAATATAATCTTACTTACCCTAGAATAAAAAAAACTTGTGTTTTGGGTGACATTTCAACCAAGGGTATTTGCTCATTTCCTCCTTTTTCCTAAAGAAATGACTTTAGCATTTAGATATGGAAGACTCCATTTTGATCCAACTTTTGGTTTTTTTTTTCACAGTGGAAAGAAAGTCAACACTATTTGATTTGTGCAAGGGTATATCATTTTAAAAACAAAAGTTTTGTCAAGCTTGACTCCTATGACAATTAAAATATAAACTTTGGTTAATAATCCCAAAGTTTCCATCATCCAATCATCTATGTACACAGGGAATAAAAAACCAATCATGTTGAGCTGTATTATGTTTATATTATTTCAGTCACCCTTAGCAAGAAGGAAGAAGTTTGTATCTATTAGAACTGAGGTGAAGGAGAGATACGACGATGATGACTCCATGGATTACTCACCATCATACAATCTAGCATCTGAATATCTGGTAGACAGCAGCCTCAATGAAGATTTGAACCAGTATGACTTCTCAGCATCTAGTACAGCTCAGGTAAGATTCTCTCTCTCTCTCTCTCTCTCTCTCTCTCTCTCTCTCTCTCTCTCTCTCATGCACATTGTAGATATATTAAAACATGACTTATCTATATCTTGAAAAGCCCAGATTAACTTAATTTCTCTCTTTCACTCCATCAGAGAAGACACAGATGATTATATAAGATCAGGTGATTTAAAACTATTTTAGGAAAAATAAAATTATGCAAATCAAAATACAGATTTTTAGTAATTCATAAAAAATTCTCTTACTTACTTGCATATTTATGATTTCAATGTTCTTTTTCTACAGTAAAAACTGTAACATATAGTGCAAAATGTTTTGACTTAAACTTCAGGTTATCCAGGAAATTGATCTGTTTTAAGTTGTTGTAAGAGTTTAGACATTGTTTCAGTTCTCGGGTGCCTAATCTATGCTTCATTTATCCAAGAGTTTGAGCAATATTACAGCTATCAAGATATCAAGAAGTTAGAGCAATTTTCAAGTTATATTTCAGGCTATGTTCAAGTTGCTTAAGAGTTAAGCTGTGTTTGAAAAATCCATCAATTCAGCTGTCTTTGAGTTATCTTGATTTTTAGCTCACCTGGCTTTAGCCAGCATGATCTTATGGTATGATGTGGCGTGTATGTGCGTGCATGCGTGTGAGCGTGCAGTACGTCTGTAAACTTTACATTTTAATCTTCTTCTCCAAAACCACTGGGCCAAATTGAATGAAACTTGGTAAACATTATGCCTGGGTGAAGCGCTTTTAGATTTGCACAAATGAAAGGAGTTATGTCCTCTTGGGGCCCCATAAGGGGGAAAATAGTGAAAAACTTAAAAAATCTTCTCCTCTGAATGTACAAGAGATATACCTTAGTTATTTCATTTATAACATCCTTAGGTCATGTAGTTTCAGATTTGCACAAATGGTAGCCATGGGGCTCAAAAAGGGGAAATGGTAAGGTACTGAGTGGGGAAATTGCTTAAAATTATGTATTTGTCAGTATATCTTGAAAACTATTAACTTTTTGTATAGACATGTATATAAGAGTATTGCAGGCATTGCAACAACAATCATTTTGATATATGGTTTTAGGTCATTTGTTGAAAGGTCAAGGTCACAGCTGCAAAAGAAGACTTAAATTGCTAATTATCTTGAAAACTATTAACTTTTTGTATAGACATGTATATTAGAATATAGTAGGTATTGTGACAACAATAATTTTGATATATAGTTCAAGGTAATATGTTGAAAGGTCAAGGTCACAGCTACAAAAGAAGACTTAAATTGCTAATTATCTTGAAAACTATTAACTTTTTGTACAGACATTTATATTAGAATATTGTAGGTATTGACATGACAATCATTTTGATAAATGGTTCAAAGTCATATATTGAAAGTTTAAGGTCACAGCTGCAAAATTAGACTTAAATTGCTAATTATCTTGAAAACTATTAACATTGTGTATAGGCATGTATATTATTGAATTTGAATTGAAACTTTATTTCTTTTACAACGATTTAGAAACAAGTTGTGCAACTTATATTAATCTAGCTCGTTGGCCCATATTGTAGCGCGCATGAGGTCTTGTTGTGGGAGGAAAACCGGAGAACCCGGAGAAAAACCCACATGCTCAAGCAGGTGACCTCATACCTTATCACATACAACGCTGGGAATCGAACCCCCGTCGCATTGGTGATAGGCGGAAGCGCTAACCACTGCGCCACTTGGCATGTATATTAGAAAATTGTAGGTATTGAAATGGTGATCATTTTGATGTATGGTTCAAGGTCATATGTTTAAAGGTCAAGGTCACAGCTGCAAAACAAGACTTAAATTGCTAATTATCTTAAAAACTATTAACTTTTTGTACAGGCATGTTTATTAGAATATTGTAGGTATTGCAACAACGATCATTTTGATATATGGTTCAAGCTCATATGTTGAAAGGTCAAGGTCATGGCAGCAAAAGAAGACTTAAATTGCTAATTATCTTAAAAACTATTAACTTTTTGTATAGGCATGTATATTAGAATATTGTAGGTATTGACATGGCAATCATTTTGTTATATGGTACAAGGTCATATATTGAAAGTTTAAGGTCACAGCTGCAAAATTAAACTTCAATTGCTAATTATCTTGAAAACTATTAACTTTGTGTATAGGCATGTATATTAGAATATTGTAGGTATTGAAATGGTGATCATTTTGATATATGGTTCAAGGTAATATGTTGAAAGGTCAAGGTCACGGCTGCAAAAGAAGCCTTAAATTGCTAATTATTTTTAAAACTGTTACTTTTTGTATAGGCATGTATGTTAGAATATTGAAGGTATTGAAATGGTGATCATTTTGATATATGGTTCAAGGTCATATGTTCAAAAGTCAAGGTCACAACTGCAAAACAAGACTTAAATTGCTAATTATCTTTGAAAACTACTAACTTTTTGTATAGGCATGTTTATAAAAATATGGTAGGTATTGACATGAAGATCATATATGTTCAAAGGTCAAGGATATAGTTGCATTAGTATACCGAAATTGGTTAATGATTTGGAAACTATTCATTGCATCTCAGTTGCTTCATTCAGCAGTTCAAGTAATGTTTGAGTTATCATTGTTCAAGTTATCCAGCAGTTCAAGTAATGTTTGAGTTATCATTGTTCAAGTTATCCAGCAGTTTAAGTAATGTTTGAGTTATCATTGTTCAAGTTATCCAGCAGTTTAAGTAATGTTTGAGTTATCATTGTTTAAGTTATCCAGCAGTTCAAGTAATGTTTGAGTTATCATTGTTCAAGTTATCCAGCTGTTCAAGTAATGTTTGAGTTATCATTGTTCAAGTTATCCAGCAGTTCAATTAATGTTTGAGTTATCATTGTTCAAGTTATCCAGCAGTTCAAGTAATGTTTGAGTTATCAGGGAGTTTAGGTTTTTTCAGGGAGCCAAGGTTTTTTTGAGTTATCCAGAAAATATGAGATATGCAAAGAAATTTTAGTTATGCTTATTAATACCTGTATTTTATTATTATTAATTATTTACAGTTTATGTCTGGTCAGTCATACAGAGAAAGATCAAGGTCAAGGTCAGAAAGAATCACAGAAATGGATCAAGATGAAGTAAGTAAAAAAAAAACATGGAATCGTTAAATACTTGAATGTGATCAAGTTAAGTTAAGTTAACAGCTTAAGATACTGATGATAGTGTCTCTGAAGCTAGTGACACTCTCAGTGTGGAAAAAATACTCCAAACTGACTGAAATAAAATGGTCAAATAAGATTAATTTTTATTCTGTTCTTCTCTCTAAAAATTGTATTGGAAGCCAAATTTATTGTTATACCCACAACCCATCTCAGTAAACCCTGACCGGGTCTGACCCAAGACTTGAAAGTGGGTAATGGCTTTTCTGTTGCCAAGCACTCAGCATTACAAAATGAAAGTCATGGTCTTTTGGATGGGAACTTAAAATAAATGAGGTCCCGTGTTACAGTAGGGCTGACACGATAAAGAACCCTGGCGACATCTCAATATAAGTGAAATATTCTTGACTGGGACGTTAAACACCTTTACTTAACTCCATCTCAGTAATGTTAACTTTTTTGCACCAAACAACCTCTAGCTTTGTGTTATCCAAACTAAAGAATTCAACAAAGGGAGATAAACTTGATATCTGATCAGGGATTTAATTGTGGTAGAACTGTATACTCACAGATGCTAATTTTATCTAAATAATTGAACACATAAATGATTATTACAAGTAACATTAATTCTTTTCCTATAAACAGTGTTTGTATATGAAAATTGAAGTGTATATTATTTTTGACTATAACTTACTCTTTAAAATTGAAGTGTACATATTTTTTGACTACAGAGCACTCAGGTTACAGTTGAAGGTGATTATGTTGAACTTGAGATGGATGAACTAAATGAGCATGAATGCATGGCAACCATGATTTCTCTATTAAACCACATGCAGCGTACTGGTATATCACCAGAAGTACCTCCTGTAAGTATTACGTTTTATATAATGTGTGACTGTGATGATTATTTTAAACTTATACTACATCAGTTTAATGTGTGCTCTTTGTAATCTTCTATTTTCACCAGGAAACTTAATAATGTCAATAATATTTATCATCATTACCATCTACTTTAGTTCAAATTCTATCCACAAACATCTTTTCAGATTTATTGTCGATGTTTTGACCCAATGCCATAAACAAATACTTTTCATTTTTACATGTATTTCTGCCCAAACTAAAAATGTAAATAATTAAAAAAAAGATGTTTTAGTTTGAATGATCATTTACATTGATCTAGATACTTTGTTCCTGATGGTGCTGGTAAAACACACTTTCATATTAAACCCATTTTATTAAAGCTAAAGTATAAGACTGACACTTTAAATACATGAAAAACACACAGCCTTGAAACACACTATAAAATCCAAAATTTTGTTTCTCGGGAAATGATAAAATTCCAATATGGTGTTTTCAATAAAATAATGTACATCATAAATACACTCAAAGTGTACATGGAAAGTAATTTTATTTTGCTCAGATTAAGATTTTTATGAGATTACTTAAAAAATAAAAATTAAGACATACTTCACAGTGCATTGTAAATCTTTACACTGTTATGTCAGCAGAATAATTAAGCACAGTGAATGTGAGAAACTTTGCAGATTTGCATTTTAAAACTCAGTGAATACTTTGTTTAATATTATTTACTATTTGTTTGTTTTACAGGGTACCTCTCCAGAAATGCCAGTGTGGATGAAATATTTACATGACAAATTGAAAAATCCAAAAACTAACAACAATGTGAAGTTATTTATAGCTAAATTAATCATCAATACAGCTGAGGTAAGAATTCACAACTTTAATTATTTAATGTAAATCCTTTATGTCATAGTTGTTAAAAAATCCCACTAATAGATGACCTTTCCTCTGTGTTAGAAACCACTATGGTAGCTCAGTTGGTAGAGTGCTCGTAAGTGGAAGATCATGGGTTTGAACCCCGGCCGGGTCTGACCCAAGACTTGAAACTGGGTAGTGACTGTTCTTTTGCCAAGCACTCGGCATTACGAAATGAAAGTCACGGTTCTTTTGGATGGGAACTAAAAATAAATGAGGTCCCATGTCATGGCAGGCATGGCAAGATAAAGAACCCTGCTGTATAATGCCATCAGCGCAGTGCACAGGCAAAATCCTGCACTTTCGCCTATAGCTAGCGACGTCTTGATATAAGTGAAATATTCTTGACTGAGACGTTAAACACCATTACTCAACTCAACTCAACTCAACTCTGTGTTAGAATCTGACTCGGGCAGTTTCTAAAGTGAATAATTTGTTAAGTCAGCTGTCATAGGCATTTTGTTAGTTCTTGGTAGTCAGGTTTCCTCCACCATGTCAGAACTAGCAGCTACTTGTAAAAATACATTAGTCTTTAATAGGGGATAAAAGGCTATTGTATCTTCCTTTACCATTTATGCTTATTAGGAAAGTTTTATATGTGTTGATATTTAATGATTTTAACTTCATCATAAAATTAATAGTTATTTTAATATCTTTTTAACTTGTATGTTTCAGATTTTCCGTCCCTATGCAAAGAATTGGTTTCGACCTTTATGCCAGCTGATTTTCAGTGGTCCGTTTGTCGGGGGTATTAATTACTTCATCATTGATGTTGTTGTCACTATGATGTCATGGCATAAAGTAGCTATACCACAGGTAACTTGCTTTTATAGTTTACTATTCTTTAAAATTTAACCAACCTATGCAGAATTGATAAACATGAAGCAATAACATTTAAATAAGCAGCCCGTTTTTGGTTCATTGATTTTACAGGGTTATGGCCCTTTGCAGTTTTATACTCATCTTTTTAGAGCATGATGTTGCTTTCATAGAAAATATTGTTTTAATTATTCAGGATACGGCAGAAGAAAAAGCCATGGCAACCAGATTGGTAGAATATCTGACAGGAAATATTTATCACGAGACAAGAATGGTGTTCCGTAATAATCTTGAAATGTTGAAAACATTACTGCAGTGCTGGAAAGATAGAGTGGAAATACCTTATAAGTAGGTCATAGGATATTAATTAGTAACAATTTAAAAATACAGTATAAACTTTCAACTTTGTATTAAAAAAATCACCTTTAGCTGTGATATATAAATTTTTAATTTGCAGAATTAACTTCTCTTTGTAAATCTTTTGGTTGGAAGATTTAGTGGGTGTAATTGACAGTGGATACAGTGTTGCTGACTTGATAAATAATTAACTAGACTTAAATGAATGAATAGTAGCATACTTAATCACTTTTTGGGCCTTTTATTCAAGAGATTGGTCAGTTATATGTTGTTGAGTTGAGTAATGGTGTTTAACATTCCAGTCAAGAATATTTCACTTATATCAAGACGTCGCCAGCTTTAGACGAAACTGCAGAAATTTTGCCTGTGCGTTGCACTGATGGCATTATACAGCAGGGTTCTTTATCGTGCCATGCCTGCCGGGACCTCGTTTATTTTAAGTTCCCATCCAAAAGAACCATGACATTCATTTTGTAATGCCAAGTGCTTGGCAAAAGAACAGTCACTACCCACTTTCAAGACTTGGGTCAGACCCGGCCGGGGTTCGAACCCACGACCTTCCACTTACTGAGCAAGCACTCTACCAACAAGTTATATGTTGTAGCAGCATAGAATGGTAGAAATTGTTCTGATACTTTATTTTGTTCATATAATATACTGTTGTTAATCTGTAGGTATGCTTATAAAAGTTTCAAATATTTTATCTTCTACACAGTATCATATACAATCAGTTAAAGTTATCAGACCAGAAAGCTAAGGAATCTGTTGGAATACAAGTAATGGGAGTGGTCATGGCATGTAAGTTCCCACCATATGGACCAGTTGCACCTGTAAACAGGGACAGGTAAGTATGGATACCTGCATTGTTTTGTAAAATTAATTATTATTTTACATGTAGGTGTACTTTAATGAATTGAACAGTGTTGTTATGTATTTGTTAAACTATTAAAAATTGGAAGCAATTTATGATAGACCAATGTTGACCCATAGGGGTCGAAATTGATGAGAATATTTAGGGGTTATTGAGGCATAGTACCCTATTAGACTTTAAACATAAAAAGAATTTATGATGGACTGAAAATTGACCATAATCAGTATTTTTATGGGCCTAAACTTATGTTGAATGCAGTTAAATGCATTGAAACTTTTTGTGAAAAAAAAAACATGTGTGTTTATTTTGTTTATTATTATTATTTTTTTGTATCATTTCAAAATATTCATATAAACTTTTATTTAACTTAAACAAAAGATTCCTTTTATTTTCAGATATTTTCAAGTAGTATCACGTCACATGGATCATCATTATAAGTCGGTATATGCAGCTTCAGCAGAGGTTGTCGGAATGATCTTCAAATTCTTGTCAGACACAGAAAAACTAACAGAAGGATCATTTCATGACCATGTTTACAGTATGATGTCTGCTATACAAACAGCTAAACCAGACACCTTCATAATTGATGTACATAGAATGCACAGGCATTATCCACCTATTGCAGACAGGTATGGTAACTTTTCCACTTGTAGCAGACAGGTATGGTAACTTTTCCACCTGTAGCAAACAGGTATCATAACTTAACACAGGCATAATCCACCTTTATGACAGGTATGGTAACTTCTCCACCTGTAGCAAACAGGTATCGTAACTTAACACAGGCATAATCCACCTTTATGACAGGTATGGTAACTTCTCCACCTGTAGCAGACAGGTATTGTCTTTACACAGGCATTATCCACCTATAGCAGACAGGTATGGTTTCTTTTCCACTTGTAGCTGATAGGTTTTGTATCTTCACACAGGCATTATCCACTTATAGCAGACAGGTATGGTAACTTCTCCACCTGTAGCAGACAGGTATTGTATCTTCACACAGGCATTATCCACCTGGAGCAGACAGGAATGGAAACTTCACACAGGCATTATCCACCTATAGCAGACAGGTATGGTAACTTCACACAGGCATTATCCACCTATAGCAGACAGGTATGGTAATTTTGCACAGGCATTAACCACCCATAGCAGACAGGTATTTTAATTTTAAAGGGACAAATTAAATTGACCAGCCAGAGATTAAAGATGCAGGGTTTTTGGATATTTACCTGAATAATTGGATATTTAACTGATAATCATTCACGTGCAAATGAATATGTCGGTAGTATTAGCAGGGCTAATACTTTGTTTGCTTTATACTTCCTAGATAGACAAACCTTGTTATGAAGAAAAGTTCATGATGTGTCAATTGGCTGTTCTTTCAACCTAGTTAACAACTACTAAGTTTTTGATAAATAAATTAATGAAAGTTACATCTTAATAACATTTTGCAAAGTAATGACCAATGACTTTTTAGAATTTTTTAATGATTTACATAACTTATATATTCTATATTCATTGCTTCAGTCATTCATTGTTAAAAAATATCTGCATCAACCAATACTCACAGATTTTTACTTGGTTTGTTTTACAGATTTTTGAACAAGTTTTTGTTCATACTACCAAACCTTCACGGTGAATTCAGGACATTGTGTTTAGAGGTACTTCTGTCAAGGATCAGCCAGATTGATAATGTGTTCCTTGAGATGAAGAGTAAAGGATTATTATCATACATTACTCATAGGTGAGTATGACCAGATTCTGAGTGTGCTTTTTGAGTCACAATTTGGCATTATACAGGGATTGGTTATTTGAATCACAGTTTGGCTTTTTAAAGGTTTGGCTATTTAGTTTGACATTATACAGGGGTTTGGCTATTTGAGTCACAGTTTGACATTTCACAGGTGCTTGTTTTCTGTGTCATAGTTTTGCATTATACAGGTATTGGCTATTTAAGTTTGACATTATACAGTGGTTTGGCTATTTGAGTCACAGTTTGACATTTCACAGGTGCTTGTTTTCTATGTCATAGTTTTGCATTATACAGGTATTGGCTATTTAAGTTTGACATTATACAGGGGTTTGGCTATTTGAGTCACAGTTTGACATTTTACAGGTGCTTGTTTTCTATGTCACAGTTTTGCATTATACAGGTATTGGCTATTTAAGTTTGACATAACATATCTGTGTGGCTATGAACTGAGGGAAAATTAAAATGAAAAAATAGTATAAATGTGTTTCAACAAAATGTTGACAGAAGCCAAGTAAATGATATAGCAACAGTTTTTTTTAAATATATTTCTGTAATCTTACATGTTTTTATATGTATATATAAGTACATATGCATTATTAATTTTTGTTATTTTACATCAACAGAGATGAAGGAACACAGCTAGTATCATTGAAGATTGTACAAGCAATATCTGCCAAATTAAAATCTTCAGAAATGAAAGAGTTTATGCCACTGATAACAGCCATCTCGTCACATCCAAGTACATCATGTAGGAGTGTCATGTATGACATACTTATGTGGGTCTATGATAACTATAGGTATGTAACTAAACCTTACCTTCTTTCTCTCTCTCTGTCTGTCTCTCTCTCTCTCTCTCTCTCTCTCTCTCTCTCTCTCTCTCTCTCTCTCTCTCTGTCTGTCTGTCTCTCTCTCTCTTGGTGTCTGTCTCTGTTTGTCTGTCTGTCTCTCTGTCTGCCTCTGTATTTCAACATTAATATTGAAAAAGTAGAATCTTGTGTTTATTAAATGGGGAAATAAAGAAATTTATTAAAATGAGTAAGTGTAATGTTAAGTGTTTGTTACTCATCTACTTTACTATTGTGATAGTGATATGTGAGATATAATTATGAGTCTTTCTTCTGTTACAGAGATGAAGATTCAGAAGATGGTCATGAAATTATGTCACAAACAAAAGATGCATTGCTAAGAGGACTTGGTGATGAAGATATAAAATGCAGGTAAACAATATCCATCCAAGGTATTCATGTCAGACCGTTATATACACATACATTTATAACATGTACAAAAAAACACAGAGTTATACAGAGGTACATAGGACAATACAGAAAGTATCCTCATTTTGACTCAGTCATGTATTTTAAGCATGTTTCACCAAAACTTCATAAATTGCATCATGCAGGGCAGGTAGATATTAAGTTTTTTGATGATAATATTCCCTGTATTATGAATTAAATTTGAATGAAACTTTGTCATTTGCTGTATTGTTGAAATACTTACATTTACTTTGATGTGTAACAAAATCCACATAAAGCTTATTACCATACTGCAATCTGATTGGTTATTTCTGATAACTAAGATTTTCATGAAACTTCTTGTTTATTTGATGTGGAAATCCTTTGGTTAGGTTTGACATGTGACAAAATCTGTGTGTAAATAATTAATCATGTTATGCTATGTCTTCTCTTACTATATACTTCTGTTGTCAGAACTTCTACATATTTGTAAGTTTCTGATAATTACCACAACATTTCTTATGTTGGGAAGGAGAGACATCTGTTTTGGAGTAATTCTTGTTTAATTTTTAATTTTTCCTTTATCAGATTGACAGTACAAAATTTCTGGAGTAGTGAGACGAGACTACCAACAAGTACTTTGGACAGACTTGTAACGATGTTAGAAGCTATGTACTCGGCTAGAACAGAACAACAGTATCTTAGTTATGCTACTAACCTTATCCTAGAAATGACTTCTAAGAGTCCCGATTATCAACGAGAAATATTTGAATTCCCCCTGTCAGAGTGTAAATTTTCAGTAAGTAAACAAGTAAATTGGTGTATTTGGACAAATAAATTTATCTTAACAAAGTTAAAAGATTTAGTGCTGATTCATTACTGGATTTACCAATTATTATCTTTTAAGCAATTTAAGCAATTTTAATAGACAGATTGTCCTGAATTGTTTATAAGCTGCAGATAAGATAAAAAAAACCAAGCAGCAGTTTGTGGATAAGTAGAAAGTTATCAAGTGTGATGTCATAGAGGGAACAGTCATGTAGCAATGAAATGATTGTCTTACTGAACTCTTGCTCAAATTACATTTGTTTATGGTTGTAATTCTTTAGAAACCAGATACTGACAAGTGTTCTGTTATTATTTGAAACTTGAATGGAAAAGTTTCTGTAAATAATAATGTGTTAACTACTGCAACAACTGTTTTTCTTTTTTTGATATGTAGAATGTAGAATTTTTGTAGAATGTCACATTGGTATTATATCAGAAGACTTGGTTTTACATGCAGATACAGTGTATGTATTTTGATACACATGAATTGTTGACACACCCTAATGTTTGTGTGAATGCAAGGTGTTATAGTCATTCTTATATATTAAAAATAAAAATTTAAATTAAAAAAGTTTTCTGTTATTTATCATTTTAGAGTATTTATGTTTTGTATATCTTTTGACAGGATTTAGTGTGAAATCGTCATGGAAACAGCGACATGCTGTGATGACACCACTGTTTGCTACGATATCCACTCAATCAATGGATATGGATACTACAGTTAGTGAGAGCATGGATGGTGGACAACTAAGAGAAACACAAGATGTTAACCAGTTTACTGCTACACAAGATGGTTAGTTAGAGCATTAATGCTGGATACCTGCATGTATATCAGATAGTGTCATTTTAAATGGAAAATGTTGAATACTAGTATTGGAAATTCTTAACAGACCAAAATAAAAAACGACCCTATTGAATGGGAGCATGTTTTGCTTCAACACTCATTTTATCTCATCTAGATATATTTGCATGCAAATTATTGAAACCATTGAGACAATTTGAACCAAATTTAGTGTGAATAGGGTCCCTATGTTTTTACAGTAACTTTTTCCATTGGCTTCCTAATAGCTGAATATGCAAAACTTTGGTGTAAAAGTTTGTACAAAGCAACCACTATATGATATCTTAGATGACTGCCATAATCATAAATATATATTTATGGATGGATTTATTATATACAAGTATGTTGAGCCTTTTCTTTAACTATTTTTGGGGGGGGGGGGGGCAATATTAGTAAAGTATGCAAATATGTGGCCTTATTTAGCCATTTATATAAAAATCCCTCTGAAACTGCTTGCTTGACTAAATGAAATTAGATAACATGTACCTATGTATTATGTTCAATCAATTATTTTTCAACTCTTCTTAATCCAATGCCATTGAATTTTAGTTTACTTTCTGAGTCATTTAAGGTTTCCAGACAGTTTTTATTAAGTGTTAACTGTGATGAATACAGCAGTTGAGCATCACAGGAACTATGGTGCCTCTCATTGAAATGTCTTGCCAAAAGTAGGGTCAGATTTTGTCTCACAGACAATTTAGAAAAATTCTTAATTTTACAATTTTAGCATCAAAAGCTCCATTTAATTGGCTGACAGGAAGTAGTTTAGATACGTTCACAGATTTTAACACTGTTGGAACAGCAGAAACCCAGAGTTCCTTACTGTTTTCTGTCGGTACTGCAGACATTGCTGCCAGAGTTTCTATAAAAAGACCAAGACTCAAACCTGGATTTGGAACACCTAAAAGACCTGTGTCAGCAGCAACGACTGTTAAAAAGGAAACAGAAGGTAACGAATATAATATTTCTGTATTATAACTGCACATCATTATTACTACTGTAAGCAGTCTATTACCAGTACTTATGAGTTAGTCCTTGTTCTATAGACAACTTAGTCTATAGCAATACTGTGTTTATACCTATATTATGTATAGGAAATCATTTGTCTGTCAACCATTTGTCAATACATCTAAAAAAAATGCACATACAGGAGTTCACATTCAATATGTCATAATTTCGCACAGTAACTTGACATATATTTTTGTGCAAATAAACAACTTTTGAAATTTATAATTTTCTTATTTTTGTGTTTGTTTGTGACCAAAACTTTTCATTAACAAAAAAGATTTAACCTTTTAGCCTAAATGTGGACATTTACTTTACATAAATTGCTAATAGAAGCATGCTGTTTGAAAACACATTCTTTAAATGTAATTGAATGTAATAAAAAAAAACCAGATAACTAATGAATAATAATGACCTATTAACGTACATTTGTCTAGATGAAGATTCTGAGATTTTGAGATTGAAGAGGAGATTCTTAAGGGATCAAGAAGCTACAAGGATATACTTTGCAAAGAGACAATCAAGATTACAAAAAATGAGAGAGGTATAGTGTATACACATAGGTTTACATGTATATAGAGTTTGTCTTGCTGCAGTAAAAGAGTAGAGAGGATATACAAGACAGTGTTACATGTATGTTGTTTCCTTCATAAAACAGTAGAAAAGAGATATGTTTCCTATCTTGTGATGTTTTCTTTATGAGCTTTTGTAAGAAGAGGAGTGGAGTGGGATTCGAACCCAGGTGGTGAGAGGCACTGTGATCCATAAGCGTGCATTTTAGACCACTTGGCCCCTCTCTTTAAGAAGTGAAGAAGAGAACGAAAAAAGACAGCAGTACAGTAAAAGTTTTCACAACTTAACATACCTTACTGCAAAAGTTGGAAGAGTGAAGCTTGTGGTATTTGTTAGTTATTGTTTTCAGTTTCTGTTGGTTGAAAAACTTTATAAACTTGCTAATATTTTTTAAAAAGTCTTTCCTCAGTCAATATCATCATTATAATCTTAATTTTTATATTATCATTAATTTTTTTTCAGGATGCACAAAGAGAACAGAAAGCTAGAAGAGAAAATCAAGTGACCATGTATAGAAAATACAGAATTGGTGATTTACCTGATATACAGATTAAATACTCTTATATCATAGCCCCACTACAGGCAATAGCTCATGTAAGTACAGGATCAAGTCTGACATAAAAACTGTCCATTACCATTTAGCTCAACTGGCTATAGCCAACTGAACTTATGGCATGGTTAAGCATTTGTGCATGCTTGCCTAAACTTTAATCTTCTCCTCTGAAATTACTGGACCGATTTGAGCCAGATTTGGCATGGAAGGTCCCTAGGTGGTAGAGATAAAAGTTTAGACAAATCAACTTTCTGTGGCATCCAAGATGGCCATCATAACTATAAAAAGCAAAAAGTGATAAATGGCCAATACATGCTTATTTTTCAACCGATTTAGTTCAAAATTGTTACCCAGAAAGCAGATGTGTAGCCATTTAATATATGTAACGGGTTGTTTTCCGAAACTTTTTTTATTGGGTCATTATTAGCTGAATATGCAAATAAGCTGCTATTAATAGCTAATTCTTTGAAAATCTTCTCATGAAACTACTGAACCAAATGGAATGAAATTTGGTGTGTAAGGTCCAATCGTGATGCAGATTAAAATTTGCACAAAACAACTTTCTGTGTCTTTCAAGATGGCCACTGTTACCATAAATAGCAAAAAGGGATAAATTGCCGATACATGCTTATTTTTCAAACGATTTAGTTCAAAATTGATATCTAGAAAGCACATTTATAGCCATTTAACAAATTTAACGGGTTATTCCAGAATTTTTTTTATTGGGTCATTATTAGTGAAATGTGCTAATAAGCTGCTATTACTAGCTATTTCTTTGAAAATCTTCTCCTCCGAAACTACATAGCCAAACGGAAAGAAATTTGGTGTGGAAGGCCCCATGGTGGTGCAGATTAAAATTTGCACAAATCATCTTCCTGGCCGTTTAGAGATGGTCGCCATTACTATAAATAGCAAAAAGTGATAAATAGGCTTATTTTTCAAAATAAAATTTAAAAATAAAAATTAAAGTTCAAAATCAATTTATAGGAAGCAGATTTATAGCCATTGACAGGGTTTCCCCTAACATTTTTATTTAGCCTATAATTAGCTGAATATGCAAATAAGCTGCTATCAATAGCTGGTTCTTTGACAATCTTCTACTCTGAAACAACTTGGCCAAATAGAACCATTTGGTGTGGAAGGTCTCTAGGTGGAGTAGTTTAAGTTTATTAAAAATCAGCTTCTTATGGTATCCAAGATTTCCACAATTCCTATTAAATGAGATGCAACTTGTCTGCCAGGTGAGTGATACAGGCTCCATTGGGCCTCTCGTTATTTGTTTTTTCTGTAGCCCTAAAATGGATCAACTCGGCTAAATAGAACCATTTGGTGTGGAAGGTCTCTAGTTGGAGTAGTTTAAGTTTATTAAAAATCAGCTTCTTATGGTGTCCAATATTTCCACAATTCCTATAAAATGAGATGCAACTTATCTGCCAGTTGAGTGATACAGGCTCCATTGGGCCTCTCGTTATTTGTTTTTTCTGTAGCCCTAAAATGGATATCCAAGGTCTAATAGATGGGATCCTAAAAAACTAAATTCTTGGTGTTATTTTGGTTACCAAAAAGACCCACCTCTGCAACGGCCAAATATACTAATAAATTGATATATATGTACAAATTTATTTATGGTAATGTGTCAGTTTAAGTAAAGTATTTTGTATGATAAGTAAGAAGTGATTAAACCAGTCAATAATATAAGAACATAATTGTTCTTTTTTATCAGTAGCTTGTTGATCAGCATTATCCAAATTTTGATATTACAGTTTCCAGTTTCCTGCTGAAATTAACTACTGTAACTGAAACCATTTTCTATAAAAAATAGAATTCTGTACAACCCTTACTCTGAAGTCTAATCAATTTTATCGACATATCTTTTCAGAGAGATAGCACAGTGGCTAAACTTTTATTTAGTGCAATATTTAAAGCTATCTTTGCGGAGATGGATCAAGTTAAAACGGAGAGGGAAGTCCAAGAAACAACAAATTTGATAAGCCAAAGTATAAACAACATGCTGGCATCTTCTACCCAGTACTTTCCACCATTGATCAGTTGTATGCTGGTAAGTGATATATGAATATATCTGGTACAGTCTGTGATCTTGACAAATTAAGAATCATGTTCTTAGTTATTCTCTCTTCAGTCAGTAGGCTTATCTTGCTAATGCTTACTCATGGAGCAACTGAGAACATAGAACCTCTCCTTTGAATAGATGCCAATGTACAACAACCTTAACTCCCAACATTTCTGTATTTTAGCATTTATTAAAACTCCTGCAAATGAAGTTAGGAGTTGTATAGGAATCATCTATGTTAGGGAAAAGAATGCTTATGATTTTCAAGGCAACAAGCAACTCTGCAATAGAAGCAAAATATTCATCATTTAAAATTAAACATACATGTATATAAGAATATGAAAAAAGAATATGTCAAAGTTGGTAAACCATATTTCTTAATAAAAAAATCTTATTCAAAATTAAAATGTTGTCTCTTTATTCATGATATGATTTGAATTTCAGGACATACTTTATGACTTGAGATCAAATCTGAGAGGAGACCCATCAAACATTGGGACATGTGCCATAGTCAGTAATCTTCAACCACTTGGTATGTGTTCAATATTTTTACCTCCACAAGTAAAGTTTTAAGAAGTACATGTATATAAAAGCTAACCATTCTTGGATCCTTTTATTTTGTTATGATTTTTTGTTTTTCTAGGGTATTTCGGATTATTTTTGATAATTACAAGGGAACATTTTGTATTTTATATTGATTTAATTGTACATCAGCACATAATAATAATAATCAGCATATGATAACCAGTGATTATAACCCTGTATTGATGGAGTGATGGCCCTTTGATGAATAAAGTCAGGACTATCATCCTTTTGAAGAAAATATGTTTGACCTTGCTGCAAGTAAATGTATGTCATTTTTCTTGTAAACAAAATGCTTAATTATGCATACCTTGTCTTCAACATAAGTCTGTGGTAACATATTTAGCAGTAAAACACATTTATACAAGCCATTATGTTTCGCTTAAGAGGATTAGACAAAAATATTTTTAAAAAATTCAGTGTATTTTACACGAATGATTATGAGACCAAATATAGCAGCAAAGTAGAGGAGTAATGTTAAGAGATTTTACTGTTATAATTACGAATCATTTGACAGGTATAACTGTATTAGAGGAACAGTTGATATTACATGAACCTGAAGATACACGATCAGCCAAACGTGGTAAACATGATGGTATGACTGTATCTCAAGATGTGTTACCATGGATAGAGTTAGCCAGGTAAATATTTACATTGTTTTATATATATATATATATATATATATATATATATATATATATATATATATATATATATTTTATTTTTGAAACACTTGAATTACAGCAGAACTTCAATTGATTTCTACCATTTAATGTGATGGAGTGGGGTGGAGTAATGGTGTTTTACACCTCAGTCAAGATTCAGTCACTTATTTTGAGGTGGTCAGTTCAGTGATGGTGGAGAAAACTGTTGTGCCTGGAGAAAACCACCAACCTTCGGCAAGCGAACTGACAAACTTTCTCACACTAGGGTCTGTCCAGAGTGGGATTTGAACCCAGGCGGTGAGAGGGGCTGTGATCTGTAAGCACACGCTCTAAATCACTCAGCCACAGAGGCCCCTGTATTTAATGTGATAATAAGTGATGTAACAATGTAACTCATTTGGTATTAATCACACTCTTAAACCTTATACATGAATTTATGAATATAGTTACGTCCCCGCATTGACTGGTTTAAAATTTTTCCATTTCCTTTAAAAATAAATTCTGACTGAAGTCAGATTTCTAGATATAATTGAAGATTATCAATGTTCTGAAAGGTTATTGTATTTTCTTTCCTATAATTGCAAATTGTCTGTCACACACTCATTGATACGGACAGTAATTCCTGTATGTATCAGTAACATTTAATGTATATTTACAGGTTATATAAATCAATAAATGAATATGATGTGTTACTGGGCTATTTTTGCTGGTATAT
Source organism: Tegillarca granosa (assembly GCA_029721355.1). Lineage (NCBI taxonomy): Eukaryota > Metazoa > Mollusca > Bivalvia > Arcoida > Arcidae > Tegillarca > Tegillarca granosa. The sequence goes on along the minus strand of CM056594.1, from coordinate 54,970,872 downwards.
TTACAGGTTATATAAATCAATAAATGAATATGATGTGTTACTGGGTATTTTTGCTGGTATATTTACAGGTTATATAAATCAATAAATGAATATGATGTGTTACTGGGTATTTTTGCTGGTATATTTACAGGTTATATAAATCAATAAATGAATATGATGTGTTACTGGGTATTTTTGCTGGTATATTTACAGGTTATATAAATCAATAAATGAATATGATGTGTTACTGGGTATTTTTGCTGGTATATTTACAGGTTATATAAATCAATAAATGAATATGATGTGTTTCTGGGTATTTTTGTTGGTATATTTACAGGTTATATAAATCAATATATGAATATGATATGTTACTGGGTATTTTTGCTGGTATATTTTACAGGTTATATAAATCAATAAATGAATATGATGTGTTGCTTGGTATTTTTTCTGGTAAGATTGGAACACAAGAAATCACTCAGAAAGCTGTGGAAGCTGAAGCAAGGGGAGATTACTACCAAGCCAAAAAACTTTATGAGGAGGTAAATAGTTCTTATGTCTTATGTTCGTCCATTGTGCATTGTGCGTCGTTCGTAAACTTTATACATTTTAAATTCTTCTTCAGAACCACTGGGCCAAATTTAATGAAACTTGGCTACCATCATACTTGGGTGAAACCTTTTCAGTTTTGCACAAATGAAAGAGTTATGGTTCCTTTTGGCCCCATAAGGGGGAAATAGTGAAAAATCTTCTCCTTTGAATGTACAGGAGGTATACCTTAGTTATTTCATTTATAACATTCTTAGGTCATCTAGCTTTACATTTGCACAAATGGTAGCCATGGGGCTAAAAATGGGGAAATGACAAGCACTTAGTGGGGAAATTGCTAAAAATTATATATCGACAATCATTTTGATATATGGTTCAAGGTCATAAGTCCAAAGGTCAAGGTCACAGCTGCAAAAGAAGACTTTAATTGCTAATTATCTTATGAACTTTTTGTATAGGCATGTATTAGAATATTATAGGTATTGAAATGATGTTTATTTTGATATATGGTTCAAGGTCATATATTCAAAGGCCAATGTCATATCAACAGAAAAAGACTTAAATTGCTAATTATCTTGAAAACTATGAACTTTTATATAGGCATGTATATTAGAATATTGTAGGTTTTGACATGACAATCTTTTGATATATGGTTCAAGGTCATATGTTCAAAGGTCAAGGTCATACCAGCATAGGAAGACAGAAATTGTTAATTATCTTGAAATTATTTATTGCACTACAGTTACTTCATGCATATTAGCTGCTTATAAATGAAATGTGACTAGATATATCTCATTATATGTTATGGCACTTCTTAACTTGAGAAAACTTGGAATGTTTCTGTATTTTATATATTGTCTATTGCATTTTGCAAACAATTTTGACATTTACTCAGGTGAGAATTAAGGCCGATGGGCCTCTTGTTAAACATTAAAATTACCATTGCAAAAAATCAAAGTATAAAACTAATCAAGAGGCTTTATAACAAACTGTAACTTTCTATTATATTTTGGTAATAAATTTAGATACTAGTATATGTATTTAATTTTTTCATTTTTTTTACATGTAATTTTATGAATTGACCTAGTTTACGTAAAGTTTATGCTCCACTATTAGATCTGTGTTGAATATAGAAGTATCTGTTGTTTAATTAACTGTTTCAGTAATGGTGTCATTTACTGTTACATTAAAGAAAAAAGAATTGGCCCATTTTGATCACTAGGAATAGTGTTGAGTTGGCTTCGAAGTATTTTAAAATTGAATCAGTATTTGAACCATTATTTACAAGTTAAGACCTTTTGTTATAATACTACAAGTTGTTAGTTAATTCATTTATAATTGATATACATTGTAGGCATTAGGTTGTTCAGACTGGCGTGGAGATAAACCACTGGATGCAGAGATAGATCTTTGGGATGATTGTAGAATGGAGGTAAGTTGTCATTATATTTGTACAACCAAACCTGCCTTCATTGATCACAGGTTGCATAGGATGACAATATTTTTGTTGTGAAAGTTGGTGTAAATGACAATTTCCTCATTTTGTTAAAAGATGGCATAGATGATAATTTTTTATGATGTTTTTGAAGGTGGCATTACAGTCAGGCCTCTAGAAACGGCACTTTTTCGGCAAAAAATGCCGGTTTGCAAGCAAAAACGCCAGTTGTGAAAACATCCAACCTGTGAAAAATAAATTATTACTGCACCCTTAATAATTGAGATGAATATCAATCACGTAACAGAACTACTGGGCTTATACTCCGATAGATCGATAATTATCTTAATCCTGTTAATTACCTGTAATTATGTGATCAATATACACGCATCATTAGCCAGGACACATGTTACATGGCTTGAATGACCATGACAATACATTTGTATTGTTTATTATCACAGACTGATGAGACCAATGAGGGTCAAAACAGGTTTTAAATTTGATATTTTTTATTAATGGTAATTTAGAAAAGGAATAACAATTCACCCTATGCTAAGCCTCTCATTTGCATGCCATTGATGCTCGGAAAGTAACGAGGTTCGCCGGAAAATGACAAACAAAATTAGAACAGGTTTTTTTTTTTTTTTTTTTTTTTTTTTTTTTTTTTTTTTTTTTTTTGTTTGCTTTCAGACAAAAACTAGTCCTGATAGGCGATAGATTTATTGAATTCTTCTAAATAACCAAATTTTTTACTTAATAATTTATAACTACCTAAACAGTTTTATATCATATGATGTTGCTCTGATCATTGAAGGATAGATACCACGAGAAAGAAAATCAACCAGAAATGACGTAAGACCACCATTTAGGTGTCTCTGATCTTTATTATATATACAGTTGATGACTTGAAATGTTCATTATATATTAGGTTATAGATAATTATATTATTAAAGGCTTCCTATAATGGTAAACTATCAAATATTAAACAATGAAAGAAACTGACTTACAAACACAGACAAAAACGCCCAATGGTTGGGAAGGAGAGAGAGAGAGGGGGGAGGTGGTTGTTAACAAGGACGCAAATATTGGCATTAAAAATCTTGTTTTACTGATTTTCTAACATTGCCGGTTGACACTGCTGGCATTTCTGGAGCGCTGATTATAGTATGTCCAATTTTGAGAGATTTTCACCACTCCTTGACAGCATTGTGTAATAATGACCACATTTATAATGAACAAGAGTAACTCTTTGTTTTAAATACCAGAGTTCTGTTTTTTATTCAGTGTCTAGATAACCTGTCACAGTGGACAGAACTAGAAGAAGTAGCTGTATCTCCTTTTGATTCTGGTGATATCAGTAAAGTATGGGAAGATACATTTTACCAGGTAAATCTTAATTACATTGTGTAATATAATGTCATGTAAAATTAGGCATTCTTCATCACCTGTGGTATGTGATTTATATTGTGTAATTTAATGTCATGTAAATTAGAGACATGCTTCATCACTTGTGGTACATGATTTATATTGTGTAATATAATGTCATGTAATTTGAGACGTGCTTCATCACCTGTGGTACATGATTTACATTGTGTAATACATGTATAATGTCATGTAAAATTAAAGACATACTTCATCACCTGTGGTACATGTTTTATATTGTGTAATTTAATGTCATGTAAAATTAAAGACATACTTCATCAACTGTAGTTCATGTTTTTGACATGTTTATATGTTTTGTAGCTGAAGCAGATTACTTAGAAATAGTCAGATTATTCAAGAACAGGCATAAACACTTATTTGCCAAGGCAAAAATACAAGCACATATTGAGAAGAGTTATTATAAAACTCTTACCTTTGTACGTTGACTGGATATTTTGACAAAATTGTACAGAATGGTGTTGCTAAATTACACTTTTGTAGGGCTATATCTATTAGTTATATTGATTCTAATGAACATATATCGTGATAAAACCTCTCCTTTATATTTGAAACTCTGCAAGTGACCATTATTTATCTGTTAGGTCTGTTTCTTCATGCAAAGCATTCCTTAGCTGAATTTGGATTCATACAATTATTGAACTTTAGATTCATTATTTTTCAACTATTTGGCTTATGTTTTTTATCTATCAAACTTTTCGCCCTCTAGTTTTACTGATGAGGAATGATTTTCCGAAATGTGCACATATGGCACATCAAAATTTAGCAGGTATTTGTTATATATTTGCTGACTAGAGCTTTATTATTATGGACATGTCATATAAAAAAGCTGTGACTCAAGCCCACAGCTGTTGGACCACAAGTCTGTATTCTCAGCCTTTCCCAAAACTTTGAATTCTTGTTTCTATCTAATTCCATTTGTCATGTATAACTTTTTACTGACATTTTTTCCTATAAATAAATCTTCATTTGTAGGAACATAACTTGCCATTTATCATCAGAAGTAAAGTAAAGTTAATGTTACATGGAGACACGGATCAGCAGTCCTTGTTAAAGTTTATAGATAATTCCATGAAGGTTCTAGAACAGAAATCATTGTTGGAGGTTTGTATTAACTGTTATTGTTAAAGTTTATAGATAATTCAAAGAAGGTTCTAGAACAGAAATCATTGTTAGAGGTTTGTATTAACTGTTATTGTTAAAGTTTATAGATAATTCCAAGAAGGTTCTAGAACAGAAATCATTGTTAGAGGTTTGTATTAACTGTAATTGTTAAAGTTTATAGATAATTCCATGAAGGTTCTAGAGCAGAAATCATTGTTGGAGGTTTGTATTAACTGTTATTGTTAAAGTTTATAGATAATTCCATGAAGGTTCTAGAGCAGAAATCATTGTTGGAGGTTTGTATTAACTGTTATTGTTAAAGTTTATAGATAATTCCATGAAGGTTCTCGAACACAAATCATTGTTAGAGGTTTGTATTATTGGTATTGTTAAAGTTTATAGATAATTCCATGAAGGTTCTAGAACAGAAATCATTGTTGGAGGTTTGTATTAACTGTTATTGTTAAAGTTTATAGATAATTCCATGTTACAGAACAGAAATCATTGTTGGAGGTTTGTATTAACTGTTATTGTTAAAGTTTATAGATAATTCCATGATTGTTAAAGTTTATAGATAATTCCATGAAGGTTCTAGAACAGAAATCATTGTTAGAGGTTTGTATTAACTGTTATTGTTAAAGTTTATAGATAATTCCATGAAGGTTCTAGAACAGAAATCATTGTTGGAGGTTTGTATTAATTGGTATTGTTAAAGTTTATAGATAATTCCATGAAGGTTCTAGAACAGAAATCATTGTTAGAGGTTTATATTTATTGGTATTGTTTAAGTTTATAGATAATTCCATGATTGTTAAAGTTTATAGATAATTCCATGAAGGTTCTAGAACAGAAATCATTGTAAGAGGTTTATATTTATTGGTATTGATAAAGTTTATAGATAATTCCATAATTGTTAAAGTTTATAGATAATTCCATGAAGGTTAAAGTTCATAGATAATTCCATGAAGGTTCTAGAGCAGAAATCATTGTTGGAGGTTTGTATTAACTGTTATTGTTAAAGTTTATAGATAATTCCATGAAGGTTCTAGAACAGAAATCATTGTTGGAGGTTTGTATTAACTGTTATTGTTAAAGTTTATAGATAATTCCATGATTGTTAAAGTTTATAGATATTCCATGAAGGTTCTAGAACAGAAATCATTGTTGGAGGTTTGTATTAACTGTTATTGTTAAAGTTTATAGATAATTCCATGAAGGTTCTCGAACACAAATCATTGTTAGAGGTTTGTATTATTGGTATTGTTAAAGTTTATAGATAATTCCATGAAGGTTCTAGAACAGAAATCATTGTTAGAGGTTTGTATTAACTGTTATTGTTAAAGTTTATAGATAATTCCATGTTACAGAACAGAAATCATTGTTGGAGGTTTGTATTAACTGTTATTGTTAAAGTTTATAGATAATTCCATGATTGTTAAAGTTTATAGATAATTCCATGAAGGTTCTAGAACAGAAATCATTGTTAGAGGTTTGTATTAACTGTTATTGTTAAAGTTTATAGATAATTCCATGTTACAGAACAGAAATCATTGTTGGAGGTTTGTATTAACTGTTATTGTTAAAGTTTATAGATAATTCCATGATTGTTAAAGTTTATAGATAATTCCATGAAGGTTCTAGAACAGAAATCATTGTTAGAGGTTTGTATTAACTGTTATTGTTAAAGTTTATAGATAATTCCATGATTGTTAAAGTTTATAGATAATTCCATGAATGTTCTAGAGCAGAAATCATTGTTGGAGTTTTGTATTTACTGTTATTGTTAAAGTTTATAGATAATTCCATGAAGGTTCTAGAACAGAAATCATTGTTGGAGGTTTGTATTAACTGTTATTGTTAAAGTTTAAAGATAATTCCATGAAGGTTCTAGAACAGAAATCATTGTTGGAGGTTTGTATTAGCTGTTATTGTTAAAGTTTATAGATAATTCCAAGAAGGTTCTAGAACAGAAATCATTGTTTGAGGTTTGTATTAACTGTTATTGTTAAAGTTTATAGATAATTCAAAGAAGGTTCTAGAACAGAAATCATTGTTGGAGGTTTGTATTAACTGTTATTGTTAAAGTTTATAGATAATTCCATGAAGGTTTCAGAACAGAAATCATTGTTGGAGGTTTGTATTAACTGTTATTGTTAAAGTTTATAGATAATTCCAAGAAGGTTCTAGAACAGAAATCATTGTTGGAGGTTTGTATTAACTGTTATTGTTAAAGTTTATAGATAATTCAAAGAAGGTTCTAGAACAGAAATCATTGTTGGAGGTTTGTATTAACTGTTATTGTTAAAGTTTATACATAATTCCATGAAGGTTATAGAACAGAAATCATTGTTGGAGGTTTGTATTAACTGTTATTGTTAAAGTTTATAGATATTCCAAGAAGGTTCTAGAACAGAAATCATTGTTGGAGGTTTGTATTAACTGTTATTGTTAAAGTTTATAGATAATTCCATGAAGGTTCTAGAGCAGAAATCATTGTTGGAGGTTTGTATTAACTGTTATTGTTAAAGTTTATAGATAATTCCATGAAGGTTCTAGAACAGAAATCATTGTTAGAGGTTTGTATTAACTGTTATTGTTAAAGTTTATAGATAATTCCATGAAGGTTCTAGAACAGAAATCATTGTTAGAGGTTTGTATTAACTGTTATTGTTAAAGTTTATAGATAATTCCAAGAAGGTTCTAGAACAGAAATCATTGTTAGAGGTTTGTATTAGCTGTTATTGTTAAAGTTTATAGATAATTCCATGAAGGTTCTAGAACAGAAATCATTGTTGGAGGTTTGTATTAACTGTTATTGTTAAAGTTTATAGATAATTCCATGAAGGTTCTAGAACAGAAATCATTGTTGGAGGTTTGTATTAACTGTTATTGTAAAAGTTTATAGATAATTCCATGATTGTTAAAGTTTATAACTATTCCATGAAGGTTCTAGGACAGAAATCATTGTTAGAGGTTTGTATTAACTGTTATTGTTAAAGTTTATAGATAATTCCATGAAGGTTCTAGAACAGAAATCATTGTTGGAGGTTTGTATTAACTGTTATTGTTAAAGTTTATAGATAATTCCATGAAGGTTCTAGAACAGAAATCATTGTTGGAGGTTTGTATTAACTGTTATTGTTAAAGTTTATAGATAATTCCATGAAGGTTCTAGAACAGAAATCATTGTTGGAGGTTTGTATTAACTGTTATTGTTAAAGTTTATAGATAATTCCATGAAGGTTCTAGAACAGAAATCATTGTTGGAGGTTTGTATTAACTGTTATTGTTAAAGTTTATAGATAATTCCATGAAGGTTCTAGAACAGAAATCATTGTTGGAGGTTTGTATTAACTGTTATTGTTAAAGTTTATAGATAATTCCATGTTACAGAACAGAAATCATTGTTGGAGGTTTGTATTAACTGTTATTGTTAAAATTTATAGATAATTCCATGAAGGTTCTAATTATAAATTGTAAGAGGTTTACAATAGTCCTTGTTTCAGTTAATGAGCACGGTAATTTATGAAGGTAATACAGCATAAATCATGACACCTTAAAACTTATGACCAGGTTGTTGGTATGATCAAAAACTATACCTTAATGCATTACTGGAACATGAACTTCTGTAACTTGATGCTGAGCTGGTGACATGTTAATGTAGATGAAGTAATCCTGACTTGGATGTAAAAACAAAAGCCAATACAATCCATCACTAATCAGATTGTTGTAGTTTTAAACTTACAAAATCTCTTATAAAATATGTCTTTTTCTGACAAAAAGGTTTGATAATGATAATTGATAATAATAAATTTGTTGTTTAAATAAATTTCAGAGTCGTTACTGTGAAGAACTTGCATGGATGTACTTATGGCAAGAAGACTATGACAGAGCCAGACATTATGCCACAATGGCTTCTGAAAGATTTCAGCAGGTAAAGTACACACAGAAACCGCAGATAATTATTACATACTACTGTAAACCGCTTTATATTAGCGCATAGAAATTTTAGCAATTTTAAGGTGCCAGTCATATTAGCACAGTTTATTTTAGCGCCTGTGTTTACCCTATTTGGGACCCCAAAATATACACCTGTACTTGACTATATAATAAATCCTAATTAAGCTATCTTTATATATCGATACTATGAACACTAGTTTATATACAGGTGTAATTACCTATGAACAGGTGATGAGTAGTAATAATTAAGTAAATGAAGCCATACATTTACTGTGAGCCATTCTGTACATGTAGACATATTTACAAAAAAGTGATGGTTTGTCCAGAGAAAAATCCCAGAGTTCCCATTGTTACCAAGTCCTAAAATGCCAATTTTTAAAACATTTGTGGATTTTTGTGCTTTTTCAAACCATTTTATTATGGATTTACTGATTTTTAGCTCAACTGGCAATAGCCAGCTGAGCTTATGGCATGTCGAAGCGTGCGTGCGTGCATCCATGCGTAAACTTTAATCTTCTCCTCTGAAACTACTGGACCAATTTTAACCAAATTTGGTGTGAAAGGTCCCTAGGTGATGCAGATTAAAGTTTGCATAAATCAACTTCCTGCGGCTTCCAAGATGGCCACCATTACTATAAATAGCAAAAAGTGATAAATGGCTGATACACGTTTATTTATCAACCAATTTAGTTCAAATTTGGTATATAGAAAGTAGATGCATAGCCATTTAACATGTATGACAGGTTTTTCAGAAACAATCTGAATTGGGTCCCTGTTAGCAGAATATTCAAATAAGGTGCTATATTTAGCCAATTCTTTGAAAATCTCCTCAGAAACTACTGGACCTATTCGAACCTAATTTGGTGTGTAAGATCCCTAGGTGATGCAGATTAAAGTTTGCACAAACTGTGGCATCCAAAATGGTCACCGTTTTTATAAACAGCAAAAAGTAATGAATGGCTGATACACATTTATATATCATACAATTTGGTTCAAATTTGGTATATAGACAGTAGATGTATAGCCATTTCACATACATATCATTTTTTCCTGAAACATTTCAGCTCAACTGGCAATAGCTAGCGGCATGGCTGTCTGAAATTTACATGCAAATAAAGTGCCAGTTGAGCAATACAGGCCCTTTTAAGCCTCTTGTTAGGATTCCACGTGCTTTAATTAGGATTTTATTCCATTTTAATTTTATATGCATGCACATATCATTCTCTTTTAGCTGAAATGGAAATGGACTCTTGGACTGATCAAAATTTATAAAACTTATTGTTGATTTTTGCATGTGTAGATTGATACAGCTTCTCATTTATTAAATGTGATTAAAAAAACAATTATTTTTCTTTAATCAATAATATGATTATATGACGGGCGATAGACATAATATTCAACAATAATAACAATTAAACATTATCACAAACTGTTTTGGGGACCATTAGTATTTGCCTGTTAGTATTGTAAAATTTTAGCGACAGTATTATTTTAGCGGTTTAATTATTCCGCCAATTGCGGTAAAATAAAACTGCAGCTAAATTTTCATGGTTTACAGTATTTATATCTCAGGTATGTATGGGCTTGTTTCAGGGGCGAGTCCTATCCCAGTGACTATATCACAAGTAGCCCCTGCCAAAAGTTTATTTAATGTTATTGTGAATATGCAGACGTGTTAATGAGTTGCTGAAATAGTTTCATACTTATTTGCACAAATTAAAATTCACACATGAATGGCACACGGTCAACCTTTTTTTTAATTTTGTTTTTATTTATTTATTTTTTTTTTTTTTTTTTGATAACATTGAAATTTGTACGGATGCAAAGCTATATACTGATCTTGCCACAAATTACATACTGTGCAACATTTTACTGTTTTATTTCTAGATTAAGATGACTTTTTTCTTTTTACAATTTTTTCAAATATTTATTTGCATTCTTTTCTTTTAAACTGATGAAAACTTGAGAAATCTCTTGATTTTTGTTTACAGTCCAATCTAATAAGATAACAATGACATGAAAGTCTTCAAGCAAATTCACCAGACCTTCTATTTGTGTATGCCTAATTCTCAATACAGAATCATACGCTGTTGAATCAGTTCAAAAATTAACAAATAAAACACATATTGATATAAAAATTTTAGAAATACTTTTAGTTAGATCTAACTTAAGTGTGAGTTTTCTTGTTATGCTAATTTCATTCCACCAGACTAATTCATTTGACTTTTTATTTATTATTTGAGTAACTTGTGAAACCTCAATCAATAAGCCACAGTTGCTCAGTTATTAGTGTTAATTCTGTAATTGTAAGTGTTATATCTTTAAAATATGCTTGATCCAAGGCTGGAGGTGACTGGGAGGTTCAAATGTATGTTTAAAATTAATGGCTCAAATGTATGTTTAAAATTGATGACTCAAATGTATGCTCAAAATTCATGGCTCAAATGTATGCTCAAAATTTATGGCTCAAATGTATGCTCAAAATTTGTGGCTTCTATAATTGATAATTCATTCAGTAGTGATTTTTCAAATTCATCTTTAACATTTTATAAAATATGACAGTTGGATAAGTGACACCTATAATTCTAAAATTCAGTTAATATTACTGGGGCATTTAGAAGAAGATATATAGTCTATCTATCATAATTAAACCAAGATGAGATATTTCTGATAATAATTAACGTGGGCATTTTCAGGGTAAACATATTCAAAATCTTTCAGAGGGATCAACTCATATAATATTTTTTAAATTTATTTCGCTATAATGTATTTAGGAATGGAGTAGCACAGACACACTGATGTCACCAAGTCGAGTATCTAAGCTACAACATGTACAGCCACTGATAGAGTTACAAGAATTCCTGGAATTTATGTCTCATGAGAGTAAGTTTTACATCTGTTGTAGTTCACCTGTTTAAAATGCCCTTGTCTTGACATCAGCACAAGATGATGTATGATGTCTAGGATTTTTCTACTGATGTTTTTTCTTGTTTTATCCTTTTAATTAGCATCAGAATGTATTGTTAATGTATATCAAGAGATATATTTCTAAGCAATTGTAGAGGTTTATTGCTAAGGGTCAAGGTCATGTGCATCAATATGGGGAAAAAGCGTAAATCAAATTTTTTTAGTTTCATCCAATGAATATTTATCAGTGATCCTATACATTTTTATCTTTAAGACACGCAAAAAGTGTTGTAAATATACAGAGGCTTGTGTATAAAGATCATTGTCATATGAACACTATCTACAGACAACTTTATTCTCTACTGATAATGAATAAGGAGTTTTAAATAAAGGAAATCTTGTACCTATATAAAGTGGAAATAGACTTTTAAATTGAAATTAAGGTATAATGTTGAATGTTTATTATATTTTTTATTCATTTTGTACATATTTTTTAATTTAAATAAAGGTAATTTCACATCTGAGTTCCCTGCTCAAAGATTACTGAAGAAATGGGAGAAGAGATCACCTCATCAGATACTGGATCCTGTCAATATCTGGGATGACATTATTACTAATAGGTATATATATAGGGCCATGTAAAAAAAAATTCTCTGGTTCTCAGATACTTTTTTTTTCAAAAAGTGGCAAGGTAGGTGGGTATTTTATTTTATTATTTTATTTCACAAACTTATGCACAAGGTAGGCATTTTATTTTATGCAAAATTTTTAATACATTCTATACATATAACCATACTTCTGAATAAAAAGATATTAACCTAAGTTAGAGTGTAAACCATCTTTTGATATTTTCAGTAATGCATCAATATGTAAATGTTAATGAAAAAGATGGATACAGTTTTGAATTCTAAGAATTTTATTTTCATATATGAAAAGTGTATTAAATAAACATTCAAACAGTAAACAGTGATGTTGTGTTTTAGAACAGTACCCAGGAAATGGGCTGGCATTGCTAAAATGGTATACAAAAACAAGTAATTACATGTTCTTTATGACAAAACACTTGAACATTCACACATACAGCGACATAGTGAGAAGTAGTGTCTTTTAATAGTTCTAAGTCAGTATTTATAAAGCTGTATTAATTCATATTCTTTTTCACATTAATTTTGGTCAATATTAAGATTCACAACCATATATCGGTTACCTTCCAATATTTTGAAACAAAAGTGTAAAATGTAAATACTGCATGCATACTTGGCGTAATGCACAACAGATACATCGAATGTAAGTGTTGTATTGATGGCAGGGTTATTTTCGGTAGGGGTTTCATTTCCTAACATATCGTTCAAAAGTCCATCACAAATTTTTTGTACGGTTAATTTGGACTTCACTGGCACAATTGTCAATGGTACTAATGTTTTCTTGTCAAAACTGAAAGTAAACCTTGCTAAAATCGTTGCTTCATCGGCTTTGCCGGCCAAATTCTCCAGAGCAGGTGCCATGTTTTTTTGGTTTCTTTTACACTAACACTTTCGGAAACGTAAATTGAAGTAATTTACCTTTCCTGAAGAGGAAAACTTACGAGGTATCCCGAGAACAACCTTTGCTCTTTACATTCTAGATCAATAAAGCGTTTTGAAAAATTCTACTTTCACATTTGAAAATCTTAGTCATTGACGTGTTTGATCTTTATAGTTTATTTTCTGCTCAAAACAGCCGATAGGTGGATATTTTTTTTACACCACCACATTAAAATGGAGCAATTGTGGTGAATTTAAGCGCTCGGCGGTGTCTGAGAACCAGAGAATTTTTTTTACCCGGCCTAATATTCCCAATTCCAGCCTTTCTTTTAATTACATATAAAGAGAAATTTAAAAGTCTTGGTGGGTGTATCCGTAGTCTTTTCCTCAAATTTGTGTACCAATATAAAAAAAATTTAGGATGAACTTTAGATAGCAAAATAAATCGTGGTATTCTGAATTCAATTATTAGAAATTATGAATATGCCTAACCCAGAGATACTGTCACACTTACATGTACTTCGGAAATCAAATGATGATTGACTGAATACCTTAACTAAGAAATTTTCACTAGTGATTAAGTAACTCACAAATGAAGCTGTAATGTTGGATTGTCATACAAGACAAAATGGAAAGTTTAGTGTTTTAAAATATGTACATAACTGCAGCTTTCTGTGGTCACCTGTGGTTGCTACTGTGGATCCACTCTAATTAATTCAACTTGAACTGATTTTTGTAAATTGATTAAGTAATTGTTATTTTGTTTACATCCTATATTTCTGTTTATTATTTTCATAGGAATGTATATTTAGATCATTTATCAGCTAAGTTAACATCAGTAAAATCAGAGCCAACTGAAAACTCAGAAGAAATGATGGATGTAGATATTGAAGATGTATTTTTGGATTCTAAACTCAGACTTCTGTTACAGATGGCAGAAAGCTGTAGAGAACAAAATAACTATAAGTTGACTTTACACATACTGGGAAACACTAAAAATGTGAGTACATAATGACTTATTCCTTGATATTGCTACTCATACTAGAAAATACTAAAAATGTGAGTACATAACGTCGTCTACTTTGGTGTTGCCACACATACTGGGAAATACTAAAAATGTGAGTAGTACATAATGTCATCTACTTTGGAGTTACTATGACACAGTTGTAGAGTAGAAAATATTCATAAATTAACAATACAAATTCTAGGAAATATTAAAAATTGTAAGTTGATATTTTGGATTAGAAACAAGTTAATATATATTTTCTGTTGAAAGATCCTTTGATTGAAACCACACAACTTTATTATGTCCATGATAAAGAACCATCACTCTATATTACCATATACTGTGTAAGCACCTCATAATGGTATAATTTTTTACAAAAATATCGACATGGAGATTGACACTTAAAACCCCATTTCACTCATTTACCAGTCTTTTAAAAATAAAATAATTTTTTTTGAATATTATTTTTGTTAGTTAATATTTATATACTTTTATTTTTATTTCAGCAATGTAAATCATCAGGCAGTGACCAGCTGATGGTCATGTGGTGTCATTTATATGCTAGTACCCACCATAAAAAGTCCCTAGGTACCACAGAGTGGACTGATGATACATTTTATAGTATTTTATCTACTGTTGACCAGTTAGGTATGTTTATAAAGTAAACTGGGATATTTTTAATCTTGCACAGTTAAAGATACCATTGACAGTAATTTGAGCCATTGGCTTAAACATTCTTGAACAGTTTAATTTCCTTCTTCTTTAGGTATGGCATGTTGTGCTATGTATTTAAAAATGTAACTTTCAGATTCCATTACCTTGCCTTTGTAGACATATTTGTACTTTATTGTTCATAGTTGGACATACAATAAAAACCTCATTATGATGCCCCCCATCTTAACCCCATCCACCGAACTTATCACCAGAGTATATTAAAGTTCGAGTCTATTACTTTTTGTTAGAAGTCTCTATTGATTTTTTTACCAAACCCTGTAATTTGCCAAAGTCTGTATAAAGGAATGTTGGCTACAAATTTGAGTTTTACTGTATGTTATAATGCTGCAAGACTTGTAAATAATTGAATTTTTAAATCTATCAACAGTTTTTACAATCTTATGTTAAATTATTTGTAAGTTTTTTCATAGATATCCTATGGCAAGGAAAATAATTAAACTCATGTCAAAAATTCAAAATTTAAAAAATGCATAAAAAACATTCTCATGGATGTTTAAATGAAACAATTTATTTCATTTCAACATTCTTTAATGGTAATTGATGTCAAATAATTTTATAAATATGATTAGTGAAAATAATTTCTAATGCTTCAATATGTTAACATGCAGTTACTGTAATTTCAAAATATTTTTCTTTTTTCACAAATACAATAAAATTGTTTTTGTGCTGTAAATTCACAGTTAAATATAAAGAGAGTGATGCTCACAATGAACACCCAGGATTGGCTCGTAGACATTGTATTCTGACCGGACAAGGATATGAACGTCTGGCTTGTGGTTTAACTAGTATTGATAGTTTATCAGGTATTAGTGATCGCAATAAGCAGAAGATAACAGAACTAGCAGGAAATAAGAAAATGAAGAAAGAAGAGGTAAACTTTAAACAGCAGTGTAAATTGTTTGAAATAATGAAATAATATGAACATTATGATAAGAAAAGGTGTACTAAGTATTCCTGTTTACAGAGCTGACAACTGGGGTGGGGACTCTTGACCCCACTAGCATTGCGCACCATGTGGCACCTTCAGTGTGCTTCAGTTATGACCCGCAATTAAACAAAATAGTGTTGGCAGCTCTTGTTCAGATGGATTTATCTGTTTGTATTAACACTCATAGTTTTGGTATGGATGGTTTGTTGGTTGAAATCATGTTTAATACTATAATTTTGTTTAACTGTTTAATATTTCATTCCAAAAACTTCAGCAAGTAGATGTAGTAATGATGTCCATCCATCTATCTGTTTGTCTTTTCTCCTATTTAAGCTTGTTTGTAGATTGTTTAGAGTGTTTCTAGACTACTTTTTTCTTGAACCCCTCATTGGATTTACATTGTGGAAATAGTCAACATGAAGTCATTTTGAGCATGACATCAGCTTATTCCAGTTCAATTTTTTTTTCACAAAGCTACTGCCCTTTGAAATTTTACATTTTGTAATGAAACTTGTTAGAAAAGATTAATATGAAGATGTAATGTGCATGAGTCTGGTTCAGAAATTATTCACTAACACAGACAGCTTTGTTAATAATAACAAATAAAAAGGAAACCATTCACTGTTCACATCTGCTGTTCAGGGATTTTTGCTTTCACTGAAAGTAATTATGTCTGAATTTTCAGTCTGCAGTCTCATCAAAATGTATCAAGATTTGCCTCATTATCTTGTTCATGGTAAATAAACTACAGTCGACTCTCGTTAATTCGAAATTGGTTGAATTAAATTGAAATGATATATATATGGTCCCGTCAGATCGCTATGTATTTCTATACAAATTTGTGTGTTTAAATCGAAATACCAAAACTCGAAATTTTGCTTAAATGGAAGTGAATTTTCAGTCCAGATTACAAAATACAATGAAAATTCCAACATTTAAATCAAAATATACTTTCTTTGTTTATTGTAGTTTGGATTTGTTTATACAACAAGTTGAAAGTAAGCAGCAAAATATAAAACAATTACATGTACACAAAAAAATATTTTATCTTAAAAATATTGATTTATACCTGAAATAATTAATCCGTCTCTTGTTTAATAAGTGTTTATAGTAACAGAGTGATGGTTACTTTGAAGATTCATTTCCGACTTTAATACACATGAAAATAAGAAGTTGGTATCCCATGCTATTTTCACGATTTTCTCTTCCGGTCAGGTCATAGTAAACTGTCTGTCAGTAAAAGGAAAAATTTCATTGGTGTCAAATTAAAAAGTGGGCGGTCCACTACTTCCACAGTCATTGATCACAAGAATATCCCTCGCTAATTGCCACTCTTAAACTTTATCTGTCAAGGCAAATGGTATACACCATTCAGCTACTGCGTGACATGCCAAGCCGTGACTTTAATAAACACAAATGTTGGATGCTAAGGATTACAGTTGAAGAAGTTATGATTATGAATAAAGGAAACTTTAACTGAGCTTCACCATAGTCAGTGTTTAACAAATTTCAGTGGAAACTTGCAAGTTTCCAATTTACCCATTTTATTGTTAAAAAAAACTTTAGTTTGTTGAGCTTTACATTAACAGAAAATTTAAAATTATTTTTAATTTTTAATGTTTAATTTAAACTTAATCTTAAATTTTCTATGTCAATTGTAAGCATTATGATACGTAATGTTCAGCATACATGTGACGTCAATAGGGGAGTGTTTTACTATTAGAGTTATCTCCCGTTTCTCATCATCAGTGATCAAAACAGTTAATTCGAAATTCGGATAAATCAAAATTTTTCATCTGACCCCTTCAATTTTGAATTAATGAGAGTCAATTGTATTATATATTATTATTTTTTTAACATTTAATCTTTTTGTTTCTTTTATTTTTTATTACTTGTAGTTGATAGAAAGTATAGTACAGAAAGGCTATGAACACATCAAGAAATCATTAAGTCATGATGGAATATCTACACAAACCTGTAAATATGGAATGGAAGAAGCTCACTTATCTGTCGCTAAATACTGTGATAGATTCCTGAGACTTAAAGAAGATGGTATGCAACTATGGCTTTCTATATCCTGTATATGAAATTTGTGAAATCTCTCTGTGAAAAGCTGGACATGATTTATAAACAAAACATTTCTTTAATATTCATTAAAAGCTATGATTTAATGTACATGTACAATAAAAGCAGCTCTATATCAGAGAGAAATTGGTTGTCATGTGTTATCATTCACACTAGAAACTTGTACAAACCAAACTTAACTGGAAAAAATAGACAATCTCCATGGTATCCAATTTAAAGAGGTACATATTGCTTAATTTGTATTTTAAGGTTATGTAAAGCCAGAAAGAACAGATGATGCAAATTCTGGTCTTTTGTTAGAAAATCTGTAAGTGTAAAACATGAACTACATGTAAATACATGTACTTTGCTAAAAAATGACAAATACCTGTAAATCTGTTGTGTGTAAGCTTATTATGTGAATCTATATGACATACCTGAATTGTCATCTGTGTCCATTTGTAATTCAAGTTTTTGGCAGGTTTAAAACATAAAGGTAAACTATGTTGTTTTTATGACAGTTTTTATAGGCAATCATTAAAAAATTATGAATTCCTTTGATTATGTTTTATTTGTTTTTAAAACAAAAAAGATGTTATTTCAATGTTGTAGTGACTTTTATTATTTCAGAAGAGATTGAAATCAGTGACCATTTATTAAAGACTTTCCCAGAAACAATTACCATCTGTTTGTTAAATGCCATGAAGTTAGATTCAATGGAGGCAGTTCAGTGGTTTCCAAGGTTACTGCAACTTGTGGAGTATTACCCAGCTACCATGGACATATTGAAAAAGAAGGTAATTTGCTAATATAAATTTGTGTATGCTGAAGCATTTACAGAAAATGTAGGAAAGTTGAGCATAGGTGATGTATGATGATTTACCCCATTGTTTTGTCACATATTTAATAATTATAAAATTTAATAAATAATACTGGAAGAAGCTAAAGTCCCAGGTTGAAAGTTACATATTTGCATTTTTGATGGGATTATGAAAATTTAGATTCATATAAATAATCCTGAATGGTACTGATTTGTGTTGACAGACTCTATGTACATGTACTCGAATACCTTACCTATTTTCTGCTATAAATTAACATACAACTTCACCCTGATAGATTACAGAGTCACAACTACCATGATACGATATGATCCCGATGTCAGGGTTCTAAACTTAGATTTTGTCATCCCAAGACTTGTAAACTTTTAGTCGGAACTTTTGTAAATCTTCATACATTAAAATTTAAGTTGACTGGTTTTAATTTTGGTTCCATTTTAGACACTAAGTACATGTATCTGTAGTAAGTGGATGGAAAAGGTTGGACCTGCTTCAGATTTGTTTTCTAAACCTGAGAGATTTCCCTGCACTTACTTTTGAAATAAAAGATTATGACATTTTAACTTCATTTTAGGCAACTGAGGTACCCTGTTGGATGTTTATATTATGGATAAGTCAGATGATGGCTTTATTAGACAAACCTCAAGCACCTGCTGTAAAAGATATTGTACTAGCTATTGCTAGAGAATTTCCACAGGTAAGAGGGATTATCTCATAAATCTGTGTTGGATTATAGATTTAGAAGTAAATAGTTCCAGTACAGTGCTATACTGATGTGACTTTAAGTTCACTCACTGTTGAAAATTTTATTTGGTTTTGGTAATGTTCAGTGTGATATGCACTTATGCATAAATTAGCCAGTTTTATTATCCTGGTTTACTGGTTAGATTTGTTGTCATGGATTTACTGGTTATAGTTCCCCCATCATTATAGTTACTGATTGTTTATTTATAATGGTTGTTTAGTCAATATAGTTTCTTCTTTATGAATGTCTAGCTATACCAAGAGTTTGCACAATATTTCTATGTTAATAACTTGTATAAAATTGTACAGTTTTACCATTTATTGTCCAAATTGAACACATTGTTACATAAATAATGACATATTTTGGTTCAAGCTAACATACATGTATAAGACACATTTTGTTATAAGACAATCATAGTGATTGTAGTTTAATTTTGGAGTGTTATGGTACATTTGCAAATCTATTTGTTTTGCTTATTATCATTGGCTGATTTAATATCAGAGAATGTCTTCTTAACCTGATGTTTGGCTAGATATTTTGATAGACAAGATGGTATACAATATATACATGCACACTTTTTGTAGCTGCACCATCTTTGGTTTACATGTATTTGGAAATCATTTTTTTTTTTACAGTTTCAAAATAACCAAAATATCTACCACAGCAGATTAACCAGTCTTGAATTTTATGTTTCAGGCTATCGTGTATCCATTTAAACTGAGCAGAGAAGGTTATACATTTGGTAAATCAGCACAAGATAAAAGAAATGAAACTGTGATAGAAGAGTGAGTATATATTAAAACAATATATTATAAATACACTGTGTATCAGTTCCATGTTGAATCATGTTTATCCGTTTTTTGTTGAGTCTGGCATCAACATAAGGCAAGACTCGGCGGTGGCATGTCAAAATGTGAAAGTTTATGTTTAAGTAATGTATTTTCAAAAACTAACCAGGTGAGACATTTAAATCTGTGGAATTCTTGTTATTTTACACTTCATGTAGAAGTGTTATTACAATAATTATTTTATAAGTACCTAACTTATTACATTATATCATTTCAGGTTAGCAGGTCTGTTAAGTGAAGAAAGAGTACCTCTGATATCAAAGTTTATCAGTGCTTTAGAGCAATTTGGACAACCAGATCAAATATTCAAGGTGAGAATGATTAAGCTTGTTTTTCACTGATGGATCAGACTGAGTGTCTTATATTAAAAGTAACAGTATTTATGAATAGTGGTTGTGGTAGATGATTTTTTTCTATGGAAGTAACAGGCACTGCGATCTCAGCTTGTATTTTAAACTGCTCTGACACTTAGGCATCTGTTTCTAGGTCAGTAAGAGGCACTGACTGTAAGTCTGTATTTTAAAAGGTTTAACAGAAATATTAACTTCCAAGGTTACCACTCAAAATAAAGTCTGCTAGATCTTTAAGACCCTGTGTATAATTGTAATAGGGTAAGCATCTTTAAATGAATTAAGATTCCTTTTTGTTGAATTTGCTGTAGGATTGGGGAGAGGATACAAGCCGTTTACTGAAGAAGAAAAAGAGAAATGGTGCAAAGATATTAGAAAAATATCGAGAAATGTATGAACAACTTCTTGAATCAGAAAAAGAGAAAATGGGGAGAGAAAAAGACAATGAAGAAACACAGAGTACACAGGACAGCAGCATGGAGTCCTTGTCAACATCAGCATCTATGATCATGGTGGAAAAAGGAAATTATCCTAAACAGTTTTTGGTAAGGGCATTCTAATAGACAACATTGTAACCATTGTATCTTTTGAAGTTAATGCTATCTAATTTAGTTAATGTTCATAAAATAAACTGTCTTATATAAAATTGGGGTAATTTTGTACTATGTGTAATTACAGGAATTGTTTTGATTATCTTCTCCACAATTTAAATTCAGGGAAATGGTCAATTCCTTAACTTTACAAAGATTCACATATTAAATCATTTTATTGAAATCCCATCCTTTAAAAGTTATTGATTGGCAGCCAGGTAAAGCTGTTATCTCAGTTGGTGTATATTTACAGAGTTAAATGTTTTATATATATAAAAGTAAAAAATTAGTTGAGAGCATTAAAATTTATCTTCTTGGTTTTATAATGATTTTATTAATTATTTTTATCTTTTTGTATCTTAAAGAGTTTTAGGAAGGATGTAGAAAGTTATTTTGGTGCAGGAGGAAAGAAGCTGCCTGATATGTCATTAAAGGTAAAATAAATGTATAGTTCTACTGAAGGTTAATAATGGTTAGGTAATTCACCAAAGCTAAAGAAGAAAGGCAGTTACATATGTAAAGCTGTTGTTATGTTGTTGGGGAAATATTTTTGTAAAGTTTAATATAAATTTTATTCAGATTTTTACACAGTATATTTAGTGATTTATGTCATTGTCAGTTGGAATTTGTTACTTTCATGGGTGGAATTTTTTTTTCATTCCTGGAAGATATATAGGTATGTTGAATGGCATTTTAAGCAGAGGAGAGAAATGGGGAAGTTGAATGATGTTTGATTATAGATATATAGGTGGAGATTATCCTTTTTATGTTAGGGTGAGAGATAGATTGGTGGAATGGAGTGTGATGCCAGGAAGAATTTATACATAGATAGACTGTGAAAGGCACCATGATTATAAGCCAAAGGTATAGACCATTTTACCACTGGGGCAAATAGAGACTAAAAGAGAAGAGATTTATTTTTCATAGATCAAAGTTTTAGGGGCCTTGGTGGCAGGTTGGTGTGAAATGTTGACTTATTAATTATACATCTTTACTATTTTGATTGAATTCTACTTAGTCAAATCATAATTTAATTTTTGAAACGTATGTTATTTACAATACTATGATTCAAGTTCCTAATATGTTCTACAATGAAAACTAATTTTTTAAGTCAGAAAAGGATAGAAATATGAATACAAATGTGATGATGATGATCATGGCGACAGTAATGATTGTTTTTCTCTTTATTAGCAATTTCAAAAAGGATTAAGTACAATATTATTTGCCATGCAACAGAAGGGTCCACCCAAAGTTCTAGAGGAATATTGTCAGTGGATGTCAGACTTCAATCCTAATACAGATGGTAGAGGATTAGAAATACCAGGTACTGCCTTGTGAACATTCTGAATAAAATTATTCATTTAATCAATATTTTGTTTACTGGGTAAATTTATTGAAGAATGTTATTGGAATGCCTTGTTCAGATGGTTCAGTCACAACTGGGTTTTTCTTTATACAGGGTCCAGATTATTACAATATGGATTAGGGTTATATAGGGTTCAGATTATTACAATATGGTTTAGGGTTATACAAGGTTCAGAGTATTACAATATGGTTTAGGGTATTTAGGGTTCAGATTATTACAATATGGTTTAGGGTTATACAGGGTTCAGATTATTACAATATGGTTTAGGGTTATACAAGGTTCAGATTATTACAATATGGTTTAGGGTTATACAGGGTTCAGATTATTACAATATGGTTTAGGGTTATACAAGGTTCAGATTATTACAATATGGTTTAGGGTTATACAAGGTTCAGATTATTACAATATGGTTTAGGGTATTTAGGGTTCAGATTATTACAATATGGTTTAGGGTTATACAAGGTTCAGATTATTACAATATGGTTTAGTGTATACAGGGTTCAGATTATTACAATATGGTTCAGGGTTATACAGGGTTCAGATTATTACAATATGGTTTAGGGTTATACAAGGTTCAGATTATTACAATATGGTTTAGGGTTATACAAGGTTCAGATTATTACAATATGGTTTAGGGTATTTAGGGTTCAGATTATTACAATATGGTTTAGGGTTATACAAGGTTCAGATTATTACAATATGGTTTAGTGTATACAGGGTTCAGATTATTACAATATGGTTCAGGGTTATACAAGGTTCAGATTATTACAATAAGGTTTAGGGTATACAGGGTTCAGATTATTACAATATGGTTTAGGGTAATACAAGGTTCAGATTATTACAATATGGTTTAGGGTATACAGGGTTCAGATTATTACAATAGGGTTTAGGGTTATACATGTTTAAGATAGTTAAGAGATTGGATTTTATCAGGGATTTTTCTGGCCACTCACAGGGTCCGGTAAAGGGACCCATTCCCAATGCCAAAAAGCATACATTTTTCCCAATTTTGTAGGTAAAAATTCCAAAATGATCCTGCTTTGTGATTATGTAGTCTTCTATAGATACTCATTGTATAGTCCTTTTTATACTGATTATATAGCCCTCTATTTATATTGATTATATAGCCCTCTATTGATACTGATTATATAGCCCTCTCTTCTTTATACTGATTATATGGCCCTCTCTTCTTTATACTGATTATATGGCCCTCTCTTCTTTATACTGATAATATAGCCCTCTTTTTATACTGCTTATATAGCCCTCTTTTTATATTGATTATATGGCCCTCTATTGATACCGATTATATAGCCCTCCTTGATATCGATGATATAGCTCTCTTTTTATACTGATTATATAGCCCTCTATTTATACTGATGATATAGCCCTCTATTGATACTGATGATATATCCCTCTATTGATTCTGATGATATATCCCTCTATTGATACTGACGATATAGCCCTCTATTGATACTGATGATATAGCCCTCTATTAAAACTGATGATATAGCCCTATATTAATACTGATTATATAGCCCTCTTTTTTAATTGATTATAAAGCCATCTATTGTTACTGATTATATAGCCCTCTATTGATACTGATTATATAGCCCTCTATTGATACTGATTATATAGCCCTCTTTTTATACTGATGATATATCCCTCTGTTGGTACTGATGATATAGGCCTCTGTTGATACTGATGATATAGCCCTATATTGATACTGATTATATAGCCCTATATTGATACTGATTATATAGCCCTCTATAGATACTGATTGTATTGTCCTCTATAGATACTGATTGTATAGCCCTCTATAGATATTGATTGTATAGTCCTCTATAGATATTGATTGTATAGTCCTCTATAGATATTGATTGTATAGTCCTCTATAGATACTGATTGTATAGCCCTCTATAGATATTGATTGTATAGCCCTCTATAGATATTGATTGTATAGTCCTCTATAGATACTGATTGTATAGTCCTCTTTAGATATTGATTGTATAGCCCTCTATAGATATTGATTGTATAGTCCTCTATAGATACTGATTGTATAGCCCTCTATAGATACTGATTGTATAGCCCTCTATAGATACTGATTGTATAGCCCTCTATAGATACTGATTGTATAGCCCTCTATAGATACTGATTGTATAGCCCTCTATAGATATTGATTGTATAGTCCTCTATAGATACTGATTGTATAGCCCTCTATAGATATTGATTGTATAGTCCTCTATAGATATTGATTGTATAGTCCTCTATAGATACTGATTGTATAGTCCTCTATAGATATTGATTGTATAGTCCTCTATAGATACTGATTGTATAGTCCTCTATAGATATTGATTGTATAGCCCTCTATAGATATTGATTGTATAGCCCTCTGTAGATACTGATTGTATAGCCCTCTATAGATACTGATTGTATAGCCCTCTATAGATGCTGATTGTATAGCCCTCTATAGATATTGATTGTATAGCCCTCTATAGATACTGATTGTATAGTCCTCTATTAGATACTGATTGTATAGCCCTCTATAGATACTTTTTATATATCCCTCTATAGATATTGATTGTATAGTCCTCTATAGATACTGGTTGTATAGCCCTCTACACTTTTCAGCCTAATCCTAAGTCAAACTTTAATGTATTTTTTTTGTACTAGAACATAATTATAGTACTTTAAAAGTGATCCCCAATGTTAATGAGAAACTTTTAGTTCATATCACATTGTCACAAAACTGACCAGAGAAGGTCAATGGACAGAAAATGTTCTGTATAACATATAGGTTACCAAGGTCAACTTACCATTACATATTTTGGTATGATGGAGGAAACCAGAGTGTCTGCAGAAAATCACATACCACCTTCAAATTATCAAAGTTCTTCACATTAGCCTAATTAAAAATAGTATATTGATGCATAGCCTTTCTTAATATTCTGTCAAGAAGGGCATTTCACAAAACTTGAATTCAATTTTGAAGTCATTGTTCAATGATAAGAAGAAAATTGAATTATCATGATAATTTGTTAATTTTTTTTAAACTTGTGTGTGTAAGTATTCTGTTATTTTATGCTTTTCAGGACAATATGATGGAATGTCAAAACCTCTTCCTGAATATCATGTAAAAATAGCTGGATTTGACCAAAGAGTAAGGATATTTTAATGTATTCTCTTTAATTTCTTATTAGTCTTATTTGCTTTTTGTAAAGCTACAATATACATGTATTCAGTTTCATTTTTTTCACAAATTGAAGAGATTTGGGTTTATAGGTACCATAAAGTGCAGTTAAATACTTTTTGTATTTGATGGTGACTCAAAGCAGAGAACTCCTGCACTACAGGTGAATGTTTGATTCCACAAGCTGAGCTAAATACAAATTTTCCAACTGAAACCAAGTCTGAAGTCTAAATAATCCTGTTGATAAGCTATTCCAGGCTGCTTGTATCTTAAAAGGTTGAATTACACTGCAATTGGTCTAATGCAAGACATTTGAACTGAAAGCAAGTCCTGTAATTGTTTAAGAATGGAGTTGATTTACAAGTAAGCTGTACAGTTTATCTTGAGAACTCTTTGTTCCTTTTAGGTATTAGTTTTAACATCAATTAGAAAACCCAAGCGTATCATTATAAGAGGTAATGATGAAAAGGAATATAAATTCTTAGTGAAAGGTGGAGAAGATTTACGTCAAGATCACAGAATTGAACAGTTGTTCTTCCTGATGAATAAAGTGTTTGACAAAGATCCAGCCTGCAGACACGAAAACTGAAGTTACGTACATACCAAGTTATACCTAGGACTCCAAGGTAAGAAAATGAAAGTAATACCAAGGTTATAACCTATGACTCCAAGGTAAGAAAATAAGTTATACCAAGTGATACCTTATGACTCCAAGGTAAGAAAATAAAGTAATACTAAGTTATACCTTAGGACTCCAAGGTAAGAAAATAAAGTAATACTAAGTTATACCTATGACTCCAAGTAACAAAAATAAAGTTATAACCAAGTTAATAACATATGACTCAAGGTAAGAAAATAAAGTATACTAAGTTATACCTATGACTCCAAGTAAGAAAAAATAAGTTATACCAAGTTATAGCCTATGACTACCAAGGTAACAAAATAAAGTTATACCAAGTTATACCTATGACTCCAAGGTAAGAAAATTAAAGTAATACTAAGTGATAACCTATGACTCCAAGGTAAAGAAAAATAAGTTCATACCAAGTTATACTATGACGCCAAGGTAACAAAATAAAGTTATACAAAGTTATTACCTAGGACTCCAAGGTAAAGAAAATAAAGTAATACCAAGTTATACCAAGTTATACCTATGACTCCAAGGTAACAAAATAAAGTTATACCAAGTTATACCTATGACTCCAAGGTAACAAAATAAAGTTATACCAAGTTATACCTATGACTCCAAGGTAAGAAAATAAAGTAATACCAAGTTATACCAAGTTATACCTATGACTCCAAGGTAACAAAATAAAGTTATACCAAGTTATACCTATGACTCCAAGGTAAGAAAATAAAGTAATACCAAGTTATACCTATGACTCCAAGGTAAGAAAATAAAGTTATACCAAGTTATACCAAGTTATACCTATGACTCCAAGGTAACAAAATAAAGTTATACCAAGTTATACCTATGACTCCAAGGTAAGAAAATAAAGTTATACCAAGTTATACCAAGTTATACCTATGACTCCAAGGTAAGAAAATAAAGTAATACCAAGTTATACCAAGTTATACCTATGACTCCAAGGTACAAAATAAAGTTATACCAAGTTATACCTATGACTCCAAGGTAAGAAAATAAAGTTATACCAAGTTATACCTATGACTCCAAGGTAAGAAAATAAAGTAATACCAAGTTATACCAAGTTATACCTATGACTCCAAGGTAACAAAATAAAGTAATACCAAGTTATACCTATGACTCCAAGGTAAGAAAATAAAGTAATACCAAGTTATACCTATGACTCCAAGGTAAGAAAATAAAGTAATACCAAGTTATACCTATGACTCCAAGTATGAAGATAAAGTAATACCAAGTTATACCTATGACTCAAAGGTAAGAAAATAAAGTAATACCAAGTTATACCTATGACTCCAAGGTAAGAAAATAAAGTAATACCAAGTTATACCTATGACTCCAAGGTAAGAAAAATAAAGTTATACCAAGTTATACCTATGACTCCAAGGTTAGAAAATAAAGTAATACCAAGTTATACCTATGACTCCAAGGTAAGAAAAATAAAGTTATACCAAGTTATACCTATGACTCCAAGGTAAGAAAATAAAGTAATACCAAGTTATACCTATGACTCCAAGGTAAGAAAATAAAGTAATACCAAGTTATACCTATGACTCCAAGGTAAGAAAAATAAAGTTATACCAAGTTATACCTATGACTCCAAGGTTAGAAAATAAAGTAATACCAAGTTATACCTATGACTCCAAGTATGAAGATAAAATAATACCAAGTTATACCTATGACTCCAAGTATAAAGATAAATAATACCAAGTTATACCTATGACTCCAAGGTAGGAAAATAAAGTAATACCAAGTTATACCTATGACTCCAAGGTAAGAAAATAAAGTAATACCAAGTTATACCTATGACTCCAAGGTAAGAAAATAAAGTAATACCAAGTTATACCTATGACTCCAAGGTAAGAAAATAAAGTAATACCAAGTTATACCTATGACTCCAAGGTAAGAAAATAAAGTAATACCAAGTTATACCTATGACTCCAAGGTAAGAAAAATAAAGTTATACCAAGTTATACCTATGACTCCAAGGTTAGAAAATAAAGTAATACCAAGTTATACCTATGACTCCAAGTATGAAGATAAATAATACCAAGTTATACCTATGACTCCAAGTATAAAGATAAATAATACCAAGTTATACCTATGACTCCAAGGTAGGAAAATAAAGTAATACCAAGTTATACCTATGACTCCAAGGTAAGAAAATAAAGTAATACCAAGTTATACCTATGACTCCAAGGTAAGAAAATAAAGTAATACCAAGTTATACCTATGACTCCAAGGTAAGAAAATAAAGTAATACCAAGTTATACCTATGACTCCAAGGTAAGAAAATAAGATAATACCAAGTTATACCTATGACTCCAAGGTAAGAAAATAAAGTAATACCAAGTTATACCTATGACTCCAAGGTAAGAAAAAAAAGTAATACCAAGTTATACCTATGACTCCAAGGTAAGAAAATAAAGTAATACCAAGTTATACCTATGACTCTAAAGTAAGAAAATAAAGTAATACCAAGTTATACCTATGACTCAAAGGTAAGAAAATAAAGTAATACCAAGTTATACCTATGACTCCAAGTTAAGAAAATAAAGTAATACCAAGTTATACCTATGACTCCAAGGTAAGAAAATAAGATAAAACCAAGTTATACCTATGACTCCAAGGTAAGAAAATAAAGTAATACCAAGTTATACCTATGACTCCAAGGTAAGAAAATAAAGTAATACCAAGTTATACCTATGACTCCAAGGTAAGAAAATAAGATAATACCAAGTTATACCTATGACTCCAAGGTAAGAAAATAAAGTAATACCAAGTTATACCTATGACTCCAAGGTAAGAAAATAAAGTAATACCAAGTTATACCTATGACTCCAAGGTAAGAAAATAAAGTAATACCAAGTTATACCTATGACTCCAAGTATGAAGATAAAGTAATACCAAGTTATACCTATGACTCCAGGGTAAGAAAATAAAGTAATACCAAGTTATACCTATGACTCCAAGGTAAGAAAATAAAGTAATACCAAGTTATACCTATGACTCCAAGTATGGAGATAAAATAATACCAAGTTATACCTATGACTCCAAGTATGAAGATAAAGTAATACCAAGTTATACCTATGACTCCAGGGTAAGAAAATAAAGTAATACCAAGTTATACCTATGACTCCAAGGTAAGAAAATAAAGTAATACCAAGTTATACCTATGACTCCAAGGTAAGAAAATAAAGTAATACCAAGTTATACCTATGACTCCAAGGTAAGAAAAAAAAGTAATACCAAGTTATACCTATGACTCCAAGGTAAGAAAATAAAGTAATACCAAGTTATACCTATGACTCCAAGGTAAGAAAATAAAGTAATACCAAGTTATACCTATGACTCAAAGGTTAGAAAATAAAGTAATACCAAGTTATACCTATGACTCCAAGGTAAGAAAATAAAGTAATACCAAGTTATACCTATGACTCCAAGTATAAAGATAAATAATACCAAGTTATACCTATGACTCCAAGGTAGGAAAATAAAGTAATACCAAGTTATACCTATGACTCCAAGGTAAGAAAATAAAGTAATACCAAGTTATACCTATGACTCCAAGGTAAGAAAATAAAGTAATACCAAGTTATAACTATGACTCCAAGGTAAGAAAATAAGATAAAACCAAGTTATACCTATGACTCCAAGGTAAGAAAATAAAGTAATACCAAGTTATACCTATGACTCCAAGGTAAGAAAATAAAGTAATACCAAGTTATACCTATGACTCCAAGTATGAAGATAAAATAATACCAAGTTATACCTATGACTCCAAGTATAAAGATAAATAATACCAAGTTATACCTATGACTCCAAGGTAGGAAAATAAAGTAATACCAAGTTATACCTATGACTCCAAGGTAAGAAAATAAAGTAATACCAAGTTATACCTATGACTCCAAGGTAAGAAAATAAAGTAATACCAAGTTATACCTATGACTCCAAGGTAAGAAAATAAGATAAAACCAAGTTATACCTATGACTCCAAGGTAAGAAAATAAGATAAAACCAAGTTATACCTATGACTCTAAGGTAAGAAAATAAAGTAATACCAAGTTATACCTATGACTCCAAGGAAAGAAAATAAGATAATACCAAGTTATACCTATGACTCCAAGGTAAGAAAATAAAGTAATACCAAGTTATACCTATGACTCCAAGGTAAGAAAAAAAAGTAATACCAAGTTATACCTATGACTCCAAGGTAAGAAAATAAAGTAATACCAAGTTATACCTATGACTCTAAAGTAAGAAAATAAAGTAATACCAAGTTATACCTATGACTCAAAGGTAAGAAAATAAAGTAATACCAAGTTATACCTATGACTCCAAGTTAAGAAAATAAAGTAATACCAAGTTATACCTATGACTCCAAGGTAAGAAAATAAGATAAAACCAAGTTATACCTATGACTCCAAGGTAAGAAAATAAAGTAATACCAAGTTATACCTATGACTCCAAGGTAAGAAAATAAAGTAATACCAAGTTATACCTATGACTCCAAGGTAAGAAAATAAGATAATACCAAGTTATACCTATGACTCCAAGGTAAGAAAATAAAGTAATACCAAGTTATACCTATGACTCCAAGGTAAGAAAATAAAGTAATACCAAGTTATACCTATGACTCCAAGGTAAGAAAATAAAGTAATACCAAGTTATACCTATGACTCCAAGTATGAAGATAAAGTAATACCAAGTTATACCTATGACTCCAGGGTAAGAAAATAAAGTAATACCAAGTTATACCTATGACTCCAAGGTAAGAAAATAAAGTAATACCAAGTTATACCTATGACTCCAAGTATGGAGATAAAATAATACCAAGTTATACCTATGACTCCAAGTATGAAGATAAAGTAATACCAAGTTATACCTATGACTCCAGGGTAAGAAAATAAAGTAATACCAAGTTATACCTATGACTCCAAGGTAAGAAAATAAAGTAATACCAAGTTATACCTATGACTCCAAGGTAAGAAAATAAAGTAATACCAAGTTATACCTATGACTCCAAGGTAAGAAAAAAAAGTAATACCAAGTTATACCTATGACTCCAAGGTAAGAAAATAAAGTAATACCAAGTTATACCTATGACTCCAAGGTAAGAAAATAAAGTAATACCAAGTTATACCTATGACTCAAAGGTAAGAAAATAAAGTAATACCAAGTTATACCTATGACTCCAAGGTAAGAAAATAAAGTAATACCAAGTTATACCTATGACTCAAAGGTAAGAAAATAAAGTAATACCAAGTTATACCTATGACTCCAAGGTAAGAAAATAAAGTAATACCAAGTTATACCTATGACTCCAAGGTAAGAAAATAAAGTAATACCAAGTTATACCTATGACTCCAAGGTAAAAAAATAAAGTAATACCAAGTTATACCTATGACTCCAAGGTAAGAAAATAAAGTAATACAAAGTTATGCCTATGACTCCAAGGTTAGAAAGTTACATACCAAATTATACCTAAGACTACTGGTTTACGAACTAATTTATATCCATGCATTACTCTGAGGTAAGAGAGTTTTTACATGTAAATCAATTTATACCAATGAGTCCCAGATAAAAAAGTTATTTACCAAGTAATAGCCATAACTGTGAGCTAATGAAATAACAAAAAAAAATAAAATAAAATAAAATAAATAAATAAATATATTTGTGACTTCAAATATGAGGCCAAGTTGAACTCATTACTCCATTGTTAGAAAGTTAAGTATGTATTTAGTAATACCTAGACAGGGAGGTAAGAAAGTTATGTCCTTAACCAGATATACCAGTTCTTGTGAGATAACTTAATATAAAGTTTTACCTATTCTTAGGTCAGAAAGTTTTTTTTTACAATCCATTATTCTGAAGCACATACTTATACCAAGTTATACCCACAATACAAAGGTAAATACACATGCTGCTATACTTTATCTAAGGTGTTATTGTGTAATTTTATAGTTCATTGTCTTTTGTTTTATTGGCTTTATTGTTAAATGGTAAACTGTTTTATATTAGTTCAGACCTGTTCCAAGGTGGGTGAATGTGTAGTGGTCAGTTTCTTACCATACTTCGTATTGGGTGGTCAACATATGGATCTTTTAAATAAAAATTTTAATTTTTAAATGCAAGGGCTTAATTGGTAACAATTATATTTGCATTGGCAATCAATATTTAGCAAAATATTTCTACACTGCATGCAGTCTTGTGATATTTTCTAACATTGCCAGATTGTTGCCAACAAGATACAAATTTTATTTTCATTACAGAGTTGGGTTGATTGAATGGCTTGACAACACAACACCACTTAAAGAATTTGTGTATGGAAGTTTAACTGATCAAGAACAAAGGTTTATGAAAACGTATGTAAAAAATTTTAAATATAATCTTTTCAGATGAATTAAAGTGTATTCTTCTTATTGCTGACTTCATGGGTATATGAAAACAGTTTGAGATAACAAAGTTTTGATTTTCAATAAAATAAATGGGGGTTTAACTCATTTTCATTCTTTTTATATTGGAAGTAATTTCTTAACATTCCCATGTCCATTATATATTTTTTACATATGATCGTTAAGTTTGTGTATTTCTCTTTATACCTTTTTTTAAGATCTGTCAGTTTCAGAACTTTTTCATTTATTTATGTTTTGCTGACTATCAGTATAATATTTGACCTTTGTGCATTTATCTTGTAATTTATGATTTCATATTTTGCCATATAAAACATACCATTGCATGATTTCCATCCATCAATTGTTCTTCATACACAGAAAATACATTATCTTCTAAGTTTTGTTGGAGAATGATTCCGTAAACTGGATGTTTGTGCATTATTTGATTAACTTTAAATGTCTGGAAAAAAGTTTTAATAAAATTAAGAAACAGTATGCAAGTTTTAAAAAAATATAAAGATATATATTGACTGTGTTTCAGGGATGGACCAGGAAAACTTCAAGATAAATGGCTAAAGAAATTGGGTAATTATGAAAGAGTGCAGCTTTATTATCATGAGATATATAAAAGATACAGTAAAACTGAGACAGTGAAGGAGTTTAAACTAAAGGAAAGTAAACTACCCTGGGACTTACTGAGGTAAGACATTTATTGTTGTTTATGTAAAGTGGCTAGAACTACTCATTTGTTTTCAAATTAAAACATGAAACCTAAATTTTAAATATATCTTTCAAAGGTTTTTGTGTTAACCAGTTTCAGACAAATATTTGAGCATGTGAAGTTTGTAACTTTGGAACTTGATGAAACTACATTTGTCATTGTTGCCCATATTACTGTTAAACAAAGTTTATAGGCTTGTATTAAACTATTCAATACTTGACTCAAATACCTTTTAAGTTGAAGTAAAACATTCATTTGTGACATGATGTGATTGATAATTTAATAGTGTTGATGTTAGTCTGCAACAGTGAGGCCTATCATAAAGTTTATTTGGAGCAATAAAATATGCATCATTAACTTTGTTGAAAAGCCCAGAATATGATTTTATATTGATGATAGACCTGGATTTTAAGCTCACCTGGGTTTAGCCAGCGAGAGCTTATGGTATGATGTGGCTTGTGCATGTGCGTGAGTGCGTCCGTAAACTTTACATTATAATCTTCTTCTCCAAAACCACTTGACCAAATTAAATGAAACTTGGTAACCATTATGCCTGGGTGACGCCCTTTCAGATTTGCACAAATGAAAGAGTTATATCCCCTTGGGGCCCTATAAAGGGGGAAATAGTGAAAAAATTTATTGTAAGTATTGTGACAACAATAATTTTGATATATGGTTCAAGGTCATATGTTGAAAGGTCGAGGTCACAGCAGCAAAACAAGACTTTAATTGCTAATTATCTTTAAAAAACTATTAACTTTTTGTATAGGCATGTATATAAGAATATTGTAGGTATTGAGGTGGCGATCATTTTGATATATGGATCAAGATCATATGTTAAAAGGTCAAGGTCACAGCTGCAAAAGAAGCCTTAAATTGCTAATTATCTTGAAAACTATTAACTTTTTGTATGTATAGGCATGTATGTTAGAATATTGTAGGTATTGACATGATGATCATTTTGATATATGGTTCAAGGTCATATGTTGAAAGGTCAAGGTCACAGCTGCAAAAAAAGACTTAAACTGCTAATTATCTTGAAAACTATTAACTTTTTTTATAAGCATGTATATTAGAGTATTGTAGGTATTTGGACAATGATCATTTTGACATATGATACAAGGTCATATGTTGAAAGGTCAAGGTCACAGCTGCAAAAGAAGACTTAAAATGCTTATTATCTTTGAAAACTACATTTGAAAACTACTAACTTTTTATAAGCATGTACATTAGAATATGGTTGGTATTGACATGATAATCATATATGTTCAAAGGTCAAGGACATAGTTGCATAAGTATACTGAAATTGGTTAATGATTTGGAAATTATTCATTGCACTACAGTTACTTCATGCATATTATATAAGCTACCTATAAATGAAATGTTACTGGATATATTTCTGATTAAGTTTTGTGCCAGTTCTTAACTTGAGAAAACTTGTAAAGTTTCTGTACTGAATATATTGTCTATTGCACTTTGCAAACAATTTTGGACATATCCTCAGTTGAGCGTTAAGGCCCATGGGCCTCTTGTTTTCAGACTCATAAGTATGTTATCAGAAGCTTTATTTGGACAGATATGCAGTGTCTTTATATGTGACTATATACCTGTATTTGGTTAATGCTGTATTTTCTATTCCAATGTTTCATCATCAGGAGTTCATGCTATGTTTTATGTTTCAGACGTTCATTCCATCAGATGAGTACTTCACCAGAAGCATTCCATGTATTGAGGTGTACCTTTGCTGTGTCACATGCTTTGATCTGTATATGTCATTATATACTGGGTATAGGAGACAGACATTTATCTAACTTCATGGTTAATCTAAAGACTGGAGAAATGATTGGTATAGATTTTGGACATGCCTTTGGATCAGCCACACAGGTTTGAAAATTGAAAATCAGTTGATTGATCAGTATTGGATCAATTCTTAATCTGTCTATTTACTCTTTTATCTATCCATGCAATCTTTTTCCTATCGGTGTACTCTTCTGTCTATTCATGTACTTTTCTGTCTATCCATTTACTCTTCTGTTTACTCATGTACTCTTCTATTTGTCCATAGTTTTTTCAGTCTTGTTGTTTTTATGAAGAGGATTTATTAGTAACACATCAAGTTTAACTATTTAGGTTGCCTTTACAATCTTGATTTATCATCACACATTTTAATCTAACCATTTGTATAAAAAGTAAAATCTCAGTGAAATACCCCTCAGTGAAATAATCACTTTACCTATCACTAAGTCCCAAAATACATTTCTTAACCCCTTGATTTATTGTCACACCCATTTATATGTAAATATGTATAACAACAAAATCTAACTAAACAAGTCACTGTGGTGGTAATGAATCAGGAGACCTGTTCAAGAGACTGGTTTTCAGCTGCACTTGCTCAAACAAATTTTATGTCGATTGAATGGGGGCCAGCAATCACATTGAATCTATGTTATCATAATCATCCAGATGCTTTAAAAATAATCTCTCTTGGATTTGGAAACAAACACTTAAATGGAGAAAAAATGTCAAAATATAAATTAAATCAGACATCAGTACACAAATTTTAACTAATTCTGTCATTTAAATCTTTTCTAGAAAGATACCATACTCTTCCACTGAAATGTAAATTTAAATGCATTTTGGTTTCAGACTTTATTAAAACATTTCTTGTAATCTTTGTCCAAGGAATGCCATTTTTGATGAAAAACCTCAAAACCTTACGATAGAGATAGCAGTCACACGTGCACTTGTGTGAACAATCATTTCTGAATGGTTTGTTTGCCAAAGCAAAAGCATAAGTACACTGTCTTGAATGGGCCTAGGGTTTTACTATATCTGTATTTCTCTATTGCAGTTTCTACCAGTACCAGAATTGATGCCATTTAGACTCACAAGACAGATCAGAAATATAATGTTACCACTTCAAATAAAGGGACTTATGGAGAGTACTATGATTCACACTCTGCGAGCACTCCGAGAAGATTACGACCTGCTGCTTAATACAATGGATATATTTGTGAAAGAACCATCACTGGATTGGTTGGTAGGTATAAGAAAGTGTTAAATTTTGTCATAATGTTTGTAACAAGGATGTAGAAACTGAAAAATGGAATGAGAAAGACGGAGTCATGTGAAATTTTGTTATATAAAAGGGCTTCAAAATTTTATTTCAAATGGACAAAGACGTGTTTTTAACATATTTTAGATTCAAATCCTTGACTTGTTAATACATTTGTGTATTATTTTTTCTGGGCTGTACTGAGAGTGAGGAATATATCAGATTTATTTCATCTGAAACTAAAAAAATTACAAAATGTTTATATACATGTATGTATCAAAGATGTGCACCTCACATAGTGGAATTTCAGATAATATTCGAACCCCTTGATTATTCGAACATAAAATGAAGCCCCTTCAACTTCAAATAATCAAAGTTTGACTGTATTTATATGATCTTTTCTCACATTTTACAGCATTTAAGCAACACAGTCATTGAAGTTTAAAACAAAATTCTGCACTTTTTTTCTATTTTCAGATTAATGCAGAAAAACAACAAACAACCATGGGTTTAGAGGGTAAGTCATAAGTTTTTGAAAAATGAAGTTACCTACTACCTATTATCTTGAAACTGTAACAAAATGATGTGCTTATCTAAGGTACCACATATTGTTTATCATTGCTGACATCTAACCTATTTTGTCTGTCCCCATAGTTACAGAAAATATTTTAAAGTTGCTCAACAATGGTAATTTCTTTCCCTTTTTGTCTATTGTGATTGGCCTTTGTCAGTCCTGTGTTGTCTGTACTGTGTTGTCCATCCTGCATCAACATTTCATTTTTACATGTTGGAGGCTAAAAAATTTTTCCAATCTTCATCAAACTTTCAAAAATGACAAAAACTAGGTCAAAAAAATATATTCTTATATTTTAGACCAATATTCTACAATCTGGCCCAGAATAATCTTTTTACCAATAACTCGGTTAGTTTATATAATCATTATTTTGCATAAAAAAGCCACTGGAATGAATCGGAGACCAAATTTTTGCCAATCTTCATAAAAAAAAATTTCAAAATAATCTTTTGGTCAAAGGCTATCTTACTATCATATATCTGTCATTTAAATCTCTAGGCTAAATAATACAAAAACCTTGTAATCAGTGTAGAAGCCAAAGGTTTTGTCACTCTTCAACAAACTTACCCAGAGTTTATCTTTTTAACATAAGCTACATGTAGACAAAGTGTGTCTGTGACAGTGGATTATTCAAAATGTTCATAGAGAATGCAATGAATGAAGTATTGTACATGTAAAAATGTATATTTGCACCTGCTTTCACCTAGTTATAGCATAGATAAACATCTGTTATAACTATAGAACATCACTGAACAAAGTAAAACCATTAACACTATGGGGATTTTATATGTAAAAAAACCAACAAAAAAAAAAAAAAATAAAAAAACAGGCCAATAGAGGATTCTTTGACACATGCAATGAAATACATCACTAAAGATATCACTTCTGGTGTCAACATCGTCTTTTTTGTTTGTGTAAAATCAACAGAGACAACATTGCTCTTTCTACATAAATATTTTATGTTATTTAGAAAGCACATAGTGATATGCCATGATAGCTATTTTAAACTTTGTTTACATTGAAGAGATATTCTAGGAAAATTTTGCACAATTCACTATCAAAAATGCAGCGATGCCAACAGTTATTACATAGAGAATGTAACATATATATGTCTGGTTGATTTAATCTGTTATGAAAGAATGTATTTTTTCCATTGTTCTGTTCTTTTACAAAACCAAGTGTCTACTGTACTTGCCTACTGATGACATCAACTCATAACACTTTGATTTAAATCCCATTCCGGACAGATCTTAGTGTGAGAGTTTAATACCAGTAGTTAGCTCGCCGAGAACTTAGTAGTTTTTTCCCCCAGGCACTCTGGTTTCCTCTGCTATCCAAGAACTGACAGCCTTGATATAAGTAACATATTCTTGACTGAATCATCATCATTCATTTTGTTACTGATAATTTTTTAATTTTTATTTGCCAGATGATGAAGACGAAGACATCACTTGGTATCCAAAAGAAAAGTTACATTATGTAAAGAGGAAACTGAAAGGTGAAAATTCTCGCATAATTACAAGGTATGTTCATTAAACAGTTTGTTTTAATAATTATTGTTTATGATACTTCAGTGTTTTATAAATGGAGCATGGTTAACTTAACAATAAACTGAAATACTTCTGAGGCAATGAAAGTACTTTTTACCTAAGTTCTATACATCATTTAGACTGAGCTTCTTCCAATATCTAGGCCTAGTTGGCATAGTGGTCTAAAGAGATAGCTTAACAATCACTGTGCCTCTTACCACCTAGGTGTGATTCCCACTTTGGCAGACCTAGTGAGAGAAAGTTTGTCAGTTTGTTTGCTTAAGTTCAGTTGTTTTCTGCAAAAACCCCAAACATAACTGACCAACTTGATAGAAGTAAAAACCTTGACTACTACTTCTCCTTATATCCACTGACTGATAGCACAGGGAGGGGATCAATGTTTTATTAACTCTTAGATTCTTATCTCCTTTATACTTATGAAATGTGATGTTTCATAGCTAGCTTTTTTGTTGGCACTGTGTGTGATCCAAATAAGTTTAAAAACTTCTAATGTCATATCCAACCATAATTAAATGTTTGTATTTTGAAGTTACATGCATGCCACATTGTTGGTACTTTTTATTTAGATTTTTTCATAAAGATGCATCCTTGTTGGCAGACCAATTATTGTTCAGTAAGTGATTGACTAAATCACATTCAGTGATTTTGTTGTTTACATGTATCATTCCCTAATAGGTAGTTGTATAAATAAATAGACTAATCTTGTGATTTAAATGTTTTGTTGAAGTTTGTTCTTGCTTGCTCTAGATATTCATCTATACTTTTCAGAAATGTTACCCTAAATTGTTATGTATTCTGTTTCAGAGATGAGTTACATCTTGGCCATCATAGAAGTTCTGCATACAAAGCATACGAGAATGTTGTAATGGGTGACCAATCTGACATCAGAGCACAGTTACCTGACAAAGGATTGTCTGTGGAACAACAAGTGGCTTGTCTTATAGATCAAGCCACAGATCCAAACTTACTTGGACGAGTATGGCAGGGTTGGGAACCATGGGTGTAAGATTGGTACCAAAGTATAACTGGATTTATAGAACAAAAGGTTGTCAGTAGAAAACTAGTTGTTGACTTATAGATCAAGGTACAAATCTTAACACAAATGTTGCAAGATTATGAAATATTCAGCATAATTTAGTAACAAGTTTTAGATTGAAAATATATCTATTATTCACAAGTACAAGTACTTCTTTCATGGTAGAATCAACATGAGGTTGTATTTAGTGTTATTAGCATTTTATAGAGATTGGTGTGATTAAAATGAATTGTAAGTTTCAAAGCAATTGATCTTCACAATTTGACATTGGACAATAAAACATTGGTCATGTTAAATAATTAGCATGTGAATGGATTATGGACATACTGCAATCTGAGAATTATATCATTTTAACAGGAGAATGGCAGAAAATACACTTCTATATACAGGGGGGACTGTAGAAAATACACTTCTATATACAGGGGGACTGTAAGTCTTGCCTTCTATATACAGGGGGACTGTAAGTCTTGTCTTCTATATACAGGGGGACTGTAAGTCTTGTCTTCTATATACAGGGGGGCTGTAAGTCTTGTCTTCTATATACAGGGGGGCTGTAAGTCTTGTCTTCTATATACAGGGGGACTGTAAGTCTTGTCTTCTATATACAGGGGGGCTGTAAGTCTTGTCTTCTATATACAGGGGGACTGTAAGTCTTGTCTTCTATATACAGGGGGGACTGTAAGTCTTGTCCCAATGTTGATTTTATACCCAGAACTCAGATGTGAAAATGTTCTTAGAAATTTTACATCAGAGAAAAACATTTCTATTGTTTATGTTAAAAAACTTATGGTTCTTTGACATCATTTAATGTGCATTCTAATCATACAGATTGTTTTAACCTGAAAATCGCAAACTCATGCGACAGGTCATCAAATGATTAGACTTAAGACATGATGAGAGATAAATGTCTATATACAAAACTTATGTTGCAATATGTGGTAAACTTACAAAGCTTGTTCATTTAAATTATTTACAGGGTAGCCAACAAAAGTATTGTTCACAATATACATTGGAACCTGTTCAAACTGAAGTCCTTTTTGACTGAAAATTCTATTCATATTTGGCAGGTATTCAGTTAACACAACAATTATATATGTCCATGTTAACAGAATAATTCAATAAGATATTCAGTTCACCCAGGATTCAATATACCGGTATATGGACTTAACTTTTGTAGAAATTGTTTTTTCACTTGTGATTTCAGCTAAAAGTAGTTTATTTTTGTTAGATTTGTTTTTTCACTTGTGGTTTCAGCTAAAAGTAGTTTATTTTTGTTAGATTTGTTTAGTCTTTATTGCATTATAAGATTTTTTGGAATATTTTTGAACACACATTGGTAACTTCGTTAAAGAATAAAAAAACTTAATCATATTTGTTATGTATATGTTTCAATGAAAGGATTCATATATTATAAGTGCTTCTATTGTTATTGTTTTTTTTTTCCCTTTTTTTAAGAGATATTTAACATACATTTAACCATTATTGTGTCTATTCATGACAAATAGTGTTGCTAGGTTCTTATAATACAAATCACTGTTGTATACTGTGCAAGCACTGTATGAAATCAGTTTCTATTTTAATGTTGAATTATGTTCCTTTGATTTACTTTGATTTAACAGATTTTATAATTCCAAATATGGACTTTTGTTTGTTTGTTTTTTTAAGTGTATGAATCTATTTGTGTGTATGTCACTACATGTGTGAAGCAAATTTTGGTAGATTTTCTCTAAAAATCTAATTTTTTTTTTTTTTTTTGTGTTGCTCACTTTCTTGTGTATGAATATAATGGAGAGTCACTTTGTACATCAATTTTGCTACTATGAGGACTTTACATGTGTTTGAATTTGCAGAACAAAGGTTTCTTTATGTGTTATCTTATAAGGGCATTTGTTTTGTAAACACCACTGTTTTCAGTAATTAAAATCCACATACCAGCAGCAGCAACATTGTTTGTTCTCTAGATATTGTATGATACTGGTAATTGAGAATGTTAATAGTAGCGACTTAGTAATTGAATGATTACAAATTGTATTCATTTTAATTACATCTTTTTTCTTCTTTGAAAGATTTTCTATCAAAATTACAGTGACACAAATATTAGTAATTACATTTGTATAAATATGTTCAGAGAAATAAACAGTAATGTATGAACCTTAGAATAAATACCAGATGTTTCTTCATAATGACAAACATGCATCTCAGTAATATCAAAATTGTTATTTTGAAATGCAGTTGTGATTTTAATAAATAGAAGTATTTTATAGAAAGCATTTTGTTTTTGTCTTTATCATGTATCAGTTAACTTAATTAGTTAATAAATATATTTGTTACCTTTTCAGTTATTCTTTTGTTATTTATAGAACAATTAACCAACTGAGATTATAATGTGGCAAAGTGTGTGTGTGTGTGTGTGTGTGTGTGTGTGTGACTTTCATATCCACCTCCTAAACTGTTCCACAATATGATATTTAATTTTTGTGTCGCCTGACTAGGCGACATATAAGGATTACTTTCGTCAGCGGCGTCTGGATTTCCTTGTCCGGAGCATAACATTGGTATTGTACGTTCAAATGACTCCAAACTTGGTGTGCATGTTTCTGGCAATAACTCGAAGTGCAGTGCACAAGAACCGCAACTCTATCTTTTTCCGTTTTTGAATTATTTCCCTTTGATAGATTTTTATAGAGCATTTCTTGTCCGGAGCATAACTTTGGTGTAGTATGTTCAAATGACTCCAAACTTGGTGTGCATGTTTCTGGCAATAACTCGAAGTGCAGTGCACAAGAACCGCAACTCTATCTTTTTCCGTTTTTGAATTATTTCCCTTTGATAGATTTTTATAGAGCATTTCTTGTCCGGAGCATAACTTTGGTGTAGTATGTTCAAATGACTCCAAACTTGGTGTACATGTTTCTGGCAATGATTCGAAGTGCAGTGCACAAGAACCACAACTCTATCTTGTTCCGTTTTTGAATTATTTCCCTTTGATTGATTTTTACAAGAAATGTGAGCAATGAGTGCTGTAGATTTGAAGGAAAAACTGTCCTTCATTTGGAAAAAATGTCCTTCATTTGGATTTGTTTTCAAAAGTTTTGCATAGTGTGCTTTGCAAAAATATTGCTTATATTTTGCCCTGTTACTCTTATTGAATTATTCCCATTTGATTGAATTTTATAGAGGATTTCTTGTCCGGAGCATAACTTTGTCAACTACAGTCAGGACTCGATTTTGAGAGGTCCAAGGGAAATCCAAAATACCTCTCAAAATCGAGTACTTCTCAAAACTGGGTCCTACTAAAGTTACATAAATGAATTACTAAACAGACTGATTTAAATGCATTTTATTGTTTTCCTTTGTTAAATATTGTTCTTTCAAAATTGTTGGGTAATAAAATAAAACAAAACAATTTGTAGGTACTTTTACAGGTACAAAATAACAGAAATTATTTGAAATTATTTACATAGATTTGGTACAAAAATATGCGACATTCATGATGGCATTGTACCTGACATCTATTGAGTGCATCTATCTCTTTACACCCCTCATTTCAGTTGCCATTTCTTCATAAGAATGATGACACCAGTTAAATGTCCTGATCCAGTTATCCCCCTAGGTAGACTGGGTCCCAGAACAAAATAACAACTGTATGCAGGGAATACGACATATGATATTAGTTTTGTGTTTTGCTGACAAAGTGATTATAGCAGAACTTAATTAACTTATACATTTTATATTGTTAACTTCAGTTTGACATTTATTAATCACTTCTATATTAAAAACACCTTAACACACTTGGATGCCTGAGTAAATGTAAGGTGTGATTTGATACAATGGCTGCTTACAACAATAGGTGAGACAATACCTCTCACCATCAAGTCCCAAATCAGATGATTATTGGCTTTTGGGACCTGCAAATTTGTTTGCAAAATCGAATACTTCTCAAAATAGGACCTCCAAAAATTGAGACCTTTTTAAACAAATATTTTTGGGACCTGAAAAATACCTTTCAAAATTTAGTACCTCTCAAAACTGAATCCCTCGAAATCGGGACCCGACTGTACTATGCAGTGTCAGGCGACACATCTGTTTCAAAGAAACATATCTAGTGTTGTTGAAAAAGTCTCAAAGTGTTAAAAAGCATGGCTATTACAGGTAACCAACATGTCCATCATTACTATAAATGTTCAAAAAAAATGAATTAGCATGAAATAGATAGTTTTATTTCAAATAAAATTTATAAATCAAAGCTCATTGCTCAAGTAGTGTTTAAAGCCACGTCCAGACCATAACCCATTGCTGCTGCTTTGGACAAATTTTATCAAACTTCACACAAATGATGTTCATGGTCCAAGTATGTGTTTAATGAGTGTTGTGTACATGTATTTTGTCTCTTAACAATGCTCATATCTTTGTGATCAAGGTAAAGGTCAAGAAGAGTGTATGTTTGTAATCATGTAGAGGCCACTACTTGTTGATGCTTTGGCAAATTCTATTAAACTTCACACAAATAATCTCCATTGCCCAAGCTTGAGTCCTGACTTGAACCAAAGAAATAACTTGAAGGCTAATGCCACAAAGGGTGTTAGTTTAAAAATTGTTTCCAGGCCCGAGTGTTCCATGGCCTTAAAAAGGTCATAGGTCATATCTTAAAGGTCAAGGAGGATGTGTTTAAAAATTGTTACTAAACAATAACTTAATGTTCATTTGTATAGATTTCAGGCATCTATTAAATCATCTTCATTTGGATTTGTCAGGTGTGTGGTGGCCCTGAACAAAGGTAAGATCTGAAAGGTCAAAGTCTACACAGTGGGGATATGGGTTGGTCATGAACACAGTCAAAAAGTCAACAATGAGTATGTAGACTTCTAGGTTACAATAATGGGGTCTTGATGTATTTTTCCCGCTTAGACAAATGTGAATCTTATGAAATAATGAAGTGAAATCATTACAATGTTTGTGAACTTGGCTTTGCTGAGCAGGGTGCAAATATAGGATCAGATAAGCTTCACACATAGTGTGGGATAATAATTTTTTGTACTATAGTATTTTGATTATGTGATTTATTGGTGCAGTAAGTGAAATAATAGCTTTTCCAGCTCAGAACCATAGATTGAATGATTTGAGAACT
This sequence comes from Tegillarca granosa, assembly GCA_029721355.1. Lineage (NCBI taxonomy): Eukaryota > Metazoa > Mollusca > Bivalvia > Arcoida > Arcidae > Tegillarca > Tegillarca granosa. Next base: position 54,926,221 of record CM056594.1, on the reverse strand, counting down.
TAATCTGTGTCATTTTAAGCCAGTGTGTTAATTCCACTCTAGAAGTATTTTTTTCACATTCTTATAAGCAGATCAGAAATGTTTGCTTATACAAAATTATACCACAATAATTTATGTCTAGTTTAATAAAATTTTATTATTATATATAATGTTCAAGGTCATGGGTTTCATATGTCAAGATCATACACATAAACAATGTTGAAATGGTTTATTATTTAGTAAACTATAAGGATTTGTAAAGGCATGTTAATACTGTTAATATTTATATAACAATCATTAGCTCACCTGGCCTATAGGCCATGTGAGCTTATGGCATGGAGCAGCGTGTGTCCGTATGTCCGTGTGTGCGTGAGTGCGCGTGTGTGCGTCTGTAACTCACATTTTCGACAACTCCTCAAAAACTACCAGGCCAATATAAATCAAACTTCACAGGAAGGGTTATTGGTAGGGCACTTTTCAAATTTGTACTTTTGGTTGCCATAGCTATAGAAAGTAGGTCATTGTGACCTACATTTGAAAAAAACTTAAAAAATCTTCTTCTCTGAAACCAAAAGTGGTAGACAAAAACTGATTTGATTTTCAGCTACTCTAGAGTCTTAAGTATATAGTTTGTACAAATCGAGAAATTCGGCTGAAAAATAGGTTACGCGTTTTTGCGTTTAATTTTAAAAATTTCGTAAAATGGCTTCAAATTATTATAACTTGACTATATGAATAGATATTGACATGGGGTTTTCAGTTTTGACTTTTCCTTGAAATAACCTGCAAAATGGGGTCAAGGTCAAAGTTCAAGGTCATGACCTAGTTTGTAATTTGTGCAGATTTGGGCTATTTTCTTCCAAATTATAAGAGATATATAATATTAAAACATTGTTAAAATGTTCAGCAGGACAAAATGTAAAAAAGGTACAAAGTTTCGTAACTGTATGCTAATGCATGTAGGAGTTGATGCCCCTGAAATGTTATTTTTTGCTAAAAAAAAAACTAAAATTGTGCGTTAGCTTGAAAACTATAAACTTTTTGTATAGGCATGTATTTTAGAATATTGTAGGTATTGACATGACGAACATTTCGATATATGGCTCAAGGTCATACATTCAAAGGTCAAGGTCATGGGTGCATAAAAAGACTGAAATTGTTTATTATCTTGGAAACTATTAACTTTTTGTATGGCATGTATATTGGGATATTGTAGGAATTGATATGGTGATTATTCTGATATAAGATCAAGGTCTTACGTTTAAAGGTCAAGGTCATAGATGCATAAAAAGACTCAAATCATTAATTATCTTGAAAACTATTAACTTTTTTTGTAGGCATGTATATAAGAATATTTTATGTATTTTCGCAAATGATTTTGGATATATCCTCAGGTTTGCTATATTCTCAGGTGAGCGTTAAGGCCCATGGGCCTCTTGTTTTGTTATACTGTATGTTTGAAGGTCATGGAATCAAAAATCAAAGTCAAGGATCTTGCATGAGATATGGTTTATATTTAATTTGTTACAATTAGTAATGAGTTGCTATCACATAATCTGAAAACTTCATATACCTGCAGTATCATGTTCACATTTAAATATATAATTTCGATGTAAAACAATGGGAAGCTAAACTCCATAAACACTAGTAAATTCAACAACAACTTTCAAGGCATACACATTTTACATTTGTACCACCTACTAGGATTCATTATCTGATTATACAAAGTCAAGGTTGTCTTGAGCATTCCAATAGTATCTGCAAGGTCCGAGGTCTGAATCCTTGTGGCTGCTGCATTCTTTTCATTTCCTGTTACACAACAGACATTGTACATTAGTAGTCTACACTGTCTAAATCCACATCGTCACATTATTCTTTTTTACTTTTAAAAAAACAACCTAACCATATTAAAAAGCTGATGAGATAATACCATTTTAAATTTACCGCCCTTAAAAACTAGTGAGTTATCTCCCCTGCAACATGCTCTTTTTACGAAAAAGTACATAACGGCATCGACTTCCTGTAGTATAGTACAGGATGATTGCTGGTTACAATCCTATTTTTCAGGCACTTTTGGGCACATTATTTACATGGGGACTGACAGCTGCTGGTGCTGCACTTGTTTTTGTATTTCAAAGCAGCCAGGTTAGAAAATCTTATTAAATACATAGTTGGATTTAAATTTTTCGTCATGTAAATGTCACAATGGGTCATCACACGTCACCAACTGACCAAGACGATAAGATATTTTTCTTACTCGTCATTGATGCATTTAACTTTTTTGAAAATAAAAACTATACCAATTTCTAAACAATCTCCAATGCTGGAATTTTGTTATCTTAAAAACGTCAAGGATCCCACTCAAGATCCAAAATTTGTATCAATAAATATACCCTCTCGTTGGCATAGTTCGTGGTACTTGCAGTTTGTTGCAAAATCTAATGTCATTACAGTAAATAGTAAATAATAAATTATCTTATTCAAGATTTTTATCACATCCCCTTAAAACAATAAAGTTGGTTACTTCCATTTATTTAATGAGCTAATTCTGATTGGTTGTATATTAGTAGGGTCAACACAGTATAGCACTCTCGGTAGCTCAGTTGGAAAGGCACTGCTCTATAGTGTAGGAGGTCCCAGGTTCTATCACTGGTATCCCTGTATGGCTCTACTTTGTTTTTCTTCCTGTTAAGACAGTCACAACACAAAGTTGCGCTTTAATAGCAGTATATGTATGTAAGTAATTGCATAACTGTGCTTAAATAAACAGCTGGAAGACCAACTGCATCAATATAGCAATGTAAACTGAAAGTTTTACTTTAATTGAAATATTTTTTTGTTGTCAACTCATCATGTCTTTGTTGTATTTGTAGAGAAAAATTCTTGATGGAAGTTTAGGGTTTGCTGCAGGGGTAAGTTCATTCATTTATTTGTATAGTTTTGCTTGAGTATCTAAGTTAATCATCTCTTAATTCAAGTAATTAGTGTCATTTGTAGCCACATGACCACAGGTGAACATCTGGTTTATTTTATCTTTATAGATCTTTGTCTTGAGTGTACAATCAGACACAGGGACTGGGTTTAACACTTTAATTAAGTAGCATACTTTTTATAAATTACATCTTTTAACAGAAAATTAAAGTTTCCAAGTCCCAACTGACATTTTATCTCACAAATCTTGACTTCCCATTTTTGTTTATTTAATAAATAAATATAAATGTGTTATGTAAAGTGACAAATGGATTTGTAGACTTGTTGTAAGTTTTACCCTTTAGTTTTAACGATAGTTTATTTACTCAAAAGCATATACTAGTATCCAATGTTACAATAACATAAGAAGAGTGGAATGGATTTTACAAAAGTTTAAAGTCTTATATAAACTTTTTTACATAGTCTTTGCTTAAAATAAGAAGATATAATCAAGTAAACCAGTTTAAGAAGTATTTTGTACTTCATACTGTTTAGTGCAAGAGAGAGAGAGAGAGAGAGAGAGAGAGAGAGAGAGAGAGAGAGAGAGAGAGAATCAACAAAGGCTTTTAAATGACAATAAAAAATTTTGTTAACATGAAAACTTTATTTTCAACACTTAGGCATGCAGCACCTAAACTTTAGTTGAGATATTGCTTCCCCATCGGGTGCTCAACATTAGTGGATAGAGTATCCACTGGTTCACCCAGTGCCAGGATAATGGACTGGGGTATGCTTGTTTGTTGCATGCTGACTGAGTGAGCTAGCACCTTACCAAAATGATGACCTAAGTGCATGCTAGTCAGACCACACTATATATAGCTAGCACATCACACACATACACAAACTTGTTCTTTACTTAATCTATAGAAATTGTTGATTAATCTATAGAAATAAATAACCTTGCTTTTGTGGCGAATAGCTGAAAACAATTTCTGATGGGATGTTAAACATTACAACAAGATTTAAAAAGTACACCATTATGAAAAAGATTAATTTTTTGTAATATATATATTTTTTATAAACAGGTGATGACAGCAGCATCATATTGGTCATTACTTGCACCAGGTATTGAGATGGCTGAAAAATCAGGTTTATATGGAGAGAATGGAGAGTTTGCATTTGTACCTGTGTCTATTGGTTTTGTATTAGGAGCATTATTTGTGTATGGTGCAGATGTTTTAATGCCATATATAGTAAGTATACCGGTAAGTAAGAAACACAAAACTTGCTTGAAAAGTGCTTTTAAAAAGCCCACCAAATTTTTACAGTGACACAATTTTACATACTGTATCTCTCCTCTTTTCAGGCAAGTCAAAAGTTGAAAATTTAAAAAAAAATGGATGGAGACAATTAAAATTAACTAGGGTAGGAATGATTGACTCTCAAATTTTCTTGAAAGTATTGAAATTATTATGGAAATAGTTATGTAATTTGATCTTTAGTTTTAACTTGTGATAAAGACTAAATGATTGGATATAATGATAATCATTTTCATGCAGTTTTCTAGACAAGTTTATAGTATTTATTTATTCTTTTATCTCCAGAGTGGTGGCTCATCAAATATATTGTTACAGTTGGATACAGATACAAAATTTGATAAAGATGGTGATATACAGATAAATTTAGTACATCAAGAGGAAGCATTAGGTAAATAAATTGGTACATTTGAACTTGTGACAACTGAACTCTGAATAAACATTAAACTGTTTAAACTTCTAAACTGAATAGGGGATAACCTTTACATTGGTTTGTCCTCCTATCATTGGAGATAGTGTGGTATTATCATCCATCTCACATGGTTCAATTTTGACAGATTTCATGTTCATGGCTCTATAAACAAAAAAAGAACTTCAACTTTTTGTTTAAAAATACAATGAATTCTTTAAACCTTTTGATTAAAATGTGAATTTTATATCTATGAATTACCCATTTTTGTGAAAACGGTACAACATTTACTTAGTTTACTTATTTAACTTATTTCCTTAACCCTAATTTTTCAGGTGTAACGAGACCAGTATCATCAAATCCTACACAGAGACGTAAACAAAATCCACAACCAATAGATCTGAATAATTCCATACAAAAAACTACATATAGTACCATAGAAACTCAATCTAATACAGCTGTTAGTTGGAAAAGAATACTTTTATTAATTATAGCTATAACAATACATAATATACCAGGTATGTACCTGTAAATAGTAAAAGCAATATACCAGGTATGTGCCTGTAAATAGTAAAAGCAATATACCAGGTATGTTCCTGTTAATAGTAAAAGCAATATACCAGGTATGTACCTGTAAATAGTAAAAGCAATATACCAGGTATGTACCTGTAAACAGTAAAAGCAATATACCAGGTATGTGCCTGTAAATAGTAAAAGCAATATACCAGGTATGTACCTGTAAATAGTAAAAGCAATATACCAGGTATGTACCTGTAAATAGTGAAAGCAATATACCAGGTATGTACCTGTAAATAGTAAAAGCAATATACCAGGTATGTACCTGTAAATAGTAAAAGCAATATACCAGGTATGTACCTGTAAATAGTGAAAGCAATATACCAGGTATGTACCTGTAAATAGTGAAAGCAATATACCAGGTATGTACCTGTAAATAGTGAAAGCAATATACCAGGTATGTACCTGTAAATAGTGAAAGCAATATACCAGGTATGTGCCTGTAAATAGTAAAAGCAATATACCAGGTATGTACTTGTAAATAGTAAAAGCAATATACCAGGTATGTACCTGTAAATAGTAAAAGCAATATAACAGGTATGTACCTGTAAATAGTGAAAGCAATATACCAGGTATGTACCTGTAAATAGTAAAAACAATATACCAGGTATGTATCTGTAAATAGTGAAAGCAATATACCAGGTATGTGCCTGTAAATAGTAAAAGCAATATACCAGGTATGTGCCTGTAAATAGTAAAAGCAATATACCAGATATGTACCTGTAAATAGTGAAAGCAATATACCAGGTATGTACCTGTAAATAGTAAAAGCAATATACCAGGTATGTACCTGTAAATAGTGAAAACAATATCTTTTGTTAATGTATAAAATTTTATAACTTGCATTAGTTTTCTCAAATGCCATTGAATCTTATTCAATTTTAAGATCCACTTTTATTCTCTGTAATATATTTAGATTTTAACACCCAGATTACTGTAATATAAAAGAAAGAATTTTGTAACATAAAACCAAATACCTGTCAACAGCTAATGTAGCCTAGAATGTGAAACAATACAAGTTTATAAAAGAAAGAAATGTGCATGTGATTAAATTGTCATAAAACAAATGCTTATATATCCAGCTGTTTTTAATCGGATATATATATATATATATATATATATATATATATATATATATATATATATTAAATTTTGTTTTAATTTTAATTGTGTTTATTTTTGTTTATAGAAGGGTTAGCTGTAGGTGTTGGATTTGGAGCTGTAGGTAAATCTAAAACAGCCACATTTGAAAGTGCAAGGTATGTGTAATATATTCATTATTTAGTTCCTCTACACAAGAGATTTATAAACACAAGTTACTGAGAAATACTAGAACTTTGTATTTTGTTTAACACAGTCAGACATGTCACAAAATTCTTAAGAAATCTGTACAGAAGTAAAAAGGTTACCTCCTTTCCAGGCCTAAATATTAGGCAGAACATCCATAATTCAATGATTAATCTCTGAAGTTTTGAGTTATATATTTATATATATAAATTTATTTATCGACTAGTTTTGTAGCAAAGCTATACTTCTGAAATGTTTTTATTTCTAATTGATACATGAAAACCTTATCCTTAGTAAAAAAAAAAAATGCCTGTCATCTTTAAAATTTGTCTTTATTAAATTTTAAATAATTTTGTTTATCGAAACCTTGCTTTCATTTAAGGAATGTAAATTATTTATTTCAGAAATCTTGCAATAGGTATAGGTATACAGAATTTCCCAGAAGGTTTATCAGTTAGTCTTCCTTTACGAGGTTCTGGTATGTCTGTATGGAAAAGTTTTTGGTAAGTTTTACTTTCAGTTTTGAAATATGAATTATTACATTATTATTGTTTATCATATATTTATGTTATTCTGACACTACAGTATTTATACACTTATCTTAATTTGTAATGTTGTTTAATGCCACTGCAGCAATTTCAGCTATTTACAACAAATTTATGTTAAGATTAAGTTCAGTTTTTACCATATCTTAGTATTATAAGCAGAGTAAAACATTTTTATGCCCCAGACAAGATTCTTTCAGACTGACCAACTTTGTCATACAAAGATCTTCTGAAGTAGGACCTGGACCTAGGTGGTTCAGAAATGCTGTGATCCAGAAACAAAAACTAGACCTTTGATCTCATAAAGGTCCGTAATCACTGAAGTAGTTGGAGCATTCAAAACATCTTCCTATGTATTACAATTCTAATCAATATTCTGTTGATTGTTCAAGAGGCAACTTGTACATCTTGCTACAATACAATGCCCCCCCCCCCTTCTTATAAAATACAAGCATAGGATCATATGTCAATTAAAACGATGTAGGTTTGTGATACATTTTCTAAAAACCTCATTCAAATCCCATTAGGTTCCAATCCCATTGGGGCAGATTGCAGTGGAAGAAAGTTTGTCAATTTGTAATTCTGGAATTTTGTTGTGGTTTATTTTGTTATTTAGTAATGTTCACAAATTCCCTTACATTCCAAACATGCTCCACAGTAGCCTAGAATGCATTGACCTATATTTTTGCGAAGTATTCTAAAATGAATCTGGTTAGAAAATGGGATCTCAATTATTTACTAAATGCATAAACTCAACATAATTATGGTATTTGACATTGAACAAACAAGAAAGTTTGGTGTGAAAAAAGATGTATTCTCTCAAGTTTGACAAATTTTGATAGTACAAATGTTCTGTTTCAAATAACTCTACCAATATTGCTATAAACTTATGTTTTATATGTCCACTTATGTCATTCATTTGTGATTAAAAGGTATGGACAGTTAAGTGGAATGGTTGAACCTATAGCTGGTCTATTTGGTGCCATTGCTGTGGTGATAGCAGAACCATTGTTACCATATGCACTTGCATTTGCAGCAGGAGCTATGATTTATGTTGTTGTTGATGATATTATACCAGAAGCTCAACAGTGGTGAGTACCAAGTTATTTTTAAATCTTCTGTGTGTTGTCATGTTGATGGTAGAACCAGGGTTGTCATATATTCTAGGTTTTACAGCAGGAGCTATGATTTATGTTGTTGTTGATGATATTATACCTGAATCTCAACAGTGGTGACTACCAAGTTTAATCTTCTGTCTGTTGTAATGGTGACAGAAGAACCAGGGTTGTCATATGCTCTAGATTTTACAGCAGGTGTTATGATTCAGGTAATTATTGTCATAGTTGTGTGCCAGGTTTGTCATATGCTCTAGATTTTACAGCAGGTGTTATGATTCAGGTAATTATTGTCATAGTTGTGTGCCAGGTTTGTTATATGCTCTAGATTTTACAGCAGATGCTATGTTTCAGGTAATTATTGTCATAGTTGTGTGCCAGGGTTGTCATATGCTCTAGATTTTACAGCAGGTGTTATGATTCAGGTAATTATTGTCATAGTTGTGTGCCAGGTTTGTTATATGCTCTCGATTTTACAGCAGGTGTTATGATTCAGGTAATTATTGTCATAGTTGTGTGCCAGGTTTGTTATATGCTCTCGATTTTATAGCCAGGTGTTAAGATTCAGGTAATTATTGTCATAGTTGTGTGCCAGGTTTGTTATATGCTCTAGATTTTACAGCAGGTGTTATGATTCAGGTAATTATTGTCATAGTTGTGTGCCAGGTTTGTTATATGCTCTAGATTTTATAGCCAGGTGTTAAGATTCAGGTAATTATTGTCATAGTTGTGTGCCAGGTTTGTCATATGCTCTCGATTTTACAGCCAGGTGTTAAGATTCAGGTAATTATTGTCATAGTTATGTGCTAGGTTTGTTATATGCTCTAGATTTTACAGCCAGGTGTTAGGATTCAGGTAATTATTGTCATAGTTGTGTGCCAGGTTTGTCATATGCTCTCGATTTTACGGAAGGTGTTATGATTCAGGTAATTATTGTCATAGTTATGTGCTAGGTTTGTTATATGCTCTAGATTTTACAGCCAGGTGTTAGGATTCAGGTAATTATTGTCATAGTTGTGTGCCAGGTTTGTCATATGCTCTTGATTTTACAGCCAGGTGTTATGATTCAGGTAATTATTGGCATAGTTGTGTGCCAGGTTTGTCATATAGTGTGGGACATGATTCACTCTAAGCTTGGCATGACTACCTTTTATGAAACCTGATTTTAACATGGAATGGCCTTACCTCTTTGCTGAGATCTGATTCATGCTAAGCTCTGCATGACTACTTTTTATGAAACCAGATTTTAACTTGGAATGGCCTTAATACTTTGTGTTTGACTCGATTTACTCTAAGCTTTGCATGACTACTTGGTGTGATACCTTATTCACACAAGACACCAGGCTTAGCAAAACTACGTTATGTGATGCCTTATTCACATTAGACACCAAGCTTGGCATGAATACTTTGTGTGATACCTTATTCACACAAGACACCAGGCTTGGCATGAATACTTTGTGTGATACCTTATTCACACTTGACACCAGGCTTGGCAAAACTATGTTGTGTGATTCCTTTTCACACAAGACACCAAGCTTGGCATGGATACTTGTTGTGATACCTAATTCACACAAGACACCAGGCTTGGCATGATTACCTTGTGTGGGACCTTATTCACACAAGACACGAGGCTGGGCATGAATACTTTGTGTGAGACATTATTCACACAAGACACAAGGCTGGGCATGACTACATTGTGCAAGACCTTATTCACACACGGCACAAGGCTTTGTAAGACTTCATTGTGCAAGACCTTATTAACACAAGACACCAGGCTTGGCAAGACTACTTTGTGTGATACCTAATTCACACAAGACAAAGGGCTTGGCAAGACTACTTTGTGTGATATCTTTTTCATACAAGACATAATGCCTTGCAAGACTACTTTGGGTGAGACCTGATTCACACAAGACACAAGTCTGTGCAAGACTACTTTTTTGTGTGATACCTTATTCACACAAGTACAAGTCTTGGGTAGTAGACGTCAGTCGTGATAAGGTCGGATGGTGGACGGTTAAAAGCAGTGCATATAAAAACTCAGGGGTCTTTACTTAGACCCTGCTCAATTAAATTTGTTAATAGATAGCACTTTGCAATTTTGCCAAGGTGAGAGCTTCTGAGGTTTGCTAAAGAATTAAGCTGAGTTGGATAAATATCGCACTATATTTCCTGCGTAAGGACATGAGCCGCACAATGCACTTCCTATGCCTGGACCACATTTTGCGTTTAAACATTGCCATGTTCTTTTAGCATGATTGACACATTTTCCAAATTTCTGAAAAATTGATTCGGACAAGGTATTGATTTTTTTTGAAAAAGAAAAAAAGTAATATTTGAGGATTCAGGGACAATAATTATGTGCCATTATATGTAGTTCAGGGTTTGTTGACCATCAGATTCTATGAAAATGGTCAATTTTTAGGTAAAATTTTACAATTTTCTGTGTGGTTGCCATGGTAACAAAACATTTGCTAAACTTGTTTAAATTTGCATTTGGGTCATAAATTCAGTGTTTGAATTTTCTGATTATAAAAAGTATCAACATTCCTGGTGTTACTTAAAAATTATTGAAATATGGGTGCATAACACTAAAGGTAGGCAATTTGGCTGTCATTTTGTGACTAAGGTCTGTAACCTTGCATGACTACTTTGTGTGATACCTTATTCACACAAGATACCAGGCTTTGCAAGACTACTTTGGGTGGGACCTTATTCACACAAGGCTTAGAATGACTACCTTGTATATATATAAGACTTGATTAATGCTAGATTTGACATGACTACTATGTGTGAGACCCAATTCACATTAGACAACATTATTTGAAACCTAATTCACATTTTTGTTTTTGAAATACTGATTGATGGTTAATTTACAATTGGTGCAGTGTAATTTTTATCAGGACATCTAGTGTCCAAGATTTAATTTGCAACTCTTAGATAAGATGTGAAAGTTTGTTATCTCCTCTTGGCTATACATGTGTATTAGAATGGTTTGCATATTTAAAGTGTCTATTCTAAAATTAATGAGACTTTTCAACCTAATTTTTAACTGATTTAGGTGTTTAACTGGTCTTGTTTTCCTGTTTCCTTCATTTGTTGTTTCATGTTTCTTTTGCATTCATTGTAAACTTAATGTATTCTGGCTAAAAATTTCTTTGATTCAAAATGGATTCCAATTGGAATTTCCAAAAATCGGACAGAGAACATTAAGGGGTTATCAGTGGGGACTTCTTTATTACAAAACATAGTTGGAGACTTGCATAAACAATACTTCATGCTGAATCAACATTCTTCATTTGTTATTGCCAAGAGGAATAACTCTTTATAGACTATGTACATTTGTACAGATTGACTGCAGATAAAATGTCCTGTTTCTCTAAAAATCTTGCTGACTTTCCTTTTGTTTGAGTTGTGGTGATCTTGTTGAATTATCATCTGTAAAACATTTACCACATTTAGATGTGTGATTAATGTCATGGATATTAGAAAGATCTCAGGTGTACAAAGGCAGATAGGTGCAAATTTTATCATTTTTAAATTTTAGGATATTAGATTACCAGCATATAGAATTGATAGACATTTGCTAAAAGCTAAATATATCTCCCTGCCCTATATAGAACTAAATACTGTTGTTCAGCATGCTGGCATTAAGTAAATCATCTTTAGCACTGTCTTAGCCAGTGTACAAATAAATTTACAAGCATTTTAACAAAACTTAACACCACAAAAACTTGTTTAGATTTATCCTGGAGAGAAATAAAACAACAAACATGATAATAAGGCAGTAAAGTAACTAAGAAGCTACTGATGTGATGTGCCACTAAGATGAAGGTAAGTTATCCAAACTTAAACAGCAAATGTGAAGTATGTGCATTTAAACCCCAAAATGAGAAATAATTTTTACGATTCCTAGATTGTGTGGACATTGTGTGTACAAAACTCAAAAATAAAAAATTTTTCTGTAAACAGTATACAGTCCTATGGATAAGCCCTAAATTGCTAAAATTTCATTTTCATACTGTTATGCCATTAATCAGAAAAACAAATATTGAGTTGTCTGGTACATCAATTAAATAATCATTGAAAATCTTAATTTTTACCTTTAGAATTTAAAATTCAACTTTAATTTTAAATTTTAAATTAATTTTTAAAAGTATCATTTAAAGAATTGACAGGATATCTATTGATGTAGAATTGTCATCCAAGGTAAATGAGACTTGAAATAGGATTTAAACATTTGCGGTTTTTGTCTATTTACAAACAACCAATACCATTGTATCTTTTTAAGTTTTGAAGGAGGTGACAGAGTAATTGTAATGACATAAGACCAGTCAATTTTTTTGGACTGGTACATAGGGCTTGATATGAGAAATTGTGTGTACAAATCCAAAAATGGTAAATTATTTGTACAATCAGTCCCTAACTGGAGTTCAAATTACAAGTAATAAATCTTATGTCCCAAAGGTTCATTCCCATTTAGCCAACATTTTGAAATTTTGTACGTAAATGTAAAGTTTTAAATGTTGGCTAAGTGGGAATTGATGTTAGTTGTAGGATTAAGTAAAACAAAAGGTTTTAATTACAGGTGTGAGGGTATAGTCTGTTTCTGGAAAATAAATATGAAAATATTGATGTTTTACCTTCTTGAGCGATACATGTATTAAGTTATAATTTCATGTTAAACATCAGGATTAAATTCACTCTAAAATGAAAATTTGACTTTGTGTACATCAAAATGATATTTTCAAGAATAATATTTTACAACGCAATGTCAGAACTGCCCCTCTTGTATATAAGTAAAAGAATCTTGACTCTGTTATAAAACACAATTACTCCACTCTCTATAATGCAATTATTTTCTCTGAAATATAACTTATTTATTTATTTATTTATTTTCCAAAATAAAAAAAATAAATTAATTTAAAAAATAATATTAAAAAAGGGGGAAAAGTTTTTATTTTAATCTGAAATGATATTGGCATTATTGCAAAGTATAATACCTTTATGTCATTTTGAACTTCATGTTTTATCAAGGAAGTTTGTATGTTAAATTCTCTTTGAGCTCTAAATTTTTAACACTGTTTAAAGTTGGTTGGCCATTTTGAATTATCTACTGATTAAATAGACAAGCTATCTAAGTTGATTTTCTACTGTTTTACAAATTCATGAAGACTTTACTTGACATGTTAACAAGAAGTTAAAAATGTGGTCTTAAAACTTACTGTTTACAAAATCAAATGATACCAATATTCAAAACTTCTAGTGATGATGGTCATTTACTGATTTTGAAAATAAATACCAATATTTATTTAATATTCTGGTTATCTTTTGTTGGATTTAGAGGAAAACCATTAGCAAGGAACAGCCTAAAATGTTACCATTACTTTCCTCGAAATTAGGAAAATTGTTTCGTGGTGTGTTCTCGTATCACATTTATGATATCTGTTATTTCTTAAATATTCATCTGTGAAATGAATATACAGATTACAAAGGGTTTAATTTACGTGCAAAATTGATGTTTTTTTTTTTTTTTTTTTTTTTTTCTAAATGACAAATAACATTGTACAATACAGATATCTAAATCTGAATAAAAACAAAAGTATTTTAACAAGAAGAATAAAAAACTAATTTGAATAAAATTTATAATTAATATTTTATTCTTTAAAATGATTTATCATATTATCATATAAGTATCCTGGAAAAGACTATAGCAGAATTTTTCCAGTTGAGATCTTAATTCTTTATTTAACAATGTTGGCCAAGTGGGAATGAGAAATTTTAAAATGTTGGCTAAGTGGGAAGACACCGTCCCAAATCCAGGAAGAAATTATGTTGCAGTGGTTGTAAAAGACAGCATAAATATAAATAAAACAACAATCAGTATGGGTTTTGTGCATTAAGGTAAAATTGTCGCCTTTATTGGAGGGTTTCAAAGTACAACCCGATAATGTCAGATAAATGCATTTCTAATACATGTATAGCTATTTTTATCATGTAATTGGTCATTGAAAGTTTTTAAGATTTAAGCCACAACTTGTATGATATTGTCAAACATGGATGATTGATAAGAAAGTCATAAAATTCCTCACTTGTGTTTCACTAATTGATAATAAAAATGTAATCAACCTCTATAACCACACACAAAATATTTGTGGTTTTTATATGTGTGTGTCTGAAGTGTGTGGTCATTAACCTCAAGAGAAATGGCATACTGTAAAATGTGGATAGGATAAATAAAATAATGATACAGTTGACTGGTTGTTTATATTGTACAACATCATATCAGCAATCTTTCAATGATTACCGGGTAATAATGAGACAGTTATACTATGGATGGTTATACAAGTGTTTGTGATATGTGAGTTTGTGCAAGTGTTTGCAATCTGTTTTGTACAAACAAACATTTATAGTGACTATAGAGTGAAATTACACTGCTATATGGTGATAAATACAGACCCCTCAGTTCATTATAATGGTACTCATCAAAAGTATGGGAGCAAAAGTTGTTATCCACCTTAGAATAGACTATGTTACTATGTATTCCTGCATTTTTTAAATGAAATAGTATGATTCATTACTATTATTAACCCCTTCACTGCCCTACCCCGAGTCTGACTTGTGGTAATATGGTTATGCTGTATGCTATACCCCGAGCCTGACCCAGGATAATTCCGTAGGTAGATTATGTCCAGGGTATGCAACTCTTACTAAATTTTATGAATGATTGTTGAAGAGTTATGTCGCTTTAACTAATTTATGCATACCACATGATCGTAATAACCAATGAGAGTGCTTTATTTAGCAAAATACATGAATTTTATGAATGAATGTTGAAGAGTTATGTCGCTTTAACTAATTTATGCATACCACATGATCGTAATAACCAATGAGAGTGCTTTATTTAGCAAAATACATGAACTTCTACCTGTGTGAAAATGGCGACTTTGAGTAGAAGTAAACGAAGTAAACGACCACGCTTTTCGTTGGAAGATGCCTTGCAGGAGCTTCAAAATGATAAAGATAGTGGTGACAGTGATTTATATTCAACTGATAGCGATGCTGATGTAACTTTATGATCAGGACAGCCTACCCCAACGAGAGTAAACAAAAGAAAAACAGATCAAACTCAAAGTGGGAGGGGTAGCAATAGTGACAATATTTCAGATAGTGATAGTGACTATGTGCCTCAAAGTAAATATTTTTTTTCCATTTCAAGACAAAGCATCATAATCAAACTTGTTTTATACAATAAACAATATCTGCAGATGAAACTGGCAAAGTTTTGTTGAATTATTTCAAGTAAAACTCTAGTTATGATTATTTTACTCGACATAGTATACAATTACAAGAACTGCTTCTAATTATCCCTGGCATATACCAATACATGTACATAGCAGTGAAGTGGTTGAATTAAGTAAGTTAGGGTTCAGAGTTCTATTTCCAGTTGGCTCTCAACTTTGTTTAACTTTGTAAGGGTAGTAACTATTTTTTTACCAAACATTCCTCCAAACATTCTTCATAAGATTAATCACAGGAATGACTGATAAGATATTTTATTATGATTACTATGTGCATGATGCATGATCAGACAAACATCACTGTACTTTTGCTATATTATTAGGATTCTATGTAGGTATAAATTTCAATAACTTATAGCTATAAAAAAACTATTTTACAAATTTACTAGTTTTCAGCACCCTCCCCCGGTAATTGACATCAATCTTGTTATATCAAGTCCATGTTTTATATTTCCAAATATACATAATCTTAACTCCTAAAAAGACAGACCATTCAGTATTTTTCAAATTGCCAAAATGAATAATGTGGGAATGTTGCATTTTAAATATAAATACCTGTTTTTCAGATATTAACAACTTCCTGTCTTATGATAATCTTATCTACAGATTTTGCGGTTTTTCTCATACTCTTGTTATATTTATAAAAGGCAGGATTTTCTTGTCAAAAATAAAAGTTTTACAACAATTTAATGAAAACATTTATAGGATATGTACCATATCAAATATACTAAACTGCCTCCTTTCTTGTTTGACTCGTTATGGTAACTTAGTTGTCCAGGACTCCAGTTGTTTAAAGAAACATTTACCTTTTAATGCTTTTTTTCACTTTCCTCTTTTACTTTAAGAAAATGTTTGTCAGTTCACCTTTGCCAAAGGTCAGTGGTATTCTGATGACATTACATATGACCACCTCCATATAAGTGAAAGAATCTTGACTGGGGCATGTAACAGCATTACTCAACCTAACTCCTTTACTTAAGACTTTGTCATTTAATTTTTGTCACAGACTTACTTTAGGATTTGATTTAGGAGTAGATACAACAGATAAGAATACATTTTTTTAATTGATTTAATTAATTGATTTAATTGGGTTATGCCCCAGTCAAGAATATTTCACTTATATCTAGACGTCACCAGCTGAAAGTTAAGTGCCAGAAATTTTGCTTGGCGAAACATACAGGGAGAGTTCTTAAGCGTGCCGTGCCTGCTGCAGCACGGGCATTGGTCTCCTCTGAAAGACTATGTGACTTTCATTTCTAAATGTTGAGTGCTTGGTTAAAGAACAGACATTATCATTTTTTAGTCTTAATTAGACCCTGCTAGGGTTCAACCCTGATCTCCCACATATGAAGTGGACTCTCCACCAACTTAGCTAGCGTAGTGGTACATAATTTTTGATGAATATCCAATAAACTTTTGTGTTTGATATTGTTGAATTATTTAAGCCTAACCATAAAGGAAAATTGCTATGAACATCAGGGATTCCTATAAGGTATTTATCTGGAATAGAAATTGTTGCCCTTATATGGTGTTTTACAAAAATGCTATTGTCTACAGTGGTGTATTACATTTTCTCCCATCCCCCTAAGTTTGAGTTAATAATTTCCAATAGAAGAAACGGTGGTAGAAATTTCTATCTTCACCTCCTCGTGCGGCCGGAACTACTTTTTTAACTTCTCGTAACTTTCTCCACTGACAGGAGCAAGTTTAATCACAATTTATTTCAATAATATTATTAAAATGTTTTTCTGTTATAATTTTTCCTGTTTTCTTGTTGCAGACAAACTAATTTTCACGTTATTTATGCACTACATACTACTTGCGGAATAAGATGTACTTTTAAGATTATCTATATCTAGGTCAAGCTGCGGAATAATACATTTTATAAAAATACTCCCCGACAGCTGATCATTACATGTAGATTTCACGATTGTTTTTTCCCTTTTTAAAGTGATTATGTAAGAATTCCCGTTTTTTCAGCATACCATAGGTATGCTTGGATTCAAAGCCGGTCTTTTTAATGGTGGTATTCTTTTTCTGATTTAGACGGTCATTTAAGAGATAGGACTTTCTGTCAGCCATTTGTAATTTGGGTTAAATTTGCCCAAAATTGTTAATGGGATGGGAGAAAAAGAGTCAGTCATATGTGTCAGTGGTAGATAGAGGTATCCTACCCTCGTGGGCAGATTTTTTGTGCCCACTCGGGTGGGATACCTCTATCTACCACTGACGCATATGATAGATTCTATTAGTATGTGCAAAATGACCTGTCACTTACCAGAGCCTCATTGGCTGAGTGGTCTAAAGAGCAGACTTACAGATCACAGAGCCTCTCACTGCATAGGTTTGAATCCCACTTTGACAGATCTTAGTGTAAGAAAGTTTGTCAGTTCACTTGCCAAAGGTCAGTGGTTATCTGTAGGCACTCCAGGTTTCTCCACTATCCAAGAACTGACTGCCTCAATATAAGTGAAAGAATCTTGACTAGGGTATAATGCACCATTTAATCTAATCCAAGCCAACCTGTAAAATCTCCAAACAGCAACCTGTAAAATCACCAAACAGCAACCCATAAAATATCCAAACAGCAACTTGTAAAATTTCCAAACAGCGACCTGTAAAATCTCCAAACAGCAACCCGTAAAATCTCCAAACAGCATTCTGTAAAATCTCCAAACAGCAACCTGTAAAATATCCAAACAGCATTCTGTAAAATATCCAAACAGCATTCTGTAAAATCTTCAAACAGCATTCTGTAAAATCTTCAAACAGCAACCTGTAAAATCTCAAAACAGCATTCTATAAAATCTCAAAACAGCATTCTATAAAATCTCCAAACAGCAACCTGTAAAATCTCCAAACAGCAACCTGTAAAATCTCCAAACAGCGATATGTAAAATCTCCAAACAGCAACCTGTAAAATCTCCAAACAGCAACCCGTAAAATCTCCAAACAGCAACCTGTAAAATCTCCAAACAGCAACCTGTAAAATCTCCAAACAGCGACCTCTACTCAGTACAGAGATATTCTGTTATAATTCAGGATAGGCAAAGCAATTTAATTAAGACTATGTTAAAGTTAGAGAAAAGTACCAAACTTTATTTGAGTTTATTACATTTTCTATGAAAAATATAGCATAATTAACTGTAACAAACACCGACTTTTATTGCAACTTTTTAATCTTTGCTCATTTTGCTGAATATGTATGTTTAATAAAACTCTGAAATGAAATTTAAATTAATCTCTACCAATGTAGAATGGAGTACACTTTGTTATTTCTCAATATTTCAATCCAACCAGTTAAAATAAGTAGCTTGAAGACCTAACTCCCTTATATGTACAGTCTTAAAGCAATGGTAATCATAAGTGTAAAAATTAACACTTCAGCCACTTAACAATCTCAGGTCATATAAACCTAGCAAGAGGGATGCCTATACCAAGAATTATATATAACAATTATTTTAATCATGGTGACAGAGTCATAAATTATGTTAACTACGGTACATATGTAAGTAACAGGTATCAATATTAAACTGCACTGTTATGGTGACAGAGTAATGAATTATGTTAACTACGGTACATATGTAGGTAACAAGTATCATTACTACACTGCACTGTTATGGTGACAGAGTAATAAGTTATGTTAACTACGGTACATATGTAAGTAACAGGTATCACTACTACACTGCACTGTTATGGTGACAGAGTAATGAATAATGTTAACTACGGTACATATGTAGGTAACAAGTATCATTACTACATTGCACTGTTATGGTGACAGAGTAATGAGTTATGTTAACTACGGTACATATGAAAGTAACAGGTATCACAACTACACTGCACTGTTATGGTGACAGAGTCATGAATTATGTTAAGTACGGTACATATGTAGGTAACAAGTATCATTACTACATTGCACTGTTATGGTGACAGAGTAATGAGTTATGTTAACTACGGTACATATGAAAGTAACAGGTATCACAACTACACTGCACTGTTATGGTGACAGAGTAATGAGTTATGTTAACTACGGTACATATGTAGGTAACAAGTATCATTACTACACTGCACTGTTATGGTGACAGAGTAATAAGTTATGTTAACTACGGTACATATGTAAGTAACAGGTATCACTACTACACTGCACTGTTATGGTGACAGAGTAATGAATTATGTTAACTACGGTACATATGTAGGTAACAAGTATCATTACTACATTGCACTGTTATGGTGACAGAGTAATGAGTTATGTTAACTACGGTACATATGAAAGTAACAGGTATCACAACTACACTGCACTGTTATGGTGACAGAGTCATGAATTATGTTAACTACGGTACATATGTAGGTAACAAGTATCATTACTACATTGCACTGTTATGGTGACAGAGTAATGAGTTATGTTAACTACGGTACATATGAAAGTAACAGGTATCACAACTACACTGCACTGTTATGGTGACAGAGTAATGAGTTATGTTAACTATGGTACATATGTAGGTAACAAGTATCACTACTACACTGCACATGTTATGAGTAAAATCTGTGGAATTTAACTTCATTTTAACATAATTTTACTTAAATAACAAAAAGTTTAGGTAGAAGTTATTTTTATACCTAAATTCTGCTAGATTTTTTTTGTGAGTCATTTATATACAATTGCAGGTGCTTGAACTTCTTATTTTGAAGATTAGTGAGATTTTAAATTGTTTGATGATAATTAGATTAAAACAGGTATAAAGAAAGTGTCAGATTCTAGATGCAATAAAAATTCCAATTCATGAAATTTATCATTATCTTCCTTACATAGTACGTTGTTTGTCATTGTATTATATAACAAAATTAATGTTAGTTATGTCAGGTCAATTTTAACAGCTAACCTTTCAGAAAAAGTATTATATGAAATCTGATTAATGTAAAAGTTATCACAGTACAGTCTGGCCTTGATATACAAATATGTAGGAGGAAAATAGGAAAACCCAGAAGAAAAACCAAAATTCCAATAACCTTATACTTTTTTGTGTAGTTTGTAAAGAATTAGGATTATGGCACACCTATACCCTTCATCTTCGACTAAAATAAAAATGACATCACAAAAACCTTCAAAATAACAAGTACATGTACCAATACATTCTTGTTAAATCACATGCATTGCACATGTATCTCAAACGTTTTGATGTATATCATGCTCACAACATACTAAGCTTTCACAAACACATGCATTTTTAAACTGTTTAAAAAAAAAACTAAGGACATAGATCTATTATTGTAAGTTTGTTTACCATTTCAGTGACATGTATCTAACTTGTAGATTTGATAATGACATACCAATCAGGAAATATTCTGCGTTCTTGTTGCATGTGTTCTAGATTTTCTTGCTATATGGACAAATACTTTTGTTCCTTTAAATGTTTCTCTAGTTATAATTCAAATAATAGGATGTCTCAAATTGCAGAAAATGCACAGTTTTACATCATTATTAAACAAATTTTCCCAGGGGAGGGATTGGGATGCATGCTTCCAGACCCTATCCCACCCCCAACCCCCGGCCTGGCATAAGAAATTGTTGTATGCATTCTTTAGATTGTAAGTCACACTTAACTTTGAAAACCCTTGAAAGTTATGATCCTTCATTAACATGTGAATCACACTGACTTTGAACTCAATGCACATGGACCAATCTGACATTAATCTCAATGCACCTACCTTCTGCATTATGCAAGGTATGTGAACAACACTGGTCTCAATGCCACTACCTCCCACATAATGCAAGATATATGAACCAATCTGACTTTAATCTCAATGCCACCACCATCAAGGACAGACTGCAAACATTAGCTTTTTGAAACATTAGGGGATTTATCCTGAAGAAAGGAAACACTAATACAGTGCAGGACTCAGTTGAGTATTGTCACAGTTGCTCTGTTGTGCTAGAGTCATTCAAACCACACTTTGCTACCCCGATGTTGTTATTGTATACTTGTACTAGAGTGACCTCTATGTATTTAACCATAGTAATAGCAGTTACAGTGGTTTCTAGCTTACTACTCGTCCATTATACTGACATCAATATATGTCAGTGCTATTGTCAAATGGACCACTGAAAAACTTTGCTGAGTTTAAGACATTTCCTAAATTCATATTATAAACATCTTTACTACCTAACATTGAATGGTTTATGTTATATAGTTCTGCTTAGAAAAAATAATTTTCCATGTCCTAAATAATTTAAAATACATGTACTTTTATTTTATTGTAGTGGTAATGGTACATTGGCCTCATGGGGAGCTGTTGTAGGTTTTGTTGTTATGATGATGTTAGATGTCGGTCTTGGATAAACCTGTAAAAGGTGAGAATTATATTTTTTATACATGTACAATAACATGCTATCATGTCCATCCAATAGAAACAAGACTGTTTTATACAATAACTTCTGCTAAAAGACTAACAATTCAAATAGTCTATTATCATGTAATGGTCTGTATATGAGCAGGTTTGTACTGTACAGTGCATACAGCCTCACCCCTAAACACCAGACAAAAGTGTAACTGAAGGGGGATAACTCTAATATGCTTGGTAGTTTGTAATTGATCAACAGGTGTTTCTACTTTATCATTTATAGAGAGCAGAAGTGTCATATAGATAAAAAGTGATCGGTTATAAGTTCTAATTACATTGTAACAGATATATCAGTATCCACTTAAACTGTGTATTCTTTCTTAACCTTACACAAAATTCCAAGTACATCTCTGTATGTACATGTACTTTGGTATTATCAGGGACTGTGTTTTGGGTTCTAGTCAAGATTTCACTTATTTGAAGCCAGTTTAAAATGATAAAAGAATCTTTCAGCAAGCAATGATTTTCCAAGGTAGTATCAGGAATAAAGGCAGTAATATACATTGACATTAGTTGGCACTTCATTGAGTCTTCTAATTATGTATGTATATATATATGTACAATCTTACATTAACTATAAATTACAGTTCAAACAAGAGCCATCTCCACTGTATAAATACTTGTTATAGAATATTAATTAGGTATGGAGAATGTTGATAAACAGTCGAGGCATCAGGCTTTGTTTTATCATACATACATAGTGCATCTGCAGTCCCTCTCTGTATAACCTAGCTAACATTTATAGCTCATTTGATAAAACTGTAAGTGAAAGGTTTGGACTTTTAGTCTTGGGTTGGTCAGACTCAATATTTAAAAACTTAATATTTTAATTTTCTTCACCAAGGCACTCTGCATTTATTTAGCTTGATATGGAAAAGATATCATGAAGAGTTGTAATGTTATAACAGAAGCAACACATATCATTTAATTTTAGGTTTAATTTGATAATGGTTAGGGGAGTACAATATCATTAACATTTTTAGAATAATCCACCAAAAAGAAAAAAAAAAAAAAGAGTGAAAAAAATGAAGAAAATGTAACAGTATGTCTATATATGAAGGGAAAAAGCTGATGAAGGAATTTCACTTCATTACATTATGTCTACTAACTCTGGTAGCTTTGTTTTCTATCTGATAATACAGGTATCTGAGATGGTGTATATGTAAATACTCAGACAGTAACGAATCACATTGAGGATGAGTCTTATCAAATATCTCCTTTATGATTCTTTTGATGATGCGGAATTAATTATTATATTATTTCTAGAGCTGTTCTTTGTCAAAATAGTTTGATATTTAAACAAAAAGGATAACCCATGTATTACATGAAACCCTTATAAGGATGTTTACATCAGGTGTGATATGGGTTAATTGGTTTTTATGTGCTAATTGAAAGATGGAGGCAGTCAGTTCCATGATGATTTGGGTAACTAGAGATAATCACTGATCAAAAACCACTAACAAGAGAAAATTTTTATATTATGGAGTTATCTCCCTTGATAGAGAGGATGACTTATTTTTAGAAGGGCCTCAAAGAGGAAGTCTCTCCTGGCCATACCTTTGGTTTCAAAAAAGAAAAACATTGTTTAAAGGGGTTTATTTTGGTCATAAGAGCTGTCATGTTAGACCACATTGTTACCAAGTCAACTAAGTATTCATTCTCATTCTCCTCCTTTGTAATTTTCACCAAAAGGTGGGGTTAGACCTGTCCTTCAAACTTAATATTTCAGCATGGTTTATTACCATGATAAAGTCTCCACTGAAACATGTTATGTGTGTATGTTTCTATATACCAAAGCATGAAACAACCACACACCGTGTTACCATGTCAATTTCACACAGTGCACCTATTTATACTTATAGGACTTGAAATTTATGATCTTAGAAACTGTTACAATTAGGTTAGGGGGACATATAGAATTATAAATATACAGTGATTTGACCTAGAAAAATATGTGTAACAATTTATATTATACAAATAAAAATACACATGCCCATTGACTTAAAGGAGACACATGACATGGTCCAGTGGTTAAGATGTAGAAATTTATATGTAATAAAGGGCTATTGGGTTAAACCTAGCTGGGGCTGTATTATAGGTCTTTCAAGGATATGTACTAGTTAAATGATATTATAGATGAATATCATTTATAAGAACCCCATGAACAAAGGTTATTCAAATTCGTGAAATTTTGATATACTCAGTATTTAAAATAATTTATATCTCTAAATTCTAAGACAAATGTGGTTACTTAGCTAATAATAGCCTTTTTATGGATCTGGCCATGGTAGTGACAAGCTATACTAGTTGCTGGTCCAATTCCAAGCTGGGTCTGACCATGGTAGTGACAAGCTATACTAATTGCTGGTGCAATCCCAAGATGGGTCTGACCCTGGTAGTGACAAGCTATACTAATTGCTGGTGCAAACCAAAGCTGGGTCTGACCATGGTAATGACAAGCTATACTAATTGCTGGTGTAATCCCAAACTGGGTCTGACCATGGTAGTGACAAGCTATACTAATTGCTGGTGTAATCCCAAGCTGGGTCTGACCATGGTAGTTACAAGCTATACTTATTGCTGGTGTAATCCCAAGCTGGGTCTGACCATGGTAGTTACAAGCTATACTAATTGCTGGTGCAATCCCAAGCTGGGTCTGACCAAGGTAGTGGCAAGCTATAAAAGTTGCTGGTGCAATCCCAAGCTGGGTTTGACCAAGGTAGTGACGAGCTCTAAAAGTTGCTGGTCCAATCCCAAGCTGGGTCTGACCAAGGTAGTGACAAGCTATACTAATTGCTGGTCTAATCCCAAGCTGGGTCTGACCAAGGTAGTGACAAGCTATAAAAGTTTTTGGTGCAATCCCAAGCTTGGTCTGACCAAGGTAGTGACATGCTATAAAAGTTGCTGGTGCAATCCAAAGCTGGGTCTGACCAAGGTAGTGACAAGCTATAAAAGTTGCTGGTGCAAAACAAAGCTGGGTCTGACCATGGTAATGACAAGCTATAAAAGTTGCTGGTGCAATCCCAAGCTGGGTTTGACCAAGGTAGTGACAAGCTATAAAAGTTGCTGGTCCAATCCCAAGCTGTGTCTGACCATGGTAGTGACAAGCTATACTAATTGCTGGTCCAATCCCAAGCTGGGTCTGACCAATGTAGTGACAAGCTATAAAAGTTGCTGGTGCAATCCCAAGCTGGATCTGACCAAGGTAGTGACAAGCTATAAAAGTTGCTGTTGCAATCCCAAGCTGGGTCTGACCAAGGTAGTGACAAGCTATAAAAGTTGCTGGTGCAAACCAAAGCTGGGTCTGACCATGGTAATGACAAGCTATACTAAATGCTGGTGCAATCCTAAGCTGGGTCTGACCAAGGTAGTGACAAGCTATAAAAGTTGCTGGTGCAATCCCAAGCTGGGTCTGACCAAGGTAGTGACAAGCTATAAAAGTTGCTGGTCCAATCCCAAGCTGGGTCTGACCATGACAGTGACAAGCTATAAAAATTGCTGGTGCAATCCCAAGCTGGGTTTGACCAAGGTAGTGACAAGCTATAAAAGTTGCTGGTCCAATCCCAAGCTGTGTCTGACCATGGTAGTGACAAGCTATACTAATTGCTGGTCCAATCCCAAGCTGGGTCCGACCAAGTTAGTGACAAGCTTTAAAAGTTGCTGGTGTAATCCCAAGCTGGGTCTGACCATGGTAGTGACAAGCTATAAAAGTTGCTGGTGCAATTCCAAGCTGGGTCTGACTATGGTAGTGACAAGCTATACTTGTACTTTCCCATGGTTTGTTGCTTTAGAATTGACAGGCATGGTTCTTTCAATTAAAGTCTAGTGTGCATACGGAATATCCTTACTATAACTTACTATCATTGGTTATATTTAGATAAAAGGGATGCCATCTTGACTAGGGCATCAAACCCATTAAATAAATAAGGGATCTTAGCCACCATCTTCCAGATCACATTGTCTTTCACCAACAAGGTTCCAAATCTCCAATTTACAGATACTAGTTTATAACTTTGCTTGCTGAAGGTGGATGTTTTCTGTGGATATTAGTTTGTAATTCCACTTGCTGAAGGTGGATGTTTTCTGTGGATACTAGTTTATAATTCCACTTGCTGAAGGTTGATGTTTTCTGTGGATACTAGTTTTTAACATTGCTTGCTGAAGGTTGATGTTTTCTGTGAATACTAGTTTATAATTTTGCTAGCTGAAGGTTGATGTTTTCTGTGGATACTAGTTTGTAACTTTGATTGCTGAAGGTGGATGTTTTCTGTGGATACTAGTTTGTAACTTTGATTGCTGAAGGTTGATGTTTTCTGTGGATACTAGTTTGTAATTCCACTTGCTGAAGGTGGATGTTTTCTGTGGATACTAGTTTGTAACTTTGCTTGCTGAAGGTGGATGTTTTCTGTGGATACTAGTTTATAACTTTGCTTGCTGAAGGTGGATGTTTTCTGTAGATACTAGTTTGTAACTTTGATTGCTGAAGGTGGATGTTTTCTGTGGATACTAGTTTGTAACTTTGATTGCTGAAAGTGGATGTTTTCTGTGGATACTAGTTTGTAACTTTGCTTGCTGAAGGTGGATGTTTTCTGTGAATACTAGTTTGTAACTTTAATTGCTGAAGGTTGATGTTATCTGTGGATAATAGTTTGTAATTCAACTTGCTGAAGGTAGATGGTTTCTGTTGATAGTAGTTTGTAATTATGCTTGCTGAAGGTGGATGTTTTCTGTGGATATGAGTTTGTAACATTGCTTGCTGAAGGTTGATGTTTTCTGTGGATACTAGTTTATAACTTTGCTTGCTGAAGGTTGATGTTTTCTGTGGATACTAGTTTATAACTTTGCTTGCTGAAGGTGGATGTTTTCTGTGGATACTAGTTTGTAACTTTGATTGCTGAAGGTGGATGTTTTCTGTGGATACTAGTTTGTAACTTTGCTTGCTGAAGGTGGATGTTTTCTGTGGATACTAGTTTGTAACTTTGATTGCTGAAGGTTGATGTTTTCTGTGGATACTAGTTTGTAATTCAACTTGCTGAAGGTAGATGGTTTCTGTTGATAGTAGTTTGTAATTATGCTTGCTGAAGGTGGATGTTTTCTGTGGATATGAGTTTGTAACATTGCTTGCTGAAGGTTGATGTTTTCTGTGGATACTAGTTTATAACTTTGCTTGCTGAAGGTTGATGTTTTCTGTGGATACTAGTTTATAACTTTGCTTGCTGAAGGTGGATGTTTTCTGTGGATACTAGTTTGTAACTTTGCTTGCTGAAGGTGGATGTTTTTTGTGGATACTAGTTTGTAATTCCACTTGCCGAAGGTTGATGTTTTCTGTGAATACTAGTTTGTAACTTTGCTTGCTGAAGGTGGATGTTTTCTGTGGATACTAGTTTGTAATTCCACTTGCCGAAGGTTGATGTTTTCTGTGAATACAAGTTTGTAACTTTGCTTGCTGAAGGTGGATGTTTTCTGTGGATACTAGTTTGTAATTCAACTTGCTGAAGGTTGATTTTTTCTGTGAATACTAGTTTGTAATTCCACTTGCCGAAGGTTGATGTTTTCTGTGGATACTAGTTTGTAACTTTGCTTGCTGAAGGTTGATGTTTTCTGTGGATACTAGTTTATAACTTTGCTTGCTGAAGGTGGATGTTTTCTGTGGATACTAGTTTATAACTTTGCTTGCTGAAGGTGGATGTTTTCTGTGGATACTAGTTTGTAATTCCACTTGCCGAAGGTTGATGTTTTCTGTGAATACTAGTTTGTAACTTTGCTTGCTGAAGGTGGATGTTTTCTGTGGATACTAGTTTGTAATTCAACTTGCTGAAGGTGGATGGTTTCTGTTGATAGTAGTTTGTAACTTTGCTTGCTGAAGGTGGATGTTTTCTGTGAATACTAGTTTATAACTTTGCTTGCTGAAGGTTGATGTTTTCTGTGGATACTAGTGTGTAAGTTTGCTTGCTGAAGGTGGATGTTTTCTGTGGATACTAGTTTGTAACTTTGATTGCTGAAGGTGGATGTTTTCTGTGGATACTAGTTTGTAACTTTGATTGCTGAAGGTTGATGTTTTCTGTGGATACTAGTTTGTAATTCCACTTGCTGAAGGTGGATGTTTTCTGTGGATACTAGTTTGTAACTTTGCTTGCTGAAGGTGGATGTTTTCTGTGGATACTAGTTTATAACTTTGCTTGTTGAAGGTGGATGTTTTCTGTGGATACTAGTTTGTAACTTTGATTGCTGAAGGTGGATGTTTTCTGTGGATACTAGTTTGTAATTCCACTTGCCGAAGGTTGATGTTTTCTGTGAATACTAGTTTGTAACTTTGCTTGCTGAAGGTGGATGTTTTCTGTGGATACTAGTTTGTAATTCCACTTGCCGAAGGTTGATGTTTTCTGTGAATACAAGTTTGTAACTTTGCTTGCTGAAGGTGGATGTTTTCTGTGGATACTAGTTTGTAATTCAACTTGCTGAAGGTGGATGTTTTCTGTGAATACTAGTTTGTAACTTTGCTTGCTGAAGGTGGATGTTTTCTGTGTATACTAGTTTGTAACTTTGCTTGCTGAAGGTTGATGTTTTCTGTGGATACTAGTTTATAACTTTGCTTGCTGAAGGTGGATGTTTTCTGTGGATACTAGTTTATAACTTTGCTTGCTGAAGGTGGATGTTTTCTGTGGATACTAGTTTGTAACTTTGCTTGCTGAAGGTGGATGTTTTCTGTGGAGACTAGTTTGTAATTCCACTTGCCAAAGGTTGATGTTTTCTGTGAATACTAGTTTGTAACTTTGCTTGCTGAAGGTGGATGTTTTCTGTGGATACTAGTTTGTAATTCCACTTGCCGAAGGTTGATGTTTTCTGTGAATACTAGTTGGTAACTTTGCTTGCTGAAGGTGGATGTTTTCTGTGGATACTAGTTTGTAATTCAACTTGATGAAGGTGGATGGTTTCTGTTGATAGTAGTTTGTAACTTTGCTTGCTGAAGGTGGATGTTTTCTGTGAATATTAGTTTATAACTTTGCTTGCTGAAGGTGGATGTTTTCTGTGGATACTAGTGTGTAAGTTTGCTTGCTGAAGGTGGATGTTTTCTGTGGATACTAGTTTGTAATTCCACTTGCCAAAGGTTGATGTTTTCTGTGAATACTAGTTTGTAACTTTGCTTGCTGAAGGTGGATGTTTTCTGTGGATACTAGTTTGTAATTCAACTTGCTGAAGGTGGATGGTTTCTGTTGATAGTAGTTTGTAACTTTGCTTGCTGAAGGTGGATGTTTTCTGTGAATACTAGTTTATAACTTTGCTTGCTGAAGGTGGATGTTTTCTGTGGATACTAGTGTGTAAGTTTGCTTGCTAAAGGTTGATGTTTCCTGTGGATACTAGTTTGTAACATTGATTGCTGAAGGTGGATGTTTTCTGTGGATACTAGTTTGTAACTTTGATTGCTGAAGGTTGATGTTTTCTGTGGATACTAGTTTGTAATTCCACTTGCTGAAGGTGGATGTTTTCTGTGGATACTAGTTTGTAACTTTGCTTGCTGAAGGTGGATGTTTTCTGTGGATACTAGTTTATAACTTTGATTGCTGAAGGTGGATGTTTTCTGTGGATACTAGTTTGTAACTTTGATTGCTGAAGGTGGATGTTTTCTGTGGATACTAGTTTGTAACTTTGATTGCTGAAGGTGGATGTTTTCTGTGGATACTAGTTTGTAACTTTGCTTGCTGAAGGTGGATGTTTTCTGTGGATACTAGTTTGTAACTTTGATTGCTGAAGGTTGATGTTTTCTGTGGATACTAGTTTGTAATTCAACTTGCTGAAGGTAGATGGTTTCTGTTGATAGTAGTTTGTAATTATGCTTGCTGAAGGTGGATGTTTTCTGTGGATATGAGTTTGTAACATTGCTTGCTGAAGGTTGATGTTTTCTGTGGATACTAGTTTATAACTTTGCTTGCTGAAGGTTGATGTTTTCTGTGGATACTAGTTTATAACTTTGCTTGCTGAAGGTGGATGTTTTCTGTGGATACTAGTTTGTAACTTTGCTTGCTGAAGGTGGATGTTTTTTGTGGATACTAGTTTGTAATTCCACTTGCCGAAGGTTGATGTTTTCTGTGAATACTAGTTTGTAACTTTGCTTGCTGAAGGTGGATGTTTTCTGTGGATACTAGTTTGTAATTCCACTTGCCGAAGGTTGATGTTTTCTGTGAATACAAGTTTGTAACTTTGCTTGCTGAAGGTGGATGTTTTCTGTGGATACTAGTTTGTAATTCAACTTGCTGAAGGTTGATGTTTTCTGTGAATACTAGTTTGTAACTTTGCTTGCTGAAGGTGGATGTTTTCTGTGGATACTAGTTTGTAACTTTGCTTGCTGAAGGTTGATGTTTTCTGTGGATACTAGTTTATAACTTTGCTTGCTGAAGGTGGATGTTTTCTGTGGATACTAGTTTATAACTTTGCTTGCTGAAGGTGGATGTTTTCTGTGGATACTAGTTTGTAACTTTGATTGCTGAAGGTGGATGTTTTTTGTGGATACTAGTTTGTAATTCCACTTGCCGAAGGTTGATGTTTTCTGTGAATACTAGTTTGTAACTTTGCTTGCTGAAGGTGGATGTTTTCTGTGGATACTAGTTTGTAATTCCACTTGCCGAAGGTTGATGTTTTCTGTGAATACAAGTTTGTAACTTTGCTTGCTGAAGGTGGATGTTTTCTGTGGATACTAGTTTGTAATTCAACTTGCTGAAGGTTGATGTTTTCTGTGAATACTAGTTTGTAACTTTGCTTGCTGAAGGTGGATGTTTTCTGTGGATACTAGTTTGTAACTTTGCTTGCTGAAGGTTGATGTTTTCTGTGGATACTAGTTTATAACTTTGCTTGCTGAAGGTGGATGTTTTCTGTGGATACTAGTTTATAACTTTGCTTGCTGAAGGTGGATGTTTTCTGTGGAGACTAGTTTGTAATTCCACTTGCCAAAGGTTGATGTTTTCTGTGAATACTAGTTTGTAACTTTGCTTGCTGAAGGTGGATGTTTTCTGTGGATACTAGTTTGTAATTCCACTTGCCGAAGGTTGATGTTTTCTGTGAATACTAGTTGGTAACTTTGCTTGCTGAAGGTGGATGTTTTCTGTGGATACTAGTTTGTAATTCAACTTGATGAAGGTGGATGGTTTCTGTTGATAGTAGTTTGTAACTTTGCTTGCTGAAGGTGGATGTTTTCTGTGAATATTAGTTTATAACTTTGCTTGCTGAAGGTGGATGTTTTCTGTGGATACTAGTGTGTAAGTTTGCTTGCTGAAGGTGGATGTTTTCTGTGGATACTAGTTTGTAATTCCACTTGCCAAAGGTTGATGTTTTCTGTGAATACTAGTTTGTAACTTTGCTTGCTGAAGGTGGATGTTTTCTGTGGATACTAGTTTGTAATTCAACTTGCTGAAGGTGGATGGTTTCTGTTGATAGTAGTTTGTAACTTTGCTTGCTGAAGGTGGATGTTTTCTGTGAATACTAGTTTATAACTTTGCTTGCTGAAGGTGGATGTTTTCTGTGGATACTAGTGTGTAAGTTTGCTTGCTAAAGGTTGATGTTTCCTGTGGATACTAGTTTGTAACATTGATTGCTGAAGGTGGATGTTTTCTGTGGATACTAGTTTGTAACTTTGATTGCTGAAGGTTGATGTTTTCTGTGGATACTAGTTTGTAATTCCACTTGCTGAAGGTGGATGTTTTCTGTGGATACTAGTTTGTAACTTTGCTTGCTGAAGGTGGATGTTTTCTGTGGATACTAGTTTATAACTTTGATTGCTGAAGGTGGATGTTTTCTGTGGATACTAGTTTGTAACTTTGATTGCTGAAGGTGGATGTTTTCTGTGGATACTAGTTTGTAACTTTGATTGCTGAAGGTGGATGTTTTCTGTGGATACTAGTTTGTAACTTTGCTTGCTGAAGGTGGATGTTTTCTGTGGATACTAGTTTGTAACTTTGATTGCTGAAGGTTGATGTTTTCTGTGGATACTAGTTTGTAATTCAACTTGCTGAAGGTAGATGGTTTCTGTTGATAGTAGTTTGTAATTATGCTTGCTGAAGGTGGATGTTTTCTGTGGATATGAGTTTGTAACATTGCTTGCTGAAGGTTGATGTTTTCTGTGGATACTAGTTTATAACTTTGCTTGCTGAAGGTTGATGTTTTCTGTGGATACTAGTTTATAACTTTGCTTGCTGAAGGTGGATGTTTTCTGTGGATACTAGTTTGTAACTTTGCTTGCTGAAGGTGGATGTTTTTTGTGGATACTAGTTTGTAATTCCACTTGCCGAAGGTTGATGTTTTCTGTGAATACTAGTTTGTAACTTTGCTTGCTGAAGGTGGATGTTTTCTGTGGATACTAGTTTGTAATTCCACTTGCCGAAGGTTGATGTTTTCTGTGAATACAAGTTTGTAACTTTGCTTGCTGAAGGTGGATGTTTTCTGTGGATACTAGTTTGTAATTCAACTTGCTGAAGGTTGATGTTTTCTGTGAATACTAGTTTGTAACTTTGCTTGCTGAAGGTGGATGTTTTCTGTGGATACTAGTTTGTAACTTTGCTTGCTGAAGGTTGATGTTTTCTGTGGATACTAGTTTATAACTTTGCTTGCTGAAGGTGGATGTTTTCTGTGGATACTAGTTTATAACTTTGCTTGCTGAAGGTGGATGTTTTCTGTGGATACTAGTTTGTAACTTTGCTTGCTGAAGGTGGATGTTTTCTATGGATACTAGTTTGTAATTCCACTTGCCAAAGGTTGATGTTTTCTGTGAATACTAGTTTGTAACTTTGCTTGCTGAAGGTGGATGTTTTCTGTGGATACTAGTTTGTAATTCCACTTGCTGAAGGTTGATGTTTTCTGTGAATACTAGTTTGTAACTTTGCTTGCTGAAGGTGGATGTTTTCTTTGGATACTAGTTTGTAATTCAACTTGCTGAAGGTGGATGGTTTCTGTTGATAGTAGTTTGTAACTTTGCTTGCTGAAGGTGGATGTTTTCTGTGAATACTAGTTTATAACTTTGCTTGCTGAAGGTGGATGTTTTCTGTGGATACTAGTGTGTAAGTTTGCTTGCTAAAGGTTGATGTTTTTTGTGGATATGAGTTTGTAACTTTGCTTGCTGAAGGTGGATGGTTTCTGTGGATACTAGTTTGTAATTCAACTTGCTGAAGGTGGATGTTTTCTGTGGATACTAGTTTGTAATTCCACTTGCTGAAGGTTGATGTTTTCTGTGGATATTAGTTTGTTACTTTGCTTGCTAAAGGTGGATGTTTTCTGTGGATATTAGTTTGTAATTCCACTTGCTAAAGGTGGATGTTTTCTGTGGATACTAGTTTATAATTCCACTTGCTGAAGGTTGATGTTTTCTGTGGATACTAGTTTGTAACGTTGCTTGCTGAAGGTTGATGTTTTCTGTGGATACTAGTTTGTAATTCCACTTGCTGAAGGTTGATGTTTTCTGTGGATAGTAGTTTATAACTTTGCTTGCTGAAGGTGGTTGTTTTCTGTGGATACTAGTTTATAACTTTGATTGCTAAAGGTGGATGTTTTCTGTGGATACTAGTTTGTAATTTCACTTGCTGAAGGTTGATTTTTTCTGTGAATACTAGTTTGTAACTTTGCTTGCTGAAGGTGGATGTTTTCTGTGGATACTTGTTTGTAATTCCACTTGCTGAAGGTTGATGTTTTCTGTGAATACACCTTTTTCCTCTTCCATGTAAAATATTAGCAAAAGTCAGAACTCAGTTATTAAGAGTCATATGAACCCAATAACAATTTGAGCATATCAGATTTCCTGTTTTGTATTAAAAAGTCATTCTTGTAGGATAAATGAATTATATGTAAATAAAGTGAATATGGTCTCATATTTAATCATTGTCATCATCATCAGAGACAATACCATTGTCAAGTATTGCCATCATCATCAGAGACAATACCATTGTCAAGTATTGTCATCATCATCAGAGACAATACCATTGTCAAGTATTGTCATCATCATCAGAGACAATACCATTGTCAAGTATTGTCATCATCATCAGAGACAATACCATTGTCAAGTATTGTCATCATCATCAGAGACAATACCATTAAGTATTGTCATCATCTTTAGAAAGTGGAAATTTAAACAATCTGTTTCAGCATTATAGTTATATATCAGTACATTTTACATTTACACCTGTCTCACATGTATATATATATATATAAAGATAGATAATTAAATGATTCTTATAATAACCCTGTTTCTATACTGTTTCTATATCTGGACATAGATTAAATGTAGACATTTTTTTCAATTATGGCAATATGTTCCTACACCAATTACTGGTAATCATGTCAGCTACCCTGAAAGTATAGTTGAGAAATGGGTGTTTTATCATGGACTCAGAATATTTCTCCCATACAGAGGTGGTCAGTTTCTAGGTGATGGAGGAAACAAGAGTTACTGGAGTTGAGAAATTGGTGTTTTATCACTGAGTCAAGAGTATTTCTTCCATATAAAGGTGGTCAGTGTCAGGGTGGTGGAGGAAACCAGAGTTCCAGGAGTTGAGAAATGGGTGTTTTATCACTGAGTGAAGAGTATTTCTTCCATATAAAGATGGTCAGTGTCAGGGTGGTGGAGGAAACCAGAGTTCCAGGAGTTGAGAAACAGATGTTTTGTCACTGAGTCAAGAGTATTTCTTCCATATAAAGGTGGTCATTGTCAGGGTGGTGGAGGAAACCAGAGTTCCAGGAGTTGAGAAACAGATGTTTTATCACTGAGTCAAGAGTATTTCTTCCATATAAAGATGGTCAGTGTCAGGGTGGTGGAGGAAACCAGAGTTCCAGGAGTTGAGAAACAGATGTTTTGTCACTGAGTCAAGAGTATTTCTTCCATATAAAGGTGGTCGATGTCAGGGTGGTGGAGGAAACCAGAGTTCAAGAGTTGAGAAATGGGTGTTTTATCACTGAGTCAAGAGTATTTCTTCCATATAAAGGTGGTCAGTGTCAGGGTGGTGGAGGAAACCAGAGTTCAAGAGTTGAGAAATGGGTGTTTTATCACTGAGTCAAGAGTATTTTTTCCCATATAGAGGAGGTAAATTTAAGGGAAGTAGATGAAACCAGAGTTCCTGGAGACAATCTTATCATTTAAACTGGCAAACTTTCTTACTTAAAAAGGCTTTTGCTACCAGGAGTTTTTAGCTGGCTTGTTGAAATGAAAGCTTTGGTTTTTATATCCAGTTGTGATTTATGTACATCTTTCAAAGGAATAGAAATAAACAATATATCTGGATATGGAATGGTTTTTTATCCTTCATATAAGATTATTTTACTATACTTATTTTGGGGCAGTATTTTATTGAAAATTGTGGAGGAAACCAAAGTATTCAGGAAAAAAACACTGGCCTTTAGTAAGCTACCTGACAAACTAGCATTCTCATTGTAATACCACAAAAACAAAATACTAAAATAATTATTATACACAAATAAAAAATGGAATGCAGATAAACTGTTGAAGGACTTTACTAATAGATGTATTTTTCTTTTAAGTTAAAATTTTGTCCAAATAAGGGGCAATGATATTTTTCACCGGAGGACATTTAAATTAAACTTTTCAACTTAAAATATTTTAAGGGCTTTTACATATAATAGTTTTTTTTTCTTTATATATCATTGAAAACAAGTTTCATTTTAACTATTTCCTGTTTATTATCAAAAAAGAAAAAAAAAAAAAAAATATTGTATTGGCAAAACGTTTTACATTTTTTTTATTTTGAGTACTAATATTATGTACAATTTATTTAAAAATATTTATATTTATACTTTTTTCCCTCAGTATTTTTTTTCGGTATGTTTAGTACATCTATAATGTTTAGAGGATATAAAAACTTTCTCAAGTCTGTGTGATTTCCGGGATTTAACTCAGGAATTAGGTTAAAAACCTGTAAGAATTCCTCACAGTATGAATCAACAGGTTGTGCTGCTGAATACTGTCAGACTTGGTATATTGTAAAACCTGGACTGAGTCAGAGTCAGACTAAGATTTAGAATTGGATTCTGGAATTTAAGACTATATTAAAAATGTTTGAGAATTTGACCAGGTTGTGCTGAAGATGTTAAGACCTAGTGCATTTTCAAACATTGACTGAACTTTGGGCATGTATGTAGACTTGGACTTGGAATCTGGACCTGGATTTTGACTTTATACTTGGTCATGATTTTAGACTTGGAGTTTGGACTTGGACTTATTTATTGTAGGCTTTTAACTGGGTAAATGAACTCAAGGTTTTGACTTTGTGCCTGGTCTTGAACTTTGTTGTACTTGTATACCAGGCCCCAGTTTCACAATCATTCACTCAATAAAGTGTACACTCAACTCAAATTGGGGAATATTTCAATGTTGATTTTTAAGACATAACACAGTTAAATTTGAATATCTAATGTTATATTTAAATTGTTTAGTGTAGGTTAATTTAACAAAACAAAACAATGTCTCATAAAATGTAAAAATTTTAAAATATCAACAAGAGAAAAATTAGAATTTTTGAGTTGAGTGTATACTCAATTGAGTGGATGTTTGTGAAACTGGGGCCTGGTCTTGAACTTTGTTGTACTTGGAATTAAGACTTTGGACTCTTATTCTAGAATTAGAACTTGGAATTACAAATCTAGATTCTGACTTTGTATCTGGTCTTTAACTAAATTGGGATTCAAGAATTTGGACTTGGAACTGTACACTTTTTTTTTTTGCTAAAGTTCATTCTCAGTTTTGACCAGTCCAGGTTTTACAATACACTCAGACTTTATGTGACCAGCAGAAATAATTGCATTTTTATTTAAAAAGGAACAAACCACTTAATAAAATCCAAGTCAAGAAAAATTTTTATTTCTATTTATAAACCTGAAGAAGGTTTATTTTTATTATTACCGAATGACTGTACTTGACCTTGTTATATTTTGATAGACACATGGTGAAAGGATGTCAAAAATCAGGATGTTCACCACAATTAAGTATACCACTATGTTGAAATGCTTTAATTGATGTGGATTATAATTTAACAGATGAGTTATGGCAGTGGGTTGTCTGTCCATCTGTCTGTTTGTCCACTCATCTTTCTGTATGTCCAACCACCTGTCCATTCAACCATTCAGTTTTTGCAATGAATTTTTTTAGCATGCTTAATTTTCATCAAAAGTATAAGCTTGTCCATGTACTCTCTAAGGCTGATTTTTTTTCTTACTTTTGAATTTTTCAGGGTAATTAATAAATGTAAGACTATGATTTTATGATCAAGATAGTCTTAAGGTCTACACAATTTTATATTTTGAAATACTAAATGTTAATAGCCAGTCCTAAAATAGTATGGCTGACCAACATATAACAGACATGTAGACAACACCCATCTTGGAAAGCAAGTTCTGGTTTCATTTACTTCATAGCTTTAACAGAAGTATGATCTAAATTTGTGTAGTCTAACATCTCTTTATGTAGATCAACGAAAACAAGCAGTTATAGTAATCTGGTGGGGTACCAATATAAAAAATACAAAAAACTTTATTATCAGACAAACTAAAACAATACAAAAAACATTATTATCAGATAAACTAAAGTTTTATGATTGTTAAGATTTGTCATATTCAGAGAAATATTTGATGATGATTGGTTTCCAGACTGTATTTGTAGAAGTATTGAATAACTCTTGCTTTTCTCAGCTTGCAAAATAAGGCCAAATTTTCAAATAAAGCTATAACAAAAGTTTTACAACTAGCTTTTGTTTAAAAATTTCAAAGGCTTTACTAATGATAATTAGAACAAACACCA
The DNA here is from genome assembly GCA_029721355.1 of Tegillarca granosa. Taxonomy (NCBI): domain Eukaryota; kingdom Metazoa; phylum Mollusca; class Bivalvia; order Arcoida; family Arcidae; genus Tegillarca; species Tegillarca granosa. The sequence continues at coordinate 54,888,603 of CM056594.1, read as the reverse complement.
ACATCTTCAGATATTTGGATTCAGGATTGTATCAGGAAATAACAGCCCATATCCACTAACCATCCAGCCAATTAAAAGCCTATCATCATCATCTACCTCAACCACCAGTACCATATGTGAACCACAAACCAACACTTACAATATGCTCATACAAGATCTCCTACTCTCAGAATCTGACAGTGAAAGCTCCATTTCTAGTACCATCACAGAACCCACTGGATGGATCAATCCCCAGGATTGGATTATTATTGATGGATGCTAGTTATTAGTTTTATATTAGTTTTATACAACTTTATAAATACCAGTAACATTGATCAGTATAACTATAAGCTTTATGCAAGACATTAATTTTTTATTTTCTCTTTAATTTCAATTACACAATAGCTAATTCCATTGCGACCGTGACACTGCATTTTGTACTTTATGTTGATTTGTATTAACTCTTGGTCCTGATGAAGGCCACCCCAGGCTGAAAGCTTGACCAGTACCATACTACAAATAAAAAGGTATTAAAATATCTGAAGATGTTGGTGTTCGTCCTAATTATTACTTGTATTTAATACCACATACACCTGCATCCTTGCAGATCCATCTAAAGATATTTTCAACACCACTCTATCAACCTCAAGGCATTGGAACTTTTACCACCACTTCTACTAGTATAAAGACTTTACTGTGATAAATATTTGTTGTTTGCTATTCAAAACTATCAGTGATGTACTGCACAACTTGGGCAATATCTTGAGTGTAGATCAAGAAATATCCTGGGTTTAGATCAAGACATATATTGAGTGTAGATCAGGAAATGTCTCCAGTTTAGATTGGGAAATATCTCAAGTGTAGATCAAGAAATATCTTAAGTTGAGATCAAGATGTTTAGATTGGGAAATATCTCAAGTGTAGATCAAGAAATATCTCGAGTTGAGATCAAGAATCTTTATTTGTTACTGTGTTACAGGTTTGATCTGCAGACCCCCATAGATTCTGAGAGACTGTTGAAAAAAGTTTTCAGTTGTTATCAATTTACATTTTTTTTTGTGATGAAGAACCAATTTACTCTTCGAAAAGTAAAACATGCTTTATTAAGTTGAAAATAACTTGATATTTTGTTATTAAATATATATGAGTGTTATTTAACAATTGGTATGTTGTAAAGACCCCAAGTCAAGATATTATTACAGATATGATTGTTTGAGAATTGTGAGAAAAATTCTCAACAGTATATTATATGTGATATTCTGACATTTTCATTATTTATATTTTTTTACGGTTGCCTGAAGATGAATATATAAGTCAAGTTTTGTTTTTAATAAGGACAATTTAATGTGGTGAAAAATATGTAGCTAACCTTAGGCCAAAAAATGTTGTGTTTCATGTAACCTTACCAACTTTACTTATTTTGACCTACCCAATCTTGTTATCTTTCATGAACACAGATCCCTAGTACAGATGATAGAATAATGGAATCTATCATATGCGTCAATGATAAATAGAGGTATCCCAACCGAGTGGGCAGATTTTGTGCATGGAACGAGGCTTAGCCGAGGAGGTGAAGATAAACCGCACAAGGAGGTGAAGATAGAAATTTCTACCACCGTTTCTTCCATTGGAAATTATTATCTCAAACTTAAGGGGATGGGAGAAAAGGTTATCCATGGAATAAGGGTTGCTAAAACATCCTATTGTAATTTAAAACAAAAAATTATCAGTGCATTTTATGTTTACAGTGACTTCAATGAACTTTGACCTAATGATATAACATTGAATCCCAAATAAAATATGAAAGTAAAAAATTACAATAATGAATATCTAAAACGATGCAATGCATCAAAACTGATTTTCATTTATAGTAATAGTGACCCTGACCTTTGGCCTAGTTACCTGAAATCAATCTCGTGAACTCTTGTCAAGCTCTGTGCCAAGTTTTAATTGAAGCTGAAGTCATTGCACTAGTGTGACTTACACAACCAGGTCAGTCTTATTGAAGTGAAAGTAGAGGCTAGAGATAAATTTAAAACTCCCTGCCCACAGTTTGTACTGTATTTCTGAGTAATAGCTACAGGAAACACAAAAATTATTTTTAGGCCAAATATATGTTACAGGTACTATAAGTATAATATAATTTCATATATATTTTTTGTATTTATGAATGATTTACCTGCCTTTAAATATGTAAATTAACCACAAGGAATTTGTCGGAATGTGGTAAAGGGGGCCTTACAAGGGAGATTGTCTGAAGGATAATCTGATTAGTAAAATTATTTTTAATTTTCTTGTACAAGGTAAAAGAGAGCTTATAGTTAACCACTGACTTAAGCTTGTGTACTGGTTTCTATGGTTATGTAGCAGATAACTAGACTAACCACTGACTTAAGCTTGTGTACTGGTTTCCATGGTTATGTAGCAGATAACTAGACTAACCACTAACTTAAGCTTGAGTACTGGTTTCGAAGGTTATGTAGCAGATAATTAGACTAACCACTGACTTAAGCTTGTGTACTGGTTTCTATGGTTATTTAGCAGATAACTAGACTAACCACTGACTTAAGCTTGCGTACTGGTTTCTCTGGTTATGTAGCAGATAACTAGACTAACCACTAACTTAAGCTTGAGTACTGGTTTCGAAGGTTATGTAGCAGATAACTAGACTAACCACTGTCTTAAGCTTGTGTACTGGTTTCTATGGTTATTTAGCAGATAACTAGACTAACCACTGACTAAAGCTTGTGTAATGGTTTCTATGGTTATGTTGCAGATAACTAGACTAACCACTGATTAAGCTTGTGTACTGGTTTCCATGGTTATGTAGCAGATAACTAGACTAACCACTGACTTAAGCTTGTGTACTGGTTTCTAAATTCTATGGTTATGTAGCAGATAACTAGACTAACCACTGACTTAAGCTTGTGTACTGGTTTCTATGGTTATGTAGCAGATAACTAGACTTACTACTGACTTAAGCTTGTGTACTGGTTTCTATGGTTATTTAGCAGATAACTAGACTAACCACTGACTTAAGCTTGCGTACTGGTTTCTCTGGTTATGTAGCAGATAACTAGACTAACCACTAACTTAAGCTTGAGTACTTGTTTCGAAGGTTATGTAGCAGATAACTAGACTAACCACTGACTTAAGCTTGTGTACTGGTTTCTATGGTTATTTAGCAGATAACTAGACTAACCACTGACTTAAGCTTGTGTACTGGTTTCTATGGTTATGTTGCAGATAACTAGACTAACCACTGACTTAAGCTTGTGTACTGGTTTCCATGGTTATGTAGCAGATAACTAGACTAACCACTGACTTAAGCTTGTGTACTGGTTTCTAAATTCTATGGTTATGTAGCAGATAACTAGACTAACCACTGACTTAAGCTTGTGTACTGGTTTCTCTGGTTATGTAGCAGATAACTAGACTTACTACTGACTTAAGCTTGTGTACTGGTTTCTATGGTTATTTAGCAGATAACTAGACTAACCACTGACTTAAGCTTGCGTACTGGTTTCTATGGTTATTTAGCAGATAACTAGACTAACCACTGACTTAAGCTTGCGTACTGGTTTCTCTGGTTATGTAGCAGATAACTAGACTAACCACTAACTTAAGCTTGAATACTGATTTCGAAGGTTTTGTAGCAGATAACTAGACTAAGCACTGACTTAAGCTTGTGTACTGGTTTCTATGGTTATTTAGCAGATAACTAGACTAACCACTGACTTAAGCTTGTGTACTGGTTTCTATGGTTATGTTGCAGATAACTAGACTAACCACTGACTTAAGCTTGTGTACTGGTTTCCATGGTTATGTAGCAGATAACTAGACTAACCACTGACTTAAGCTTGTGTACTGGTTTCTAAATTCTATGGTTATGTAGCAGATAACTAGACTAACCACTGACTTAAGCTTGTGTACTGGTTTCTATGGTTATGTAGCAGATAACTAGACTTACTACTGACTTAAGCTTGAGTACTGGTTTCTATGGTCATGAAGCAGAGAACTAGACTAACCACTGACTTAAGCTTGTGTACTGGTTTCTGTGGTCATGTAGCAGATAACTAGACTAACCACTAACTTAAGCTTGAGTACTGGTTTCGAAGGTTATGAAGCAGATAACTAGACAAACCACTGACTTAAGCTTGTGTACTGGTTTCTACGGTTATGTAGCAGATAACTAGACTCACCACTGACTTAAGCTTGTGTGCTGGTTTCTATGGTTATGTAGCAGATAACTAGACTAACCACTGTCTTAAGCTTGTGTACTAGTTTCTATGGTTATGTAACAGATAACTAGACTAACCACTGACTTAAGCTTGTGTGCTGGTTTCTATGGTTATGAAGCAGATAACTTGATATGAAGGTCTACTTAGATTCTTGACAGTTCTTGACTTTTTTTTATTATTCTGTCAAAAATTAAAATTTACACAAAGAATTATATCCAAAGTTATAATTTAGAAATTTTGAGTTTGCCAATTTATTAGATAATAAAAAACTAGCTTACCTGCTTAAAACAATAAAAAACTAGCTTACCTGCTTAAAACAATAAAAAACTAGCTTTCCTGCTTAAAACAATAAAAAACTAGATTACCTGCTTAAAACAATAAAAAAACTAGCTTACCTGCTTAAAACAATAAAAAAACTAGCTTACCTGCTTAAAACAATAAAAAACTAGCTTACCTGCTTAAAACAATTAAAAACTAGCTTACCTGCTTAAAATAACAAAAAACTAGCTTACCTGCTTAAAACAATAAAAACTAGCTTACCTGCTTAAAACAATAAAAAACTAGCTTACCTGCTTAAAACTATAAAAACAATAGGCTTCTTTATAAACAGTCTTTGGAACTGAGGACAGGCAACTCTTATTAGTTTTTACTATATTGTGTGTGTGTGTGTGTGTGTGTGTGTGTGTGTGTGTGTGTGTGTGTGTGTGTGTGTGTGTGTGTGTGTGTGTGTTTCATTTTAAAACACTTTATCTATACTTTGCCATTTCCACTTACATGGCAGTAAAATTTGAATTTAAATTGTTAACCATTCACATAGTATTATTTGAATACATACACTAATAAATTATATTGTTTTCTTGTTTTCTCTGAAAAAACTTAAATGTAAAAAGCATACATTTTGCACTCAAAACTGTCCCTTCTGTGTCCCCTAAGTTGCCCCTGCAGATTGTCACATGATACATTGGGTAATTAATTACAGGTAATGAGAGATAAATAACAAAAACCAACCAGATAGCACAACCTTATTGTAATTGATTGCATAGTTCTGTGAGATCTTATGTATTTTGTATAATAAGCATTTTTTTGAGCACATAAATCAGATATCTACTGCAGCGAGACTAAAATGTCAAAGACAAACACAAACTGCTAACTAACTGTCACAGATATGAATCATCATACTTGTTATATATCACAGTTCCTGGGTCTTTTTTTTTCTATTTGATTGTAATATTTTTACTCTTTATAATAAGATAAACATTATTAGAAATTAGCATACATAATTTTACTGAATGAATTCTATATGAGATTTATGTTGTTATGAAATAGAATGAATAAGAATATTGATGTTTCATACACTAGCTACGATGTTTCATACACTATGTACAATGTTTTATACACTAGCTAAGATGTTTCATACTCAGCTAAGATGTTTCATACACTAGCTAAGATGTTTTATACTCAGCTAAGATGTTTTATACTCAGCTAAGATGTTTCATACACTACCTAAGATGTTTCATACTCAGCTAAGATGTTTCATACTCAGCTAAGATGTTTCATACACTAGCTAAGATGTTTTATACTCAGCTAAGAAGTTTTATACTCAGCTAAGATGTTTCATACTCAGCTAAGATGTTTTATACTCAGCTAAGATGTTTTATACTCAGCTAAGATGTTTTATACACTAGCTAAGATGTTTTATACTCAGCTAAGATGTTTCATACTCAGTTAAGATGTTTTATACACTAGCTAAGATGTTTCATACACTAGCTAAGATGTTTTATACTCAGCTAAGATGTTTCATACTCAGCTAAGATGTTTCATACACTAGCTAAGGTGTTTTATACTCAGCTAAGAAGTTTTATACTCAACTAAGATGTTTCATACTCAGCTAAGATGTTTCATACACTAGCTAAGATGTTTCATACTCAGCTAAGATGTTTCATACACTAGCAAAGATGTTTCATACTCACGTAAGATGTTTCATACTCAGCTAAGATGTTTCATACTCAGCTAAGATGTTTCATACACTAGCTAAGATGTTTCATACTCAGCTAAGATGTTTCATACTCAGCTAGGATGTATCATACTCAGCTTAGATGTTTTATACTCAGCTAAGATGTTTTATACACTAGCTAAGATGTTTCATACTCGGCTAAGATGTTTTATACTCAGCTAAGATGTTTCATACTCAGCTAAGATGTTTCATACTCAGCTAAGATGTTTCATACACTAGCTAAGATGTTTCATACTCAGCTAAGATGTTTTATACTCAGCTAAGATGTTTCATACTCAGCTAAGATGTTTCATACACTAGCTAAGATGTTTTATACTCAGCTAAGATGTTTCATACTCATCTAAGATGTTTCATACACTAGCTAAGATGTTTTATACTCAGCTAAGAAGTTTTATACTCAACTAAGATGTTTCATACTCAGCTAAGATGTTTCATACACTAGCTAAGATGTTTCATACTCAGCTAAGATGTTTCATACTCAGCTAAGATGTTTCATACACTAGCTAAGATGTTTCATACTCAGCTAAGATGTTTCATACACTAGCAAAGATGTTTCATACTCACGTAAGATGTTTCATATTCAGCTAAGATGTTTCATACTCAGCTAAGATGTTTCATACACTAGCTAAGATGTTTCATACTCAGCTAAGATGTTTCATACTCAGCTAAGATGCTTTATACTCAGCTAAGATGTTTCATACTCAGCTAAGATGTTTCATACACTAGCTAAGCTAAGATGTTTCATACACTAGCTAAGATGTTTTATACTCAGCTAAGATGTTTCATATTCAGCTAGGATGTATCGTACTCAGCTTAGATGTTTTATACTCAGCTAAGATGTTTTATACACTAGCTAAGATGTTTCATACTCAGCTAAGATGTTTTATACTCAGCTAAGATGTTTCATACTCAGCTAAGATGTTTCATACACTAGCTAAGATGTTTCATACTCAGCTAAGATGCTTTATACTCAGCTAAGATGTTTCATACTCAGCTAAGATGTTTCATACACTAGCTAAGATGTTTCATACTCAGCTAAGATGTTTTATACTCAGCTAAGATGTTTTATACTCAGCTGAGATGTTTCAGCTAAGATGTTTCATACTCAGCTAAGATGCTTTTTACTCAGCTAAGATGTTTTATACACTAGCTAAGATGTTTTATACTCAGCTAAGATGTTTCATATTCAGCTAAGATGTTTCATACTCAGCTAAGATGTTTCATACACTAGCTAAGATGTTTCATACTCAGCTAAGATGTTTCATACTCAGCTAAGATGCTTTATACTCAGCTAAGATGTTTCATACTCAGCTAAGATGTTTCATACACTAGCTAAGCTAAGATGTTTCATACACTAGCTAAGATGTTTTATACTCAGCTAAGATGTTTCATATTCAGCTAGGATGTATCGTACTCAGCTTAGATGTTTTATACTCAGCTAAGATGTTTTATACACTAGCTAAGATGTTTCATACTCAGCTAAGATGTTTTATACTCAGCTAAGATGTTTCATACTCAGCTAAGATGTTTCATACACTAGCTAAGATGTTTCATACTCAGCTAAGATGCTTTATACTCAGCTAAGATGTTTCATACTCAGCTAAGATGTTTCATACACTAGCTAAGATGTTTCATACTCAGCTAAGATGTTTTATACTCAGCTAAGATGTTTTATACTCAGCTGAGATGTTTCAGCTAAGATGTTTCATACTCAGCTAAGATGCTTTTTACTCAGCTAAGATGTTTTATACACTAGCTAAGATGTTTTATACTCAGCTAAGATGTTTCATACACTAGCTAAGATGTTTCATACTCAGCTAAGATGTTTTATACTCAGCTAAGATGTTTCATACTCAGCTAAGATGTTTCATACACTAGCTAAGATTTTTTATACACAGCTTAGATGTTTCATACACTAGCTAAGATGTTTCATACTCAGCTAAGATGTTTCATACACTAGCTAAGATGTTTTATACACTAGCTAAGATGTTTTATACTCAGCTAAGATGTTTCATACACTAGCTAAGATGTTTTATACACTAGCTAAGATGTTTTATACTCAGCTAAGATGTTTCATACACTAGCTAAGATGTTTTATACTCAGCTAAGATGTTTCATACACTAGCTAAGATGTTTCATACTCAGCTAAGATGTTTTATACTCAGCTAAGATGTTTCATACACTAGCTAAGATGTTTTATACTCAGCTAAGATGTTTAATACTCAGCTAAGATATTTCATACTCAGCTAAGATGTTTCATACTCAGCTAGGATGTATCATACTCAGCTTAGATGTTTTATACTCAGCTAAGATGTTTTATACACTAGCTAAGATGTTTCATACTCAGCTAAGATGTTTCATACTCAGCTAAGATGTTTCATACACTAGCTAAGATGTTTCATACTCAGCTAAGATGTTTTATACTCAGCTAAGATGTTTCATACACTAGCTAAGAAGTTTTATACTCAGCTAAGATGTTTCATACACTAGCTAAGATGTTTTATACTCAGCTAAGATGTTTCATACACTAGCTAAGATGTTTCATACTCAGCTAAGATGTTTCATACACTAGCTAAGATGTTTTATACTCAGCTAAGATGTTTCATACACTAGCTAAGATGTTTTATACTCAGCAAAGATGTTTCATACACTAGCTAAGATGATTCATACTCAGCTAAGATGTTTCATACACTAGCTAAGATATTTTATACTCAGCTAAGATGTTTCATACACTAGCTAAGATGTTTTATACTCAGCTAAGATGTTTCATACACTAGCTAAGATGTTTCATACTCAGCTAAGATGTTTCATACACTAGCTAAGATGATTCATACTCAGCTAAGATGTTTCATACACTAGCTAAGATATTTTATACTCAGCTAAGATGTTTCATACACTAGCTAAGATGTTTTATACTCAGCTAAGATGTTTCATACACTAGCTAAGATGTTTCATACTCAGCTAAGATGTTTCATTCACTAGCTAAGATGTTTTATACTCAGCTAAGATGTTTCATACACTAGCTAAGATGTTTTATACTCAGCTAAGATGTTTTATACTCAGCTAAGATGTTTCATACTCAGCTAAGATGTTTTATACTCAGCTAAGATGTTTCATACACTAGCTAGGATGTTTCTTACTCAGCTAAGATGTTTTATACGCAGCTAAGATGTTTCATACACTAGCTAAGATGTTTTATACACTAGTTAAGATGTTTCATACTCAGCTAAGATGTTTCATACACTAGCTAAGATGTTTTATACTCAGCTAAGATGTTTTATACACTAGCTAAGATGTTTCATACACTAGCTAAGATGTTTCATACTCAGCTAAGATGTTTCATACACTAGCTAAGATATTTTATACTCAGCTAAGATGTTTCATACACTAGCTAAGATGTTTTATACTCAGCAAAGATGTTTCATACACTAGCTAAGATGTTTCATACTCAGCTAAGATGTTTCATACACTAGCTAAGATATTTTATACTCAGCTAAGATGTTTCATACTCAGCTAAGATGTTTCATGCTCAGCTAAGATGTTTCATACACTAGCTAAGATGTTTCATACTCAGCTAAGATGTTTCATTCACTAGCTAAGATGTTTTATACTCAGCTAAGATGTTTCATACACTAGCTAAGATGTTTTATACTCAGCTAAGATGTTTCATACACTAGCTAAGATGTTTTATACTCAGCTAAGATGTTTCATACTCAGCTAAGATGTTTCATACACTAGCTAAGATGTTTCATACACTAGCTAAGATGTTTTATACACTAGCTAAGATGTTTCATACTCAGCTAAGATGTTTCATACACTAGCTAAGATGTTTTATACTCAGCTAAGATGTTTTATACTCAGCTAAGATGTTTTATACTCAGCTAAGATGTTTCATACACTAGTTAAGATGTTTCTTACTCAGCTAAGATGTTTTATACTCAGCTAAGATGTTTCATACTCAGCTAAGATGTTTCATACACTAGCTAAGATGTTTTATACTCAGCTAAGATGTTTCATACTCATCTAAGATGTTTCATACACTAGCTAAGATGTTTTATACTCAGCTAAGAAGTTTTATACTCAACTAAGATGTTTCATACTCAGCTAAGATGTTTCATACACTAGCTAAGATGTTTCATACTCAGCTAAGATGTTTCATACTCAGCTAAGATGTTTCATACACTAGCTAAGATGTTTCATACTCAGCTAAGATGTTTCATACACTAGCAAAGATGTTTCATACTCACGTAAGATGTTTCATACTCAGCTAAGATGTTTCATACTCAGCTAAGATGTTTCATACACTAGCTAAGATGTTTCATACTCAGCTAAGATGTTTCATACTCAGCTAAGATGCTTTATACTCAGCTAAGATGTTTCATACTCAGCTAAGATGTTTCATACACTAGCTAAGCTAAGATGTTTCATACACTAGCTAAGATGTTTTATACTCAGCTAAGATGTTTCATATTCAGCTAGGATGTATCGTACTCAGCTTAGATGTTTTATACTCAGCTAAGATGTTTTATACTCAGCTAAGATGTTTCATACACTAGTTAAGATGTTTCTTACTCAGCTAAGATGTTTCATACTCAGCTAAGATGTTTTATACTCAGCTAAGATGTTTTATACTCAGCTAAGATGTTTCATACACTAGTTAAGATGTTTCTTACTCAGCTAAGATGTTTTATACTCAGCTAAGATGTTTTATACTCAGCTAAGATGTTTCATACACTAGCTAAGATGTTTTATACTCAGCTAAGATGTTTAATACTCAGCTAAGATGTTTCATACACTAGCTAAGATGTTTTATACTCAGCTAAGATGTTTTATACACTAGTTAAGATGTTTCATACTCAGCTAAGATGTTTCATACACTAGCTAAGATGTTTTATACACTAGCTAAGATGTTTCATACTCAGCTAAGATGTTTCATACACTAGCTAAAATGTTTTATACTCAGCTAAGATGTTTTATACACTAGCTAAGATGTTTTATACTCAGCTAAGATGTTTTATACTCAGCTAAGATGTTTCATACACTAGCTAAGATGTTTAATACTCAGCTAAGATGTTTCATACACTAGCTAAGATGTTTTATACACTAGCTAAGATGTTTCATACTTAGCTAAGATGTTTTATACACTAGCTGAGATGTTTCATACACTAGCTAAGATGTTTTATACACTAGCTAAGATATTTCATACTCAGCTAAGATGTTTCATTCACTAGCTAAGATGTTTTATACTCAGCTAAGATGTTTCATACACTAGCTAAGATGTTTTATACTCAGCTAAGATGTTTTATACACTAGCTAAGATGTTTTATACTCAGCTATGATGTTTCATACACTAGCTAAGATGTTTCATACTCAGCTAAGATGTTTCATACACTAGCTAAGATGTTTTATACACTAGCTAAGATATTTCATACTCAGATAAGATGTTTTATACACTAGCTAAGATGTTTTATACAATAGCTAAGATGTTTCATACACTAGCTAAGATGTTTCATGCTCAGCTCAGATGTTTCATACACTAGCTAAGATGTTTTATACTCAGCTAAGATGTTTCATACACTAGCTAAGATGTTTTATACTCAGCTAAGATGTTTCATACTCAGCTAAGATGTTTTATACTCAGCTAAGATGTTTCATACTCAGCTAAGATGTTTCATACACTAGCTAAGATGTTTTATACACTAGCTGAGATGTTTTATACTCAGCTAGGATGTTTTATACACTAGCTAAGATGTTTCATACTCAGCTAAGATGTTTTATACTCAGCTAAGATGTTTCATACACTAGCTAAGATGTTTTATACTCAGCTAAGATGTTTCATACACTAGCTAAGATGTTTTATACTCAGCTAAGATGTTTTATACTCAGCTAAGATGTTTCATACACTAGCTAAGATGTTTTATACACTAGCTAAGATGTTTTATACACTAGCTAAGATGTTTTATACTCAGCTAAGATGTTTCATACACTAGCTAAGATGTTTTATACTCAGCTAAGATGTTTCATACACTAGCTAAGATGTTTTATACACTAGCTAAGATGTTTCATACACTAGCTAAGATGTTTTATACACTAGCTAAGATGTTTTATACTCAGCTAGGATGTTTCATACTCAGCTAAGATATTTCATACTCAGCTAAGATGTTTTATACACTAGCTAAGATGTTTTATACTCAGCTAAGATGTTTCATACTCAGCTAAGATGTTTTATACACTAGCTAAGATGTTTTATACACTAGCTAAGATGTTTTATACTCAGCTAAGATGTTTCATACACTAGCTAAGATGTTTCATACTCAGCTAAGATGTTTCATACACTAGCTAAGATGTTTCTTACTCAGCTAAGATGTTTCATACACTAGCTAAGATGTTTTATACACTAGCTAAGATGTTTTATACTCAGCTAAGATGTTTCATACTCAGCTAAGATGTTTCATACACTAGCTAAGATGTTTTATACACTAGCTAAGATATTTCATACTCAGCTAAGATGTTTCATACACTAGCTAAGATGTTTTATACACTAGCTAAGATGTTTTATACACTAGCTAAGATGTTTTATACTCAGCTAAGATGTTTTATACTCAGCTAAGATGTTTCATGCTCAGCTAAGATGTTTCATACAGTAGCTAAGATGTTTCATACTCAGCTAAGATGTTTCATACTCAGCTAAGATGTTTTATACACTAGCTAAGCCGTTTATACACTAGCTAAGATTTTTTTGTTTATATTGAGGTAGTTAGTTCTAGGACGACTAGTATGTCATCAGAATACCACTGACATTTGGCACAAGTGAACTGACAAACTTTTACACTCTAGGATTTGGCCAAATGAAATTAGTTTTGAGAAATACTGTGAACAACAAATGCACACTTAAAACCACTCTGTCACTTGAACCCATTCATTATGCTTCCTTCTGGTCCTTCTGGGTTGTCTACCACCACATGTTTCTGAAGTTAAAAAAATTACATATTATACTGCAGTCAAAATTTGTTTACTCATACCGAAGCAGTCTGTTCTGGTATTGTGGAGAAAACCAAAGTATCAAGAGAAAAGCATTGACCCTTAAAAAACCAACTTTCCTGCATTACAGATCTATTGTAGTGAGAGTTAAACTTGGGCAATGAGAGACACTGTGATTCTTTTTCATTATTAAATAAAGCTAGTATTTAGCTTTAGTATAAAGATCCCATGATTGATTAATTGAAGTTTTATATCCAAATTGATTATTTCTCTTATATTTGTATATATTAAGTTCCTTTGCATGTTGGTTATGTCAAATAACAATAAATATTGGGCACTGAGCACCTGCCTAGTTGTAATTCAAGCAGACTCCATAGTTATTGTACAATTAGTATTTTTAATTATATTTTTGTTTTTCAGTATTAAGACTAGCTGGTTTTGGCTGGAGTGAAGTTAACTACATTCCTAGAAAAAGTGCCTTAATTAGGTTGTACATAAACAGATAATGGAGGACATGTATACCATTAAAACACAGGGAAATCTTCATTTCGTTTTACTTATAAAATGTTATTAAAATAGTTTTAACTTTTATTATAACTTTTGTTGTTTTTTTATTTTAAACTTTCAAGATTCATTATGTTTTTGAGATGCCCATTTCACCTTGATGAAGTGGAATGCTGTTTTAATATAGGTTGATGTACCTATAGTAAGTATGGCATGGCGCCTCTCACACCCCCAAAAATAAGGGAGATAACCTTGTCATGTAACATGGATATAAAACATCTTTAATATTAAGTTGTTTTTATTTATGACATCATATAATGACATCATTAAACAGTTGTTTTATAGAAAATGTTAGGAAAGTATTTTTCTCTGTGGAAAAACTGTACATTTGGCTACACAAAATGATTTCTACCAAAATATCTTGTTTGATCCGAGGTCCAGTGATGTTACAGGTAACAAAAACTGATCAGAGTAGTGTTATTTTTAAGATTTCTTACAATGTAACTGATTATGCAAAATAAATGTTAAGATACCTTTCTTTAAATGACAGACCTGGGTCTAAATGGTATTCCTACAGATCAGTTCCTGTCACAGCCTAAGATCTAATCCTACTCAGGTAGATTCTAGATGGGGGAAAGTGTGTCATTTTGCTTGACAAAGGTCCGTGGTTATTATCTTGGCTAGATTGTAGATGGGGGGAAAGTGTGTCATTTTGCTTGACAAAGGTCCGTGGTTATTATCTTGACTAGATTCTAGATGGGGGAAAGTGTGTCATTTTGCTTGACAAAGGTCCGTGGTTATTATCTTGGCTAGATTCTAGATGTGGGAAAGTGTGTCATTTTGCTTGACAAAGGTCCGTGGTTATTATCTTGGCTAGATTGTAGATGTGGGAAAGTGTGTCATTTTGCTTGACAAAGGTCCGTGGTTATTATCTTGGCTAGATTGTAGATGGGGGGAAAGTGTGTCATTTTGCTTGACAAAGGTCCGTGGTTATTATCTTGACTAGATTCTAGATGGGGGAAAGTGTGTCATTTTGCTTGACAAAGGTCTGTGGTTATTATCTTGACTAGATTGTAGATGGGGGAAAGTGTGTCATTTTGCTTGACAAAGGTCCGTGGTTATTATCTTGACTAGATTGAAGATGGGGGAAAGTGTGTCATTTTGCTTGACAAAGGTTCATGGTTATTATCTTGGCTAAATTCTAGATGGGGGAAAGTGTGTCATTTTGCTTGACAAAGGTCTGTGGTTATTATCTTGACTAGATTGTAGATGGGGGAAAGTGTGTCATTTTGCTTGACAAAGTTCCGTGGTTATTATCTTGACTGATTGTAGATGGGGGAAAGTGTGTCATATTGCTTGACAAAGGTCCTTGGTTATTATCTTGACTAGATTCTAGATGGGGGAAGTGTGTCATTTTGCTTGACAAAGGTCCGTGGTTATTATCTTGGCTGGATTCTAGATGGGGAAAAGTGTGTCATTTTGCTTGACAAAGGTCAGTGGTTATTAGCTTGACTAGATTCTAGATGTGGGAAAGTGTGTCATTTTGCTTGACAAAGGTTCATGGTTATTATCTTGGCTAGATTTTAGATGGGGGAAAGTGTGTCATTTTGCTTGACAAAGGTCTGTGGTTATTATCTTGACTAGATTGTAGATGTGGGAAAGTGTGTCATTTTGCTTGACAAAGGTCCGTGGTTATTATCTTGGCTAGATTCTAGATGTAGGAAAGTGTGTCATTTTGCTTGACAAAGGTCTGTGGTTATTATCTTGACTAGATTGTAGATGGGGGAAAGTGTGTCATTTTGCTTGACAAAGGTCCATGGTTATTATCTTGGCTAGATTCTAGATGTGAGAAAGTGTGTCATTTTGCTTGACAAAGGTCCGTGGTTTTTATCTTGGCTAGATTGTAGATGGGGGAAAGTGTGTCATTTTGCTTGACAAAGGTCCATGGTTATTATCTTGGCTAGATTCTGGATGTGGGAAAGTGTGTCATTTTGCTTGACAAAGGTCCTCGGTTATTATCTTGACACTTCAGTTTCTTCGACATCCCTGAACTGACTGCCTTAATATAAGTGAGAAATTCTTGACCGTGGCATTATACATCATTACTCAAATCAAACAACACATATAACAATTTATTAAACATGTAATGGAATATAAATTAAATCACTTATCTTTAGTTAGAGTTGTCTATAGTACCATATCTCATCTCCTTTGGTGTTGTTTCATTGCAGATAAATGGATCTGTTTTTTTTTGTTTGCAGTTTGCACATTGAACATATTTTTAATATCAACAAAACAAAACATTGACTCATAAAACTTAAAATGTTTTTAAAATATTGATCAGAAAAAAAATGGAGATATATCAGTTGAGTTTATGCTTGTGAAATGTTGGCCTTGTCATTAAAAGATTTAGAAACTTGGAACTTCATATATAGCATCAGGACATGAAGCACTACAGATTTGGATGTGGTTGACTTGGAACACATTCAATGTTGCAGTGACCTAAAGTACTGAAAAAATTTAAAGATCTTTTTTATAATCAAGTTCCAGCAAGCATATAGAATCTCCCATTAGCCAGGCTTTATTCTCACTAGAAACAGATCTTGTTGTTCGTTGGTACATGTATAAAATATATTTAGCTTCCTCTGCATACTCTGGTTTTCTCCACAACTGACAGTTGACTTGCGGGTTAAATCACCAGTCCACCCACATAGACTCACCACTTTCTATAGACCCACCACCTCAATTAACAGTGGAAGCCTTGTCAATTTTTTTCAGTATGTGTTCATTCACATTATTGTCCCTGAATAATAGCTTTAAGTAAAATATCAATTCTTATCCTATGACAAGATACATTATTACAAAAAAGAAACAGTTTACTGTCTCCAGTACTAGGTTTATCTTACAAATCTCTATTATCTGATGAATAAAAAAATTGATACAAATGTCATTTTTTTTTAATCTTAAAGATCAGTTTCAAAAAGAGGTTTTACTTAAACCAATAAGAATTTAAATATTTTTACATTTATGATAGATAAAATTGATTTATTTTTTATATCAGTATTTCTTCCATAAAGATATTCATCTTTGTCTTCTAAAGCATATGAAATATAAACTCGGTTCTTTTGTTCTGAATAACTGTGACTTGAAATATTTAGTTTTTATGAAATTGTCCATCTTTTAGTTTTTTCAGAAAAATATATTTTAGGATGACCTCCGCTGTTGTAAAATAGTTTTGGGATGAGATTCCCCTGCTGGAACCCTACATTTTTGGATTAGATTGGATTAATGATGTTTTAAGTTCAAGTCAAAACTCTTTCGCTTTATATCTGTCGGATCTGGAATGGTGGAGAAACTACTAGAGTGACCTAACCACCAAACTGACAAACTTTCTCATGCTAGGTGCTGTGTTCTATAACTTGACATAACTTGACACGGGAGGAACCATGTTCAATCTGGAAGTGAAACTCTTAGGTCATAGCAAGTCATTTATTCTTAATCACGTTCTGTTTATTACTATAAATTAC
Source organism: Tegillarca granosa (assembly GCA_029721355.1). Classification (NCBI taxonomy): domain Eukaryota; kingdom Metazoa; phylum Mollusca; class Bivalvia; order Arcoida; family Arcidae; genus Tegillarca; species Tegillarca granosa. The sequence continues at coordinate 54,871,357 of CM056594.1, read as the reverse complement.
AGTTCAAGAAAAACAGAAATAACTGTATTTACACACAGACACACTGCGTTTATATATATATGTATATATATTAAAAACTTAAAAATAAGTCAAAATGTTTTCTAAAACATAACTGAATTTATTATTTGTAAAACATGTTTAACCATTGTTACGGTTCTTCTTGTTACATATAATTTTATATATAACATATAACATTTTAACTTATTTTTAAGTTTTTAAGATATAAATTTACCTCACACAAAGGAGAAACTTTATCGACATATTTTGAATTATATATATATATATATATATATATATATATATATATATATATATATATATATATATATATATATATTGTATTAATTGTTTTACTGCATTGTGTTCTTTCTGACTCTAGCTGTCCCTAAAACATGTTATATAAAGCTGAGAATCACAGGATTCTGACCATGTCCTTCTAGTAAAAATAGTTAAAACGTGATTATTAAGTTTCACAAATGACCATATTGAAGAGCTTGTCATTACAGAGGTAAGTTGAATTTTGCAATCATTGTGGATACCATATTTTATTATTATCCATTTGTCAGAAACTAGTTCGTTTCAGTCTGTATCAGATATCGATGTAAAGGTGCAACGTGCAAGTCATGTATGCAAAACGTCTAAAAACATCGTGCTAAAAATATCAAGGGTAAAAACCCCATTAACACAAAACACGTTTTTGTAATCTATGCTGCGGTGCACTTCAGACTCACAATATAAGAAGAAATTCTTTTTCACCTGGTGAATTGCCAAGTAGGTCGATATATCATGCATGACTGTGTAGCACCTGTCTGATTTATAACAGAACTATGTCTATACACATACTGCATACATCGTCTTCAACAATGCACATGTCATATGGTACTCGCGAACTTTCTATTGTTATCTATGCACTTCGGATGGAGTGCAAATCTGATTTTAAAAAAAAAAGAAAAGAAACTTATATGTATGTGCTTTGAGGAAGATAAAGTTTACCGTCCGTCCTAGAATGTTTATTGCGTGTGATGTACAGATAAATGTAAATACACCATAATAAAAGTCAGTACGAACAAGAAGTCGAAACAATAACAGAAATACAACATTCAGAAATATGTTACTTAGCATCTGAAAAATGTATGCTTGTTAGAATCTGTGGTTAATGTATACAGTTCCATGTATACTTGGCTCTCTCTCTCTCTCTCTCTCTCTCTCTCTCTCTGCACCGATTAAGAAACTGAATGATTGCAAATTATCCAATCCAGTTCATAAAAAACAACATCATCAACAACAACACACAAATATATATATATATATATATATATATATATATATATATATATATATATATATATATATATATATATATATATATATATATATATATTTATATATAGATCACCGAGAACACGATGACAAAAGAAACGAAATAAAAAGAAACCAAACAAATTAAGAACATGTATCAAGAAAATAAAAGAAACGAAGAACACACATCTCAACAAATAAGTTCAGAAAAAGAAAGCAAGGATGTCCAAGCTTACGTCGCAACAAAACAAACAAACAAACAAAAAACCCGTCAAACCAACCGAACAAAGAACACTTCGCAACAAAAGAAATCAAACAAAGTCCTCATCACAACAAAACAAAAGAACACATCACAACAAATTAAACCGAACAAAAAACACATCGCAACACAACAAACTTTACAAAAAAAACAAAAAAACAAAAACACATTGTAACCACTCAAACGTAACCAAAACATCGCAACAAATCAAACGTAAAAAAAAAAAAAAAACAGAACACTTCGCAACAAATTACACGTATTTTTTAAAAAACACATAGTAACAAACAAATGTAGCCAAGAACACACGGAAACAAAACAAAAGTTACCAAGAACACATCGCAACAATGCAAACGTTACCAAGATCACTTTAAAACAAATTAAACCTCAGCCAAGAACACATCGCATCAAATCAATCATAACCAAGAACACATCGTAACAAATCAAACGTAACGAAGAACACATCGTTACGAAACAACGTTACCAATTCATGTCGTAATAAAAAAAGCGAAACCAAAAGAAACCAAGATCATACCGAAAAAACTAAAGCCAAAAAATTGAAGGAACAAAACATGTCTAAACAAAGCAACCAAAACAAGAACCAGACATAACAAGAACAACGTTATGAGACAAAATACAACATAAAATTATATATACGTATAGACATACAAATGATGATCAAAATACTGATTGTATTAACACTAAATGTAATCACGGCTACATTAAATCTATTCAATTTACCAAATAAGTTTGATTTATAAAGGGCATTATAATTTCACATTGTGGCAATCAGTGAGCGTTTGTATTCTCTAAGACTTTACAAATAACAAATATATTTAAGTTGTGCTATATGATGAAATATATTACACACACTTGGAACCAATGTCTTTGTTCATCGTATTCGAAACCAAACATTGGCATTTAAATAGAGAAAATATTTCAATATAAGTTTATTTATGTAGGATTATTATACCCAAGACTTGCCATTTTGTAAACAATAAAAGGTTTATGAACGCGTGTGTGTAAAATACGTCATTAAAAATTAGAAGAAAATGTATAATAACGTAACTAAGAATGACAAACAATTCATGTTAATAAAAAAACAACACGTAATATGAAACCAAGATCAATAAAAATCGATTACAGTTGAAATAAGATTCGAGTTTTAAAAAACAATATTATCAAGCCCCCACGCATGGTTGTGACGTACATCTTATCTGTTGTATGACGTTTTTACTCGTATTGGATTATCGATATACGTATTAATCCTATTTGTCACGTGATAGTGGGACTATCCCGAGTCATTAATTATTTTTTAATCGACTTGTATCAAAATTACGTCATAAACTTTTTGATCTTATTTTCTTAGGACTCATAATGAAAAAAAAAAACACATTCATTGACTTAATGAAATAAACAATTTTATCATGATTGTTCTAGTTCTGTTTCAAAACTTGGGAATATATTTTAAAGCAGTAATATCTAGTGGAAAATTATGTTACAACAGCTGTTCTGCGAAAAATAGTAAAAGTGTAACAGAATTATGTAAAGCAAAAGTAAAAATAGTTTTCTTGTTAATAAATTAAGCTGTTTTAGTTACCGTTGTTTTATTGGTGTTGGTTTAATGCTTAAATATAGAATTAACAAAACATACCGATTAGTGTTGGTGTCTAACGGTGTTATGGATCGTGATCGGTTACTTCGAAAGATCGCCTTCCTTGTGTACCGCTAAATTCTGAGAGGTCGTCATAGTGAAATTTCCTAGTTTTAAGCGAGTCCGTTAGTTCGATGGCGGTCGTCATATAGTGAGAACAGTATGTCTTCTAGATTGGCTTAGTCAGCTACTTAGAATATGGCTTTAGCACGAAGCTGGTCGGGAGAGTAGTTCATTACACGTCTACATCATGTTGTTAACATTACGTTATTCTCATAAATTTTTGAATATTTCATTCAAAAAATAATTTTAAAAATCATAATATGACAATTCTTTAGAATTATAAAAGGATAGATAGATTGATTAAATGGGGCAGTCAAGAATATTTCGTTTATATGGAGACATCACCAGCTATAGGTGAAGTGGCAGAAATTTTTACCTATGCAGTTCGCCTAGGGTAATTTGCCGGGGAGGGTTCTGTTGTGACACGGAGAATTGGTTTTAATGTCTCCTCCGAAGGACCCTGTGACTGTCTTCTAAATGCCCATTGCTTGGCGAAGGAACATTCACTACCAATTTTTTTTAAGTCTTGGTCAGACCAGGCTTGGGTTCCAACCCCGACCTCCCACATACGAAGCAAGCACTCTACCAACTGAGTTATAGTGGTATAATGAAAGGATAGTGAATTGTCATAAAAATAATGATGGTACAACCTGCACTATGTACTAAACATATCTATGCGTGTAGCCTTGACATTTTATATATGAACTTTTCGCCCTCATCAGATTTTTAATTAGTACATTTAGAAGTAACTATGGAAATTAACATAATTGGTCAAGCGATCACCTGGTCATTTACACAAACATACTATTTACTCCCTCATTTAACGGTAATTTAGAGTTAACAATCTGCCTTTTGGGTCATATTTTTCTAAATGCCTTATGAGGTTTTATCTACATCCTTTAGTTTTTAATTGTTTTCTTCACCAATTTGCAAATTGTTTAACAATGCATTTACAAAACTACAAAACTGTCTAACTTCGCAACCAACAGCAGTAGTTACAGTTATTGAAACACTATTTTGCCTAAATGTTTAATAGCCAAACCATTTATTTTATATTGTTTTATATAAAACTTGTATGTGATACTACTGTTTTTTATCACTTATATTTTGACAATTTGGGCAATTTTTAACTTTTGGCTTTTACATTTATTTTGTTATTTATCGTATACATTTTTCTGCAAAAGCTGATGCGGCCTTAAACATAACTAACTTACTGTACCAGTAACAAATCAAGGCACTTAAAGATTAAACAGGTGTGTGTGTGTGTGTGTGTGTGTGTTTTATAGAAGATCGCTAGGTAATTCATCACCCTTTAAATCTCGGTTACGGAACAAAAATGATATGTCCAACAGTCAAACGGATGTTCAAAAATTGGTAATTAAGTAGCACATAATAGTAGATAAAATATAAGGTAATATGATTATACCCCCATTAGAAAACATAGATTGGGGGAGTATATAGGAATTTTTTATCTGTCTGTCCGCTCCATAACTTTTCAGATCAATCAAGTTAATCTGGGGCTTGCTATGCAAATCTAACAAAGCACTGAGCGTTGTTATTTAAAAAAAAAAAGAGGGGATGTTTTTTTTTTAATTTCAACAAATGTGTAGCAACATAAAACGACGTGTCGCCATATTTTTGATGTGTATGTCAAAAATCAAGGTCATAAGGTCAAATCGATATATTACTAGCGGGGGTATTTGGCTCTTGAGAGACAGTTCTAGTTTACAACTAAAGATTCCCGGAATTAACATCTGAACATATTTCGCCTTGCAATTGGGCATGTATGTGAAGAATTGTCTCAATAACACAGAGAACTTAACACTAAAACCACGTATCACAAGCAGCACAATGTATCCTTATACGTTTTAGCAGAATCCGCTTTCCTATCAGTAAAGGTTCAAGTTAACGGTTTCCTATTTCTCAGACTATGTTATTCTTACCATTGAAAATGCTAACAACAAAATGGTCACGTGTCCTATCATTTTAACGTTTCAAAATGGAATATGATGTAAAGAAAGGAGACAATTTTGTTGTCAGCTTTCTAAAATGGTAGGAATAACGTAGTCCCGATACAGAAACTGTCAAACTTTGCTAATAGAAAAAAATTCTGCATGTTAAAATGTTAAAGGTTAAAATAACTGACAAAAAAACTTGACTTTGACAAAATATACTTCGCTTCCTCAAGAAATGAAACTTGGTGGTTGATATCAGCCATCAATATCGATTGAATTTTCATTACTTCCAGCAACAGTTCTGTTCCTCGTTGAGCGACCAAGAGGTCTCAAACGATGGACTTATGATGTCAGAGCGTCTAACCACCTAAGTTTGGGTACTGTCATATACCACTTTTTGATTGTATTTTTATGATTAAATTCAACAAGTGGTATATGACAGTACCAATAAGGCAGCTAAGTGTCAGTATTGTCATATACCATTTTTGAATGTATTTTTGAGTTAATTAAAAAATTGTATATTACGGTATGTTATTTTCTTGTTAAAGATCAGAGGTCAGATTTTCCGAACACTCTAGTTTCCTTCAACATTCTCTGATTTATAAAGCCCATTTGATTTCAGTAAAGTACCCCTGGTTGTGCTTAAAACAAAACATTTTCCGCGGTCAAGTTTTATTTGATTTACATTATTGGTTCGTTGTGTGTAGCAAAGTACATGTTCGAACCCTGATGGGGTTATACAAAAGACTAAAAAAATTGAGACATTTCTTCTTCGTTTGGCGCTCGACATTAAGAGAACAAAGTATCGACTGGTTCACTAGGTGCCAGGATAATGTGACGATGGGAGAAGTATGCTCGACTGCGGCATGCTGAGTTAGCTGCTGACAATAAACCGTACTGAGTGCGCTCTATTACAACGCAGGCTATAACATACACTTGTATATCTCACCCGAACTTGCTCCTAGATTGATCCTTAGAGAGTATTATCCTTGCTCTGTTCTTGAATTGCTGAAAAATTATTGCAGATGCGACGTTAAACGACATTAAAACCAACTAGTATTCTTTTATTATAAAATTGTCTTGTTTTAATCATTTACATCTTATTGTTTCGTGTTCTTGTTTTTTTTAGTTGCAGATTTTAATCTCTGTTTTATTTGGTCAAAGTAAATAGGCTAATCATCATAAATGATGTATTTGAAGATAAATCGATTCATAGCTTGAAAAAATTTCACGTATCCCAGTCTAAAATCCGAGGGTTAATGTGTTTTAATTCCAGACACAGTAAAATCATTGTACTCCGTAGTACAATAAAACCGTTCCACTTATCAGTTTGTGAATGAATATGTAGGTCAACACTACACTGCAATAGTGTATTTCCATTCAAGCCATGTGTGATCAGCTTATAGGTCTGTTTATTATTGCTCCATGGTATAGAATGCGTGGTATTTATGGTATGTGGGAATTTACAGAACTCAACCAATCGGATTTCTCCTTGGAGATGAACATTGGTGATAGGCGGGTCTAGATTATCAATCTGTCAATATGGAATATCCGTGGCCTACACAACGTCAAGGTGTCCCGTGGTTGCGAATTTGGTCGAATTGACAGTTGGACGACAAAATATGAAGGTATGATATAATTGATTATTTTAATTTAAAGTGAATAACATATAAAGATCAATATCAAGTATGCAAAGATGTTAAGGTAATTATTTAGCTCGATTGGTCAGTTTTTTTTATCGCATGCAGAGGATCACCCGTGTGTTGAGAAAAAAGGTGTGTGGGCAACCACCTGCTCTTTATCACTGACAGAAAATGCGTGTCAGGAAATAGACGATAATGACATATACCTGAGATATATTTATGATAAACATCGATACAGCTGTTCTATCATTTGCCGATCGAAAAGCAATTGTAAATATGTATCCCTTCTCAAAAGAACTTTTCTTGAAATCGGGCTTGCATTTATTGAACACACATCAAAATCGACCCAGAATATGTCTGAAAATGTTGCATACAATTACTACTGAGAGCAAATATTGAATAAGAAACAATAGATATTGGTTGAGCAACATGGCGTGTAAATCTACAGTGCAACCTGGTCAATCAGTCCCACCCTCACCCAAAACGTTTATTGAGCTCAACTGCTCATGAGACCACTGTAACAGGTTCCTTTGTAGGAGCTGGGAGCTTTGTAAAAAGGTTTTGACTATTGCATGTTATTGTACAATATTGTTAAAATATGAATTACTTTAATGCATAATAATTACACATGGGACATTTAAAAGTCTCATCATGTACAGATGCCATGTGTGGCCACCGTGGGAAGTTATTTAAACATACCACTTCCTATACCATAAATCAATTAAAAGTGTTTGAAGTCAGCAACCGGAAATTGGAGAAGTAGTAGCAATATGAACAATGAAAAGTTAAAGTTTAGGTACAGAAGTAGTATGTTTGGTAATGTCAATGGTAATATGAGAATTGTTATGTATTTAGTAAAATTGATTTTTGTGGATGTAAAGAGAAAACTTGATGTTAAATATTAGATATAGCATTAGGGTGATAGTCTTTATACTTTAGAATTTGTTAATGTAAGTTCCACAAAGGATGCTGTTATATACTGAAAATCATTAAACAAAATCCTACCCAAAATTTGTACAGAGTCTGCCTCAAAGAATACATCATATGGATCTGCATTTAAGGAACCATAAATCAGTCCATTGCTTATTTTGTATATCTACTTACATATGATAACTAGAATTTTTCATCCTTTATTGTCTTTTCATGTTCAAATTTCAATTTTAACATATCTGCAAGCATAATATCTATGCATGCCATATTCCTTCTACCCGAGTTGTGGTGTCAGTTTCAGCAGTGTTTATGTAAAAAAAAAAGATATTTGATTTTTCATACAATTCCCCTCAAGCCTAGCATCTTTTAATGTAAGTTTCACCATCATTGTCAAATGTTCTAAGATTTTTGTTTCATTTTTTGTTCAGTGATTTACAGATGCATTTGTTTAGACAAACATGTAAGTTGAAAGTTGAGCTTTATTTTGTCCCTTTGCTCATATATTTAGGTTTCATTTCCTTCGACAGTATTGAGCTATGGTGGCAAGCATATTGCTTACCTCTTATAAGATTTGGAATCCACCTACTGGTGGCAAGCATATTGCTTACCTCTTATTAGGTTTGGAATCCACCTACTGGTGGCAAGCATATTGCTTACCTCTTATAAGATTTGGAATCCACCTACTGTCTGATTCATGTCTGCTGTAGTTTATTAAGGTTTTAGAAGAAGAAAAAAAAATGATACATCATTATGGTGTATGCAAAATACATTCCATCTTAGCTGGAGTGTAAAATACAGAGCATTGAAAAATCCTATTTGTCCCCCGCCGCAATGCGGAGCGGGGACATAGAAATGCCGGGCGTCCGTGTTTCCGTGTTTCCGTCCGTCATACTTTTTTGTAAGCGCTCTCATGCCTAGAAATTTTGACGGATTTTCATTAAATTTATACCAAATGTTTATACCACTATTACCTTGGTCAGGTTCGAAAATCAGCATTGGTCGATACTTTTTGTTGGAGTAATGGGACTTTGACCACAATAATGACTCTGTTTTATCCAAAAAATTTACCTTGTAAGCGCTCTCATGCCTACAAATTTTGACGGATTTTCATTAAATGTATACCAAATGTTTATACCGCTAATACTTATGTCAAGTTCGAAAATCAGCATTGGTCGATACTTTTTGTTGGAGTTATGGGACTTTGACCACAATAATGACTCTGTTTTATCCAAAAATTTACATTGTAAGCGCTCTCATGCCTACAAATTTTGACAGATTTTCATTAAATTTATACCAAATGTTTATACCACTATTACCTTGGTCAAGTTCGAAAATCAGCATTGGTCGTTACTTTTTGTTGGAGTTATGGGACTTTGTGACCTTGTAAGCGCTCTCATGCCTACAAATTTTGACAGATTTACATGAAATTTATACCAAATGTTTATACCACTAATACCTTGCAGTGGTTTTGTTGGCCTAAAATTACTACCAAATAAAGGTAGTTTCCCCTTGAGAAATAAGACTATAATTTCCCAATTTGACAACTAAAATTCCCCTAAAGGCAACAGTTACACACAAACAAATAGTTTAAGATAAATCCAGTTGTCCAAAACTGTTCTGACAGATAAAAAATGCTAGATATTGTCACAATATAAGAACTTTGCAATGAATTTCAAAATTCTGAGCATAATATGTGACATAAAAAGGGTCCAAATTTTCCCAATCTGAAAGGTAGAAGGTAGTTTTTAAAAACCATAGCAAAATCACTGCCTTGGTCAAGTTCCTAAATCAGCCTTGGTCGATACTTTTTGTTGGAGTTATGGGACTTTGACCACAATAATTACTTCATTATATCAAAAATTGACTTTGAAAGTGCTTTAATGCCTACAATCAGGCAACTCATTTTCATGGGAACAATCTTGACCAGATATTGACAACAGATGACGAGGCATCATCTTGTGTTTTTCCTGTCCCCTATTCTGACCATTTTCTTACATGTATATCTCTGCAATAAGGTATGTGATTTTATACAGTATGTAAACCAGAGTATGAAACTTGAATATGGTTTTTAAACAAAAACTGTACAGTGATATTGTCTCGTACATTTTAGATAAACTTATATATGTTAATAGGTATTTGTTTGATTTTAGATTGTAGTATTTTGGATATATTTGCGATAGGAAAAATAGAAAAAAAAATGGGTGGTGGGGGTAAAAAAAATGTTCCTCCCAACCTCCCCACACATTTAATTCTGGAACAGCCCTGAATGTTTGAAAATATTGCAATTTCATATACAGTATACTAGTATACTGCTTGACCAGCGGGGGACCCAGGAATTCTATTCTTGTTTGGATTTAATTTGGTAAAACGCAGCCACACTCTATCCGGAAGTAATTTTTATCACTGTGATAATCATGCGACTTGGGTAGATTATTATTTTGATTTCTCTTCTAAAACCTTGAAAAACTAGGACAGCAGGAGTGGACAAGTGCAAAGCATTCTGTAATAATGTAGATGTCACCTGACCCAAAAATACAAGTAACAGTTACAGAACAACTGAATACTAGTTAATCTTCCACCAAATTTGATAATTGATTAGTGTATATTGATTGGGTATACATGCATGTAAGGAGTAATGGTGTTTAACGCCAAAGTCCAGATTCTTTGACTTAAATGACATGGTTAGTTCTGGCATAGTTCTGAGGAAAGCAAGATGTCCAGAGAAATTACCAACCTTCGGCAAGCAGACTGACAAATTTTTATTCACAATAGGATGCATGTAAGACATGTAGGAAAACCTTCTACATGTCAACTACTAAAACTATCATGCAAGGATCTTGTACATTTAAGGCATTTAAAAATTAGCTATGTAGATAATTATACCGTAATACCAATTTCTATTAAGATTCTGTCCTGTGACCTTTAACCTTTATTTTTGTATTTTAACCTATTGAACCAAAGCCAAGGACTTTTTGACATGAATACAGAACTCACAAATATTCTTATCAAGCCCCTTAGATACACAACAAATAAACTTTTTTATTGGTGATATGTTACAAATAATAAAACCATGGCTATTGCCTATAGTCAAAAGGTTTTTTCTGCATTGTTTACCTCGTGTTACCACAAATTGCCATTATAATATGCAGCTACATTACAAATTAATTGATTCTTGAGGAATTTTGCACAATAAACATGACTACTGATTGATTCTTAATGTGAATTGATCAAAAAATTTTAATGTAAAGAACCTTTCAGCATAAAACACAGTGGAGTGGTGTATTTCTTTAACTCCCCAGTCAAGATTCTTTTACTCATATTGAGACAGTCAGCTTTGAGATAATGGAGGAATCTGGAATACATAGAGAAAACTGTTAACCTTTTGCAAACAAACTGAGACAGTCTTTCTTTTATTTAGAACTGCTGAATGGGATTTGAACCTATGCTGTGAGAAGTACTCGACATGAAACAGCTAACATATCAATATTAACTTTTTTAATCAACCAAATTTTTTAATACTGAAAAATATCAAGTCTGTTGGGTTGATTGTTACTTTTACAATCACTGGATTCAGATTGGAAGATTTTGTTATCCCTGCTAATCTTATTATACAGTCTAGTGGTGACAGTGAACCATGTTGGTTCATATTTGATTTGTTAGTTATTTTGTTTGATTCCATGGTTCATATGTAATCTATCTTTGTATATTTGACTTATCCCCAACACTGTCTTCAGTTATGTCATGGTACTCCAGAATTCATTGAAGATTATAAGTTAAACTTTTTTTGACATCAGAGTGTTTGGGGTTACTATGAGTGATTTTTGGATCAATGAACTATTTGGTAATGTTTATATTCATTAATAACCTTTGTAACAAGAACTTCAGTCCATTTATTTACTTATAATTGTCCTCATATAATTTAAGGCCAAATATTTTACTGCAGTGAATGCCAAAACTTTTAATCACAAGTTGACAAGTACCTATACATGAGATTTCCAATATTACCCTTATATTGTGTCTTAAGACATGCTATTTTTAAATCACCTGTTGAAAAGTTTGTATATTCTGTAATTTCTGAAGCCTTTGAAAAAATCTTTTGTTTTCAAAATTAAAAAAAAAGGGACCTGGAAAAACCAAGTTTTGAGTAAACCACAAACCTGTCTAAACATATACTTGAGAAAAACTGATAAAAAGGTCTTAACATGAAGTTAAGCAAAAGCCTGTCTTACCCACGGTGGCACAGAGGTGACAGGAAATATATTTTTCATATGACGTGCGCACATATTACCTTTTATGTGCACACATATTAACCTATTAGGTGCGCATGTAGTAACCAATACATGCGCATGTAATACATTTTACGTGCGCACATATTGCCCTATTGTAATACGTGTGCATGTAAAAGGTATTACATGTGCATGTAATAGGTAATATGGGCACACGTAAAAGGTAATACATGCGCACGTAATATGAAAAATTTATTTCATGTCACCTCTGTGCCACCGTACTTACCTGAACAGTGAGTTATCAAATCTTTAGTTGAGTTAATCCATGAGTAAACCACAAGCCTGTCTAAACTGAACCTTAAGTAAACCACAAAACTGTCTAAACTGAATATTGAGTACACCACAAACCTGTCTTAAGTGAACATTGCGTAAACCACAAACCTGACTAATTTAAACCTGTTTCATCTGAACCTTGGGTAAACCATAAACCTGTCTAAACTGAACCTTGAGTAAACAACAAACTTGTCTTGAGTGAACCTTGAGTTAACAACAAACCTGTCTTAAATGAACCTTGAGTAAACAACAAACCTGTCTTGAGTGAACCTTGAGTAAACAACAAACCTGTCTTAAATGAACCTTGAGTAAACCACAAACCTGTCTTGAGTGAACCTTGAGTTAACCACAAACCTGTCTTGAGTGAAACTTGAGTAAACCATAAACCTGTCTTAAGTGAACCTTGAGTAAACCGACAACCTGTCTTGAGTGAACCTTGAGTTAACAACAAACCTGTCTTTAGTGAACCTTGAGTAAACAACAAACCTGTCTTAAATGAACCTTGAGTAAACCTCAAACCTGTCTTGAGTGAACCTTGAGTTAACCACAAACCTGTCTTAAGTGAAACGTGATTAAACCATAAACCTGTCTTAAGTGAACCTTGAGTAAACCAAAACCTGTCTTGAGTGAACCTTGAGTTAACAACAAACCTGTCTTAAATGAACCTTGAGTAAACCATAAACCTGTCTTGAGTGAACCTTGAGTAAACCACAAACCTGTCTTGAGTGAACCTTGAGTTAACCACAAACCTGTCTTGAGTGAAACTTGAGTAAACCATAAACCTGTCTTAAGTGAACCTTGAGTAAACCAAAAACCTGTCTTGAGTGAACCTTGAGTTAACAACAAACCTGTCTTAAGTGAACCTGGAGTAAACCAAAAACCTGTCTTGAGTGAACCTTGAGTTAACAACAAACCTGTCTTGAGTGAACCTTGAGTAAACAACAAACCTGTCTTAAATGAACCTTGAGTAAACCACAAACCTGTCTTGAGTGAACCTTGAGTTAACCACAAACCTGTCTTAAGTGAAACTTGAGTAAACCATAAACCTGTCTTAAGTGAACCTTGAGTAAACCAAAAACCTGTCTTGAGTGAACCTTGAGTTAACAACAAACCTGTCTTAAATGAACCTTGAGTAAACCACAAACCTGTCTTGAGTGAACCTTGAGTTAACAACAAACCTGTCTTAAGTGAAACTTGAGTAAACCATAAACCTGTCTTAAGTGAACCTTGAGTAAACCAAAAACCTGTCTTGAGTGAACCTTGAGTTAACAACAAACCTGTCTTAAATGAACCTTGAGTAAACCATAAACCTGTCTTAAAGTGAACCTTGAGTAAACCAAAAAACCTGTCTTGAGTGAACCTTGAGTTAACAACAAACTGTCTTAAATGAACCTTAAATAAACCACAAACCTGTCTTGAGTGAACCTTGAGTTAACCACAAACCTTTGTCTTCAGTGATACTTGAGTAAACCATAAACCTGTCTTAAGTGAACATTGAGTAAACCAAAAACCTGTCTTGAGTGAGCCTTTAGTTAAACACAAACCTATCTTAAGTGAAACTTGAGTAAACCATAAACCTGTCTAAACTGAACCTTAAGTAAACCACAAACTTCTCTCATCTGAACTTTTGAGTAAACCACAAATCTGCCTTAAATGAAATTTGAGGAATCAGACACCTGTCATACCTGATACTTGAATAAACCACAAACCTGTCTCAATTGAGCCCTGAGTAAACCACAAACCTATCTTATCTGAGCCCCAAGTTAATCACAAACCTGTCTTGAGTAACCTTGAGTAAACCAAAAACCTGTCTTGAGTGAACCTTGAGTTAAACACAAACCTGTCTTAAGTGAAACTTGAGTATACGACAAACCTATCTAAACTGAACCTTGAGTAAACCACAAACCTGTTTAAACTGAACCCTGAATAAACAACAGACCTGTCTAAACTCAAGTCTGAGTAAACCACAAACCTGTCTAAACTCAACTCTGAGTAAACCACAAACCTGTCTAAACTCAACTCTGAGTAAACCACAAACCTGTCTAAACTCATTTCTGAGTAAACCACAAACCTATATAAACTCAACTCTGAGTTAACCACAAACCTATCTAAACTCAACTCTGAGTAAACCACAAATCTGTCTAAACTCAACTCTGAGTAAACCACAAACCTGTCTAAACTCAACTCTGAGTAAACAACAAACCTGTCTAAACCCAACTGTGAGTAAACCACAAACCTGTCTAAACTCAACCCTGAGTAAACAACAAACCTGTCTAAACTCAACTCTGAGTAAACCACAAACCTGTCTAAACTCAACTCTGAGTAAATCACAAACTTGTCTAAACTCAACTGTGAGTAAACCACAAACCTGTCTAAACTCAACTGTGAGTTAACCACAAACCTGTCTAAACTCAACTCTGAGTAAACCACAAACCTGTCTAAACTCAACTCTGAGTAAACCACAAACCTGTCTAAACTGAACCTTGAGTAAACCATAAACCTGTCTTAAGTGAACCTTGAGTAAACCAAAAACCTGTCTTGAGTGAGCCTTGAGTTAAACACAAACCTGTCTTAAGTGAAACTTGAGTAAACCATAAACCTGTCTAAACTGAACCTTAAGTAAACCACAAACTTCTCTCATCTGAACTTTTGAGTAAACCACAAATCTGCCTTAAATGAAATTTGAGGAATCAGACACCTGTCATACCTGATACTTGAATAAACCACAAACCTGTCTCAATTGAGCCCTGAGTAAACCACAAACCTATCTTATCTGAGCCCCAAGTTAATCACAAACCTGTCTTGAGTAACCTTGAGTAAACCAAAAACCTGTCTTGAGTGAACCTTGAGTTAAACACAAACCTGTCTTAAGTGAAACTTGAGTATACGACAAACCTATCTAAACTGAACCTTGAGTAAACCACAAACCTGTTTAAACTGAACCCTGAATAAACAACAGACCTGTCTAAACTCAAGTCTGAGTAAACCACAAACCTGTCTAAACTCAACTCTGAGTAAACCACAAACCTGTCTAAACTCAACTCTGAGTAAACCACAAACCTGTCTAAACTCATTTCTGAGTAAACCACAAACCTATATAAACTCAACTCTGAGTAAACCACAAACCTATCTAAACTCAACTCTGAGTAAACCACAAACCTGTCTAAACTCAACTCTGAGTAAACCACAAACCTGTCTAAACTCAACTCTGAGTAAACCACAAACCTGTCTAAACCCTACTGTGAGTAAACCACAAACCTGTCTAAACTCAACCCTGAGTAAACAACAAACCTGTCTAAACTCAACTCTGAGTAAACCACAAACCTGTCTAAACTCAACTCTGAGTAAACCACAAATCTGTCTAAACTCAACTCTGAGTAAATCACAAACTTGTCTAAACTCAACTGTGAGTAAACCACAAACCTGTCTAAACTCAACTCTGAGTTAACCACAAACCTGTCTAAACTCAACTCTGAGTAAACCACAAACCTGTCTAAACTCAACTCTGAGTAAACCACAAACCTGTCTAAACTGAACCTTGAGTAAACCATAAACCTGTCTTAAGTGTAACTTGAGGAATCAGACACCTGTCATACCTGATACTTGAATAAACCACAAACCTGTCTCAATTGAGCCCTGAGTAAACCACAAACCTGTCTTGAGTGAATTCTGAGTAAACCACAAAACTATCTTGAGTGAACCCTGAGTAAACCACAAACCTGTCTTGAGTGAACCCTGAGTAAACCACAAACCTAATTAATTTAAACTTGAGTAAACCATAAACCTGTCTAAACTGAACCTTGAGTAAACCACAAACCTGTCTTTAGTAAACCCTAGTAAACCACAAACCTGATTAATCTTAACTTGAGTAAACCACAAAACTGTCTAAACTCATCCCTGAGTAAACCACAGACCTTGCTTATTTGAACCTTAAGTAAACTACAACTTACTAAACCTCAATTTTTGAGTAAACAACAAACTTATTTACTTTACTTTTTAACTAGAATATATTATTAGTACTATTGGTAAATATAACTGGTAATATTGATACTATTCTAATCTTAAAAAAACCTTTGCCAAGAAAGTGATTTGTTTGAATTTGTTTTGCTGTAATTGTAATTATATAAGGTTGAGCAATAACAGAAGTAGATCTTAAACTACAAACTTATGATACATACTTGGTATAATGCAATACAAATATGAACAGTTACTTTTGCAAGGCTTATTGCTATTTACTTATTTTGAAGTATGAATGAATTTTTTAGTAAGATTTAAAAAAAAATCATTCAAATGTAAAATTAGAAAAAAAAACTAGCCAAGATTTTATTTCACATAGGAACAAAACAAATGTTCTTTTTATTACCAAGAAAAAAGTGAGATGGCCCAGTTAAGGGGAATTTATGTGAATGGAAGTATTGACTTGCACTTATTTAAAGCATGATTCAGCCTATTTTAGTGCTGCTATTTATAACATTGAGTGCCTTAAGTAGGCGTTTTGCATATGCACACTTCAGTTGAAGTGTTTAGAATTAAATTTCATTTAAAATTTTTATTGAATGACTGTAAAATTTAATTTGTTGATCTCCGTAATCAGTTTTTAAAATGTACTCCGTAATCAGTTTTTATAATATACTTTGTAATCAGGTTTTATAATGTACTTCGTAATCAGGTTTTAAAATGCACTCCGTAATCAGGTTTTATAATGCACTTCGTAATCAGGTTTTATAATGCATACCGTTATCAGGTTTTATAATGCACTCCGTAATCAGGTTTTATAATGCACTCCGTAATCAGGTTTTATAATGCACTTCGTAATCAGGTTTTATAATGCATACCGTTATCAGGTTTTATAATGCATACCGTTATCAGGTTTTATAATGCACTCCGTAATCAGGTTTTATAATGCACTCTGTTATCAGGTTTTATAATGCATACCGTTATCAGGTTTTATAATGCATACGTTATCAGGTTTTATAATGCATACCATTATCAGGTTTTATAATGCATACTGTTATCAGGTTTTATAATGCACTCCTTAATCAGGTTTTATAATGCACTCTGTAATCAGGTTTTATAATGCACTCCGTAATCGGGTTTTATAATGCATTCCGTAATCAGGTTTTATAATGCACTCTGCACTGCTTGGCAATACTCAGATATTGAAGAGATAAAAAACAATTTACAATGTTGTCAACTTCACTAATGGCTGTTAACAGTATCATGTTACACTATTTGTCTGACTGTAGATTGTTGGTCTGTAAATGGTAGAACATAGATATGATTTCAGTGACCCATTTAATTGATAATTTAGAAAATTGATTGTAACTTACCATTTTTTTTAAATGAACAATTATTTTCTGAGAAATAATGAAAATGGTGACCATGTTTTCTGACATACAATTTTGCACAGTGCTACTTGATTTCAACATTGGTGAAAATTATGCTAACTCATAAAAGCTGACCATTTCTTAAAATAAATAGTGTATTTGAACTTGGATATAAAACCACATTGAATTATTGCAACATCAGTAACCATAACAATCAGGTTGTTACTTTAACGTAGTTCTAGTGATTTTTGGTGAAGGTTTCTGTCCCATTCAATTTCTAATTATCATCTATAGAGATGATAAAATAATGTTTTACAAATGATCAGGTCCAAGTTTCTAAATCATTTCTTAACTAAGATTTTCCTTAACTTAAATTTAGTAAATTTCAACTTTCTCTTTTAGAACTATGAATGAAGATTTTTCACAAAACTAAATATGGATGTTATGGGCTTGAAGTGATCTTCAAAATGACACTTAAAATTCCTATAGATCTGAACAAGTAATAAAATCATTAAGACCTCATATTTGCCAGATTCAAGTTAAGGAAAATCTTAGTTAAGAAATGATTGTGAAACTGGGGGCTGACCTCATTTCTAAACATGATGTAATAATAATATTTTCCAGAAATGTTACTCAGTTTTGCTAGAAATGATGAAATCACATTGTACTATGTTTTCCTGAAATGTTCAGACTTTGCTTATAGAGATGATGAAATTATGATGTTTTCCTCAAAAGTTTATACTTCACTTCTAGAAATGATGATATTACAGTTTTCCAGAATTGTTTAATCCTTGCTTCTAGAAAAGATGATATCATGATGATATTATAATTTTTTCTTGAATTGTGAAAGCCTTTGTTAAAACCTTTTGCCAACACTCCAAAATTGTCTGAGTGTGAGACATTTATTTCTAATCATTTAATGTGATGACTTTGTTATTCAAAACTCTGTAAACTTATATTAGTATGCTTTTTTGTCTTTGTGGTGTTATCATGTGTACAGTGTGATACCTCACAACATTTTGTGAATCGTTTTATCCCCAGTGTTTATGGAGTCATATAAACTGACGTCTTTCTGTAAAAATGGCACATTTCTAGAAATGTAATATGACTATAAACTACTCCAGACTTTTTGCTAAATTTCATCATTATTAACCCATTTTTTTATTTTTATTTTTGCATTGTTCAGTAAAAATATTATTATTATTATTATTATTATTATTATTATTATTGAGTTGAGTAATGATTTTTTAAGCCCCAGTCAAGAGTTTTTACTGATAGTAAGGCAGTTGATTCTGTGATGGTGGAAGAAAACAGAATGCCCAGAGAAAACCAGTGCCAAAGGGCAAAAAGGAATTAAACTGAACCTTCCCCGTACAAGATACATTTATAATTATTTAATATAAAACCCAACCTAAAGGCCAAATAAGGTATAAATCTCAACTTCTCTATTTAGACTATTTTATTTTAGATTAAATGATAATTAGACAAAAGAGCCAATAAGACATTGAGGATGTTCAAGCCACAAAAGATATTAGAGCCAACCTATTCCATTTCAGATTCAGAAGCACATTGTTAAAGGGACAAATTTGAAGCCAAACTACTTATTACAACTGAGATTTAGTAACAGATTTTTAAAAGACTTTAAATTCAATCCTGTTCATTTTAGAATTAATGGTACCATTTTGGTGGTTTTATTAAATACTTTTCATAAATACAATTTTATGGGTTAATGAGACAAAACTACCATACTCTGTTTTAGATAAATGTTACAAAGCCTAAAGAGGCTTTAAACCCAACCTACTCTATGTATGGTTTATCATCTGTTAACAGTTCTAATTATGTAAGGGGATTTAGACACTAAAAAGATTCTGACACTAAACAAGTGGTAATTAGCCTATTTATATGTGATACAGGAAATACATAATTCATATAGAGGCAGCAGCAGGCTCCCCAACCCTCCCCACTGGTTATAGTTTTAATACTGAAGACTGGTATTTTATAATGATGGGAATAGCATTCCTGATAAGTAGAGTAAAATAGCCACTGATATTAAAAGAGCTTTTCTGACAGTGATGAGGATGTAGAGACACATGGCTGAGTGGTTAAAAATGCAGACTGATGATTCAAGGCCATTGGTTCGAACCCCAGGTTAGTCATGTGGTATGTTCTTCAGAAAAAAATTTATTTATCATTGTTCCAAATCTGGCTGCCAAAAAGTATGTTTACAAGAAAATTCTTTTAGATTGACTGATGTGTTGACAAGGGCTCTTCAATAACTTTTTATAATGCCTGTCCATTTGGACTAGTGGAAATAAATTTTAACTTGTTTGGATGTAAAATGAACTCGTGTTGTTTTTTTCTATAAATTTTCTTGTTTATTCTGTGGTTCTTGCTTTTAAATTGGTGATAATCTTGCATTAGTTAGCATTAATTTCCTGATTAGTAACATTTCAAAAATCATTTTTCAGCTACACTATTTTTATTTAATGCAATTATTAAAAACAGCCTACATGCATTGTCATTCTGATAGCAGTACCAATGTTCAACACATTCCCGAAAAACCTGGGATTGACTCTTGATTTAGTTCTCTTTATCACATATGTTATAATAAAAATGAGGTCTACTTCCTCACTGAGACATTAAATAAAGGTACATTGGGGAAAAACTTTATTGCAATATTTTAGAAAAGATTGCCATATGAATGGCAAGATGTTGCAAAGTCTCCCAAAAAACCTTCATAATTATGTTTGTTTTTAATCTTTGATTAGGTTAATTTTGAAACTTTAGATTCATTATTTTCAACTGTTTGGCTTATATAGTTTTTATGTATCAAACTTTTCGATCTTAGTGTCACTGATGAGGAATTAATTTCCGAAATGTGCACATCTGGCACATCAAAATTTAACTGGTGTGTGTATTATATATTTACTACCCCTGAGCGGGTACCGCTGCTGGTGGAGTAAAACTCCCCGAGGGTATCAATAACTCAGTAGGCAGTACTTTGTGCTGTCAGAAAATGTACCATTTAGCAAAATTTTCAGTCGTCTAAAATTTGAGATTTATTTAAAACTAAGGTTTGTTCCCTCATGCAAAGCATTCCTTAGCTGGATTTGGATTTATATAATTTTGAAACTTTAGATTCATTATTTTCAACTGTTTGGCTTATATAGTTTTTATGTATCAAACTTTTCGATCTTAGTGTCACTGATGAGGAATTAATTTCCGAAATGTGCACATCTTGCACATCAAAATTTAACTGGTGTGTGTATTATATATTTACTACCCCTGAGCGGGTACCGCTGCTGGTGGAGTAAAACTCCCTGAGGGTATCAATAACTCAGTAGGCAGTACTTTGTGCTGTCAGAAAATGTACCATTTAGCAAAATTTTCAGTCGTCTAAAATTTGAGATTTATTTGAAACTAAGGTTTGTTTCCTCATGCAAAGCATTCCTTAGCTGGATTTGGATTTATATAATTTTGAAACTTTAGATTCATTATTTTCAACTGTTTGGCTTATATAGTTTTTATGTATCAAACTTTTCGATCTTAGTGTCACTGATGAGGAATTAATTTCCAAAATGTGCACATCTGGCACATCAAAATTTAACTGGTGTGTGTATTATATATTTGTTTATTCTACACTTGTTGTACTTGTGTGTTACCATTTGTCACTTTATATAATATGATGTAAACCACATCTCTAAAGTGCTTTAATTTGGGTTAACTTACATGACAAACATATGATAAAGATATCAGGAATCCTGATGTAAAACCTACAAGACTTGGTTGTTTTGATCTGTATACCCAGACGGACTTCTTATTTTTTTTAATTACTTCCAGGATGAGTAGAATGTACCTTTATATTACCTTAACAGGTATAATCTTCATCATATTTCTGAGCATAAAAAGAAACAACAAATGTTTAGTCAAAGCCATCAGGATATATAAATAAATGTTTGATTTTCATGTAATTCCATATATATATATATATATATATATATATATATATATATATATTATTTGCCCATCAAGTGCCATTGAACATTTCTTTGTTGTCTGTGTAATATATATGTGTGTAATTCATGTACCGGTATTTAAGACTTGTTCTAATTTATGGATGGTAGAAAATACAATAGCAGTATGTTTGTTTTGGTGGTAATAATATTCTTCATTCAATATATATAAAAACCATAAGTAATATATATGTGTGTGTGTGTGTGTGTGTGTGTGTGTGTGTGTTTTATATGATATATTTTAATATTTTTAAGCTTACTATTAAATTAATTTCTTTGAACTCCATAATGACAAAATATATTGTTTTTCTGATCAAGAATTAAAAAATTACATTCTCTCTCTTTTAGAAATGGAAATTGTTATTTGTAACAATTTTTTTTACCTTAAAAGAACTGTCTGTTTTATGGCTCATGTCACAGTAAGTGTGGCTCATTATTGACCCTTACTGCATATTGTCTTTTATGAGCAAATTACATAGGTTTTTTAGATTTCAGCACTTAACATTAAATTAAGGCTGGTGACAACTGAAGATAAGTAAATTAATGTTGACTTAAACTTATAAAAAGGTGTTTATGGAAGTTTGCAGTATCCTTATAAAAAATTTGGTATAGAATTTTCAGCAATACACAGAAATATTTGTTCCCAGGGTGAAATTTTATGGGACAAAGGTAAGAATTCACACACGACATTCAGACATGATTATCACTTTTTATTGAGCCAGATAAGAAGTGTGGGAAATTTAGGTTGTATAAAAGAAAAAGTATCAAGTTTATAACAGTGTAACATGGATACAATAAACAGAAATTATAGGTTACTTGTACAGACATAGGTAAATGTCAGTATACAATATGGCTCTGTTCCCCCATAAAATCGCTTGTATTTCAAGTAGGTGACATTTTACACCAGGTAACAAATTCTTTAATTGTATTTAAACTTTTTTCCACTTTGTTTTGTTATTTTATCAGTATTTAATGATTAAAAACATTTTTATATCTACAATGAATATTTCATTTTTAAAGATTTATTTGAATTACTGAAAGATTACTTTTTCTTTTTGAAAATTGAAAAAAAAAATTTAAATTGTATCAAATTAGAAGCTGAAGATTTCACTTTCTGACTTGTATAATTCTATGTAAAGTGAAGGACAAGGTCATGACCTAGTTTTGAATCTGTTTTTAATTAAGTTGTCTCGGTGTAAAGTTATACCTTTTGTTTCTGTTTTTATCAGAGGTTAAGGGTTCTGTTCACAGATGGGTCACACCTGAGACTTTCTTTTAGGTGTTCTCTTGCCAATACTCTTTAGAATCATAGAAACTTTAAGAACTTATGTCCTTCATTGCTTTAGTGGACTGTGATGGTGGAGGGGTTTAGGTGTGCACATACTGATCATAGTGTAGCTCATTAGGTATGTGTGAATCCCACAAAGCAGACCATAGTGTGATAAAATTTGTCAGTTTCCATGCTGAAGGTTGGTGTTTTTCTCCATGTACACCAGTATCCTCCATCATTCCAGAAATGACAGTCTGGATATAAGTAAAAAAAATTGACGGTATATATATAGTCTCTACTCCTCACCACTTAATTTATTATTCATTTTTATAAACACATTGCATTTAATTTAGATGACCACAGCTTTGCTAAAAGCTGTCATGTGAGTTATTCAATCTAAAGATTAAGCAGTAAACCATTTTAAAGTCCTTATTTTTGAAAAAAAATCATATAGTTGTTGTATATCGACACCCCAGTTACATGTACCAATCATCCTTCACTTTCTCTATATATGATTGAAGCCATCAGTATACATGATTTATACATGAATCTAGAAAACATACCTTTTTATATGGTTAACCTTTGGTATTTAAGTTCTATATACAGTGAGATTAAGTTTTACCTGGGATTAATCTGATCTAGATAAATTATCTACCTTCCATTTTACAGTTATACAGTATATTTATTACATAGAGATCTCATGTAGCTCAGTTGTAAAGAATATATTCTGACATGAAGGTGTCATACACAAGGGTCAAGGACATAAAGATGTCAAACACAAGGGTCAAGGACTTAAAGGTGTCATACACAAGGGTCAAGGACATTAAGGTGTCATACACAAGGATCCAGGACATAAAGGTGTCATACACAAGGGTCAGGGACATGAAGGCATTGCTTACAAAGGTTAAGGTCATGAATTGATTATATTTTGATGGTCAAAGACATAATTGTGTTTAATTGTAAAGGTCAAGAATAGGAAGTAGTCATAAGGGTCAAATTGAAATCAGGAACATTTTGATTGGAACATGGACATGGGGGTTATGTTGGTTAAGGACTGTAGCTAATACACAACATAGATAAAACCTTCAGAACACAGGTGAGGAAATAAATCATTATATAAATTTTTTACCTTTTTATATTAAATAGCATATATAAGGATCTCTAAAAGGTAAATGGAAAAAAAGGTTCTTAATGAACTTGTATATGGCATATAAATCACATTGTAGCATCAGAAGAAGGGGCTTTTGCAATTGGGTTGGAGGGGGGGGGGGTAAAATACTATAACAACAATTAACTATAAATATTTCTTATTTTCCTTACTTGTGGTTTAATCATAAAAATCTTTTGTAAGGATTAGTATTTAAGTGATAAAATTTTGAATGAAATAAATACAGGTTCAAGTATCAAAATATCTCATATATTGTAATTGGAACATGGAGGACATTTTTAGTTTTCTGCATACTGGAGACGTTCTTAATCTTCCCTAACAAATATATTTTTTTCTTCTTTCAAAAATCAGCCAGTTTTGTGAAGCAGGATAATTTGATATTTATAGATTTAAATAAAAATGTTCATGCAAACAGGACATTTTACACCTGCAACTTTGTGCATTCATGATAATTGGACACATTAATTTTATTTGGTGTATCGCCGACACAATCAAGTTAATGACATGCATTGATTTATTGATGAGCTATTTGCAATACATTATTTCTGTTGCAATGTATGTCAACACAAGCAAGTTCAACCCAAATCTCTCTCTCTCTCTCTCTCTCTCTCTCTCTCTCTCTCTCTCTCTCTCTCTCTCTAAATATGTACTGATTATCAATCTGATTTATCTATAAGTAAAATTTATTTTTAGATTTTCATTCATTAGATTATTGAACTTGGAAGCTACCCAAGAATTTAGTGAATGTTATTTAAAACCTAGATATCTTTTAATTCTTTTGATCAAAGCTAGGGTCTGCCTGGTTGGGATTAATTATGGTATTGGTACTAATGGTACTTGATTTCTCTAATATTAAAAATTTCATTTTAGTTTTCGTTAAAGGGAAATCTTAAGTTTTTGATATTTAATCATTAATACAATATTTTAATCATTGTTTAATATTCAGTATGTAAACATCATAAGGAAATAGTATTTGTGCAGTTTTATTTTAAGTTTTATCATAAAGTTCTCTAATTTGCAGTTTAAAAATCAAGATAATTAATGAAGGTCAGAACTATGCAGTATTAAGGTCAAGGTAGTTTTCTATAAAGGTCAAAGGTTAGTAGATGATCAGAGTAGGCTTCTTTGTGGAAAAAATGTGTCAATATCCCATTTGTAGGATATTCAATATACAAATGATTTTATTTATATTCATTTGTTCCTTTTTATATCACTGTAATTATTGTGATGTATTTTAGAGATTAGTACATGTATGTTAATTGTCATAGTACTGTCCTACAAGTACTACTAATACAGTATATCATGTTGTGGGAGGGATTGGCCATACCTAAACAGATGTTTAGTGATTGATGTTACACTAGTTATAGATTAATAAACTCCCACATAATGTGTATTAAATACTAATTGAATCTACATGTCATACTAGATCATATTTCTTGTCAAAGTGATAACTTTTTAATGAAATAAAACACAAGAAGAAATGGTTTAAACTTTTTTACCAGTGCTGCCCACCGCCATTTGACTAGTACCATTTTACCTACACAATACAGCAGTTAGCATCACTATTTGGAATGTCAAAATAATGTGGATTTAACTGGGATAAACTTAATTAAACTCATTTTATTTAAATTAACTACAGTTAATGGGAAATGCAGAATATCTAAGTTTATCTGAATAATTGATTCAAACTGCATTTATGTGACTTTCGTGAAATATTAAGTTGAATAAACTCAGAATACTACTTTTTTAGAATTAATTGGAGTTCCCAGAAAATAAAAGTTAACTGAAATTAACTAAGGTGAAATGACAAAAATTAGAAAAAACTAACTTTTTCTCTAGTTATTAAATAGATTTTCCAGTTCATATAAATTTTTTTTCATTAAAATTGAATTTAACTGAGGTAAAATGAATTTATCTGAGATAATTATAGTTTATTTAAATTATTCTGACTTTCCTGTTCCATACCACCATCTAACTTTCTTTTTCTATAAATACATCTTTACCCTACCACTTGTAATGCCATCACCACCAACCTAACTTCTGCTTAAATTAAGAGTGTGTAGTTTGAAAATAATTTGCTTGGTTGTATATTATATAAATATATCAAATACCATTTGTCATGAACAATTCTGTTTACCAGGTATTAGAATTGAGGCACAACAAAGTCATTTTATATAGAATACATTTTATTTATTATTGCTGAGAGAGGTTGGTATAGAAATGTGTTCATATATCCATTCTGGGTATTAATGAAATACTAGTATATGGAATACAATATCTTCTTGAATACAGTGATATTCATGTTTTCTATGTAAGAAATAACATAGTGGTCTCATCATTTTGATCACATTTACCATTGTAATTATACCATTGACATTGTAGCCAGCTCAGAGCCACCAAATAGTGCCAGTAATGTATTTAGTTTACTGAAAATCGGGGAAAATTTCATGAGAATTGTCTTTTCTAGATATTCATGTACCTTTATTTTTGTATTGGTGGATGGTTAATGTAAATAAGTGAATTTAAACGCAATAAAACTAAAATGATCAAAATATTTACAAAAGTTTAATTTTCACATCTTGTTTCTCTTTCTAATTTACATGGAAATGTAAAACAAACAAAAACAATTTTTAATTTACAGTATTTGATACCGGTTGTAAATTTGCTCTCTGTTATTTGTTAAGAAAACATGTTTTACAATTAAGAATTATGTCCTTTCTAAATCAAGATCTTTGGCAGAGTGATCTAAAATTTAATCGACTTGCAGATCAGTACAACACAGCTCTCTACCTTGATTGGATTCCTATATGGCAAATCTTAGAATGAGAACATTTGTCAGTTCACTTGCTAAAAGCTGTGATTTTCTCTGGATATTCCTGTTACCGTGTTCAAGAATTGACAGCCTCAATAAAAGTTAAAAACATAAAACGTTATTATTCCTGTAGGTTGTTTTACAGTATCTGTTTTCTTAAGGTCATGTCACATGCAATGTATTACAAGTCATCATGTAAAAAATGACAAATATACCAAATGAGCAAGCAATATGTCCCATACATAATTGAATATTTGTAATAACTTTTAAAAATCAAGCAATAAAAATCATGAAACATGAATTAAACATAGATGTGGGTGTAGCAACTCGTTTTTACACAGCAATTAAAATTTGATCTTGTCTTGACATTACTGTAGTTTTATTTTATGTGAGATTTATTTTTCATGTAAAATTGTGGAAGGATTTAATTGCATGTTCAAATCTTGTGCAAAAATTTCCATATCAAAAATATCTACATACAGATATTCTTCTATAATATATTGTGTATATGTAGTAAGAATAATTATTAATTTCACACTGATACTGTTTACCATTAAATCAAAGAAAAATTCAATTCAGTCTTATTTATGTGTGAATAATAATTCATTGGCTATGGTGCAAAATTTTTCCAAAATAAAATGACGAACAGTAAATTAATCTGGTGTAGGACAAGTTTGGAATCATGGTATAGGTTCCAGCACACTTCTGGCTTAAAGCTAATTCCTATGATTGTAAAGATGTTTTCTCTTCTATATACAAGATATAAATAATTATATAGGTATGGAAAATTACCAAATTTGTGGAAATTTTCTCTTTTTTTTTTTAAATGAATACTGTACAAATCACTGTAATGATCACATATTAATATTGAATTTGATTTTTGGAAATATGTAAACTATAATAATAGAATTTGATTAATCAGTATGTGATATAGGAATAATTACAACCAGTTTGCTATGCAGCCCAACAGAACACATTACAATTTAGAACAACCAACTACAGGTACCAGAACTTTAGGTAGACATTTAGTAAACAAATGCAGTTAGCTTTTTACTGCCTTGTATACTTGTAAACCACCTGCAGTCATATTTTAATTGATTCTTCTTATCACTTAAATTTTAATGGTATTGGTGGATTTTACACACAGTATAGACTGATGCCAAGGAAATGAATTTGGGCTGTTTGCTGTGTGACAATGATAGTGTATCATGTAATCACAGTCGTGTTACCAGCACCAAGTTTATGTCATCTTTGATAATCTTCAAGTGGGGGAGGATATAGATTACAGTAGCCGTTATTACACAAGTGTAAAACTCCAAGTTGATAATGAACAAGAAAAAACAGGATACAGTTACCTTGAAACAGCTGGTATATTTAGATACAGCCCTGATACATATCTACAACACAGGAAGTTGGCCTGCTACATGCATTTTTCCTTTGGGAAAAGAATGTGAGGATCCCTTCATTCTGAGTTCAGAGAGGAAGTCTTGATTATAAATTCCCAGGGAGGGGGTAAATTCTTCTTGATGTAGAGGTATGTAAATAAGTTTTTTTTGAAAATATTTCAATATATTAAGTTCTTAGAATAATTCTACTTCTGTAATTTAGTGTTTTGATGAGTTATCTAATGGTTGAATCAACAAGTGGAAATTGTTTTAATATAAGATATCTATAAGGTAACGTTTTATATATATATGTGTGTGTGTGTGTGTGTGTGTGTGTGTGTGTGTGTGTGTGTAAATATATATATAATTATATTATAAAGTTCCTAATTATTAGTTTCAGGTATATCTTCTGGAATTGAAAGTCATATGTTGAGTTTGATTTTATTTTTAAAGGTAGCATTTGTTCTGAATTAATTTTATTTATTATGAAAATTTTGTTCAGCTGGTGAAATGTTGATGATTGATTTGTTGATTGACAGATGTTAATATATCCGTTTTTACAAAAGCTAGCAATAGCCTTTGTATGTTTAGATGTATCATTGTAATACTTGTATGCTGAAAAAATAGTTTTATTAATATTTTTTATTACTTATAGATATGAAATTTTGTATTTGGGTATATGATAAAATATTATTTAGATTGATGACATCTGCTTATGATCACAAGTCTGTGTGTGTTAATTAAATAAGAATTAAATAAGAGATCCCATAAGTCAGAATTACATGTCACTGGGGACACACACACACACACACACACGCACACACACACACACACACACACACACCTTTAATTAATATTAAGGTCACAGGTACTGACCTCATTGTATATTGTATGTTGATTAGCTACAACAGCTGTGTGTTCCTACACCTCGCTATATATAGGTAAGTAGGTCAGTATTACAGTATCTTGTTGTTGTTGATGCTATAGGTAGAGATGTTTTCCAAATTAGATGTTGTAATGGCCTGGTATGTTAGTTATTTAACATTCACTGACATAGTATATATCACTACTGTAGGTAGGTAAATGAATATATATTTGTTCTAGATAACTGCTTATTTCTTTAGTTTCCAAATAGGTATACATCTATTATAAAATATTTCAAGGTGTCCTTATTGTAGAATAATCAGAAATCACATTCTCTCCATGTTTTTAAAATATGAAACTTGGATTCATTTTGTTTTGGCTCATCATGTAATTTGATAGATTGTTTAATTCATTATTTTTTCATTTATCAGCATTTTAATTCTGTAGATATTTTATTTGAAAATAGGTGTATTGTTTTCTTGCATTCAGATTCTGTTGGTATTCAGTTTTGTTTCAAACTGCAGATTTTGAATTTTCTCCATGACAGAATTTTAATGGCATTTTTTGATGAAGTAATTTTTACATCTTGTTTTTTTTATGATCTCCATTAAACTGATTTATTGTAAAATAAATTCCAGTGGTTTTTAGCTCACCTGAGCTGAAGGCTCAAGTGCGCTTTTCTGATCAAAATTTGTTTGTTGTCGTCATTGTCGGTGGCGGCAGCGTAAACTTTCACATTTTCGATTTCTTTTCTGAAACTATGAGGTAGATTTCAATGAAACTTGGTCAGATGCATATATGGGCCAGTGCAATTCAAATTTGTTCGTGACGTTGTCATGGCTCCCAAAACTAGGTCAAGGTGACCCATGGTTCCAAAAAACTTGAAAAATCTTCTCCGAAAGCGATGATGGGAGAAAAAAATCTGATGTTATATTTGGCTTCTCTAGGGTCTTAAGCTTATAAATTGTTCATTTCGTGAATTTTGGTAAAAAATTAGGTTACGTGTTTTTGCGATTTCATAAAATGGCTTCAAATTATTATAACTTGACTATATGAATAGATATTAACATGGGGTTTTAGTTTTGACTTTTTCTTGAAATAACCTTCAAAATGGGGTCAAGGTCAAAGTTCAAGGTCATATGACCTAGTTTGTAATTTGTGCAGTTTTAGGCTATTTTCTTTCAAATTTTAAGAAATATACAATATTAAAACATTGTTAAAATGTTCAGCAGGACAAAATGTAAAAAGGTACAAAGTTTCGTAACTGTATGATAATGCATATAGGAGTTGTTGCCCTTGAAATGTTATTTTTTTTTGCAAAAAAACTAAAATTGTGCATTAGCTTGAAAACTATAACTTTTTGCATAGGCATATATATTAGAATATTGTAGGTATTTATATGACGATCATTTTGATATGTGGCTCAAGGTTATATGTTCAAAGGTCAAGGTCATGGGTGCATAAAAAGACTGAAATTGTTAAATATTCTGGAAACTATAAACTTTTTGTATCGGCATGTATTTTAGATTATGGTAGGAATTGATATGGTGATTATTCTGATATAAGATTCAAGGTCTTACGTTTAAAGGTCAAGGTCATAGATGCAGAAAAAGACTCAAATTGTTAATTATCTTGAAAACTATTAACTTTTTTTGTTGGCATGCATATAAGAATATTTTATGTATTTTTGCAAATTGTTTTGGATATATCCTTAGGTTGGCCATATACTCAGGTGAGCGTTAAGGCCCATGGGCCTCTTGTTTTTATATAAATAATGTTTCTAACTTTTATCTCAGTATAATGATAATAACTGGTGGTTAATTTTCTGTTGGTTTCTTTTCTGGGAAAGAAATAGTTTTTGGACATTAAATAATTGTGAGCAAAAACTCTTTAACTATTAAATGTGTAATTTGTAAAGTAATTACTTAACGGCTTGTTTGTTTTTTGTTTTTTTTTTTGTTTTTAGGTTTTTTGTTTTGTTTTTTTTTTTTGAAAATGATCAAAAAAATTACATTAAAGGTTGCGTAAGTATTGAGTAAATGCAGTGTTTGGTTGGTTTTAACAAGAATCTTATGTGAGAGTGCCACAAAACATGAAACTTTATATATAGCATCACTGCATGAAGTTTTACAAACCTTGAACTACATTTAAGCCATGATGACTTTTAGGAATAAAACATTTACACATCTTTTCATGAACCAAAAGGCCTAGCAACATATATAGCATCAGTACTTAAAAGTTTTCAAAGCTAGATGACCTTTATCTACCACATTTAAGGCCACAGTTACCAAAGATAGTAAAACAAGTCAACACTGACTTTTTCATGATCCAAGAAGGCCTATGCAGCATCAATGCATGAAGTGCTACCACTACAAAACTGGTTGACCTTGACCTTCATTAAAGATTATTGTAACCTGACATTGTAAAATCTTCATCCATTTTGTCATAAACAAAGAGGCATCAGAAGGTTGTAATTCAGATATAGCATCATTGCATTAAGCCTTACCAAGTACAGGAATGCTTCATCAACATTTAATATGCTTCTTCATTATCTAGCATGATCTAGGATGACTGTACCTTTGAGTTCAAGGACTTCCTTTTAAACAAATTATAGATTTTTGTGACACTTGACAGGAAGCATTCTTTGGTCAGGCCCATGATAATTACAATTATTTGTACCAAAAGAGTTTATTTATAAATGCATTATAAATATATATCATATTTAATTTGTTTAATACCTATTAAATATTATGGGGATAAATTTTCACTGACAGAATTTATATAATTACAACCTGAACAGGATGATCATATTCATATTTCACAATAAACAAATTAGAAAAAATCATATTAGATTGTTAGTAGTTAAATAATATGGGTTTATTTATTTTCTGTAACAAGTATAATCCAATCATAGCAGTGGGGGTAGTGGGGAGGGGATAATTAGGGAAACTGTAGAGAGGCTTCTATAAATTACAAATCATCTCTGTAGAACATAGTCAATAGCAAAACTTTTGATATTTTAGATGAAGTATTACCTAGGACAAGTGATATTTCATTTTTAAACATTTTGGCTGTGGGGCACGAAACAGAGAAACTTAGAGTGGACACTGTTTTATATATATAAAAAAAATCCTTTTCTGAAATAGACGGAGCTGTTGCATCGTTAGGTCAAAAAGTACTTTTATCTGTAGCCATGTGTTTTAGTCATTTTGTCAACCAATAAGTGTAATGAGTCTCTTGTTACTGGTGTTACAAATTTTATAGAAAATTTGACAAGTATAAATTTCTACGTATCAGTAGTTTGTTTTTTTTTTTTAATTACACAAAATGAGAAATACTGAATACTCATGTTGCTTTAGTTCAATCAATTTGATAAACTAATTTGTGTAAATCCTAAGTATATACCAGAATATATGTTATGTTGGTGGTAAGAACTTTTCTAAACTGAACACCTTTCAACTTCTCAGATAAAAGATTTTGTTCAGACCGGACACTTGTTAAGTTTACACTGGTCATTGAAACAAAAAGAATATTTTTGACAAATCTTGGTAAAAGAGTTTGGTTTTTAAAGGGTTCTTTTTAGTCAAGGTATGGTTTAACAGGTTTCGCTGTATTTCCGTTTTGACAGGTTCTTGTTTAAGCCTTGGGTCTGTTTTCACGGGTCACATTTATTTAACTATTGGAGTAAAATATTTCTATTTTTCTTGTAATGGTATTTATACATGTATGTTTATATATATTATGCATGCACATAACATTTTGTAAAAATATTCAGGTGTGCCAATACAATAAGTTGGAATTGCAATTATTTTTATTCCTAATGGCAAGCATTTTAATGTTATTCAAAACTTATAAAAAAGAATATATGCCTTTCTCATACATATTTAAACTTATAATGTAAAAAAAAATGGAGAATGAGGTGCTTTGGATTTTGATAATCTTTAAAATTATTTGTCAACATTTTAAAAATATAAGTGACTTAATAAGAAACTTGTACATGTATTTTCCATAAAATGGAGATGTTAGATATGTAGTTTGACCTTATGTTTTTGTGATAACATGAAAACCTGAATATTTCATTCTATGGGAATCTTGGAAAACACCTTGTTTAAGCTTGTAAAAAGTGATTCCCATCCATATTTAAAGTGTGGGAAACTATTGTCAAATTCTTATGATAGTGAACATTTTTAATTTAATTTAATTTCAGAGTATTTAGAAATAAATTGGTGGAAAGCATTCAGATTTTTTCACACACATGGAGAAAATTATGAAAATCATTTGACAGTTGGACAAAAGAAGGTAGGTATAAAATTAAGAAAAAAAAGAGGATTTTATTAAGGGGTCTAAAACCTTATGATCTCTGTGTAAAGAAATATAACAATAAGTGCATTGTGTTTACCTTTCATGTTAACTAGATAAGTATGTAGATGATGATCAGCCAGGTGTAAATGGAATGTTAAAACCTGACTGTATAATAACAAGTTTTATAAAAGTCACATACATAGTATATATATATATATATATATATATATATATATATATATATATATATATATATATATATATAATAAATCCTGGTTACACACCCACTTCACCATCTGTTTGAGTTGGTTTAGACAGTCCTTGATGGGACAGCTTTTCAGTTTAGTCAGGGTTTGGTTTAGACAGTGCTTGATGTGACAGATTTTCAGTTTAGTCAGGGTTTGGTTTAGACAGTACTTGATGGGATAGATTTTAAGTTTTGTCAGGGTTTGGTTTATACAGTGCTTGATGAGACAGATTTTCAGTTTAGTCAGGGTTTGGTTTAGATAGTGTTTGATGTGACAGATTTTCAGTTTAGTCAGGGTTTGGTTTAGACAGTGCTTGATGTGACAGATTTTCAGTTTTGTCAGGGTTTGGTTTCGACAGTGCTTGCTGTGACAGATTTTCAGTTTAGTCAGGGTTTGGTTTAGACAGTGTTTGATGAGACAGATTTTCAGTTTAGTAAGGGTTTGGTTTAGACAGTGCTTGATGGGACATATTTTCAGTTTAGTCAGGGTAGGGTTTGATAGTGTTTGATGAGACAGATTTTCTGATTAGTAAGGGTTTGGTTTAGACAGTGCTTGATGGGACAGATTTTCAGTTTAGTCAGGGTTTGTTTTAGACGGTGCTTGATGGGACAAATTTTCAGTTTAGTCAGGGTTTGGTTTAGACATGTTTTTAGTTTAGTCAGGTTTTGGTTTAGACAGTGCTTGATGGGACAAATTTTCAGTTTAGTCAGGGTTTGGTTAAGACATGTTTCAGTTTAGTCAGGGTTTGGTTAAGACTGTGCTTGATGGGACATATTTTCAGTTTAGTCAGGGTTTGGTTTGATAGTGTTTGATGAGACAGATTTTCTGTTTAGTAAGGGTTTGGTTTAGACAGTGCTTGATGGGACAGATTTTCAGTTTAGTCAGGGTTTGGTTTAGACGGTGTTTGATGGGACAAATTTTCAGTTTAGTCAGGGTTTGGTTTAGACATGTTTTTAGTTTAGTCAGGTTTTGGTTTAGACAGTGCTTGATGGGACAAATTGTCAGTTTAGTCAGGGTTTGGTTTAGACATGTTTCAGTTTAGTCAGGGTTTGGTTAAGACAGTGCTTGATGGGACAAATTTTCAGTTTAGTCAGGTTTTGGTTAAGACAGTGCTTGATGGGACAGATTTTCAGTTTAGTCAGGGTTTGGTTTAGACAGTGCTTTATGGGACAGATTTTCAGTTCAGGCAGGGTTTGTTTTATACAGTGTTTGATGGGACAGCTTTTCAGTTTAGTCAGGGTTTGGTTAAGACATGTTTCAGTTTAGTCAGGGTTTGGTTTAGACAGTGCTTGATGGGACAGATTTTCAGTTTAGGCAGGGTTTGTTTTATACAGTGTTTGATGGGACAGCTTTTCAGTTAAGTCAGGGTTTGGTTTAGACACGTTTCAGTTTAGTCAGATTTGGTTTAGACATGTAAACTTTCAGTTTAGTCAGGGTTTGGTTTAGACAGTGCTTTATGGGACAGATTTTCAGTTTAGGCAGGGTTTGTTTTAGACAGTGTTTGATGGGACAGCTTTTCAGTTAAGTCAGGGTTTGGTTCAGACACATTTCAGTTTAGTCAGATTTGGTTTAGACATGTTTCAGTTTAGTCAGGGTTTGGTTTAGACAGTGCTTTATGGGACAGATTTTCAGTTCAGGCAGGGTTTGTTTTATACAGTGTTTGATGGGACAGCTTTTCAGTTTAGTCAGGGTTTGGTTTAGACATGTTTCAGTTTAGTCAGGGTTTGGTTTAGACAGTGCCTGATGGGACAGATTTTCAGTTTAGGCAGGGTTTGTTTTATACAGTGTTTGATGGGACAGCTTTTCAGTTAAGTCAGGGTTTGGTTTAGACACGTTTCAGTTTAGTCAGATTTGGTTTAGACATGTTTCAGTTTAGTCAGATTTGGTTTAGACAGTACTTGATGTGATAGATTTTCAGTTAAGACAGGGTTTGGTAAGACACTTTTTAAGTTGAAAGGGCTATAGCCAGCTGAGCTTATGGCTTGGTTTTGTGTGTGTCTGTGCGTCAACTTTAATCTTCTCCTCTAAAACCACTAGGCCAATTGGGACCAAATTGGATGTGGAAGGTCCTTTGGTCGAGTAGACTAAAGTTTATACCAGGCGATCCCGCCTGAAATCCAAGATGGCTGCTGTTACTATAAATAGCAAAAACACATAAATAGCCATTGTTGAATCATTTTTTAATTGTTTTTGTAATTTTAAATGTAGAGAGTAGATAGCGGGGCATTCAACATATATAACAAGTTTTTCTGGGAAATTTTTCATTGACCTGATTTTCATGATTTATGCAAATGAGGTGTAATATTTAATCAATTCTTTGAAAATCTTGAAACCACTGGGCCAACTGGAACAGTATTTGGTGTGGAAGGTCTTAGGTGGGGTAGACTAAAGTTTTTACCAGGCTTCCCAAGATTTATAAGTGTGACAGCTGTGATATGTTGTTTATTTGTATAATAAATACTTGTTCAGAATTAACAATTTATGTACATTGCTATTTACTTTATCCAATCTATTATAATAGATTCCAAATTTTATTTATGTACTTTTCATTACTGTACTAATCCCATATATACATTGAATATCCATGTAGGATACAGTTGAATCAATGTCATGTAACTTTTCCATTCCTTATGAACATGGTTTATAATGCAAGATCTTGTACACAATGTATATTCCATTTTTATAGTTACAAAAAGAATGCTCAGATGTTTTGTTTGTCCTAAATATGCATAATAATAAACAATATTTTATAAATAATAATGTGTTAACTGTTCATATTTTTGTCATACAATGATTATTCATTGACTTGCATACACAACATGTTTGCTTACTTTCCGTCCATTACTAATTTCAAGACCATGTCTGCTTCAATTATGAGCATCAACCACAGTTCTGATGTCCTCAAATGACCATTAAAGCCCACTCTCTTGTTCTAAATAATATTTTGTTGCCCCACTTTTCATAAAACATAATGCAATTTGTGCGCCAGTTGAGCAATATAGGCCCTGTTGGGCCTCTTGTTAGTTTAGTCAGGGTTTGGTTTATACAGTACTTGATGGGATAGATTTTCAGTTTAGTCGGGGTTTGGTTTAGACATGTTTTCAGTTTAGTCAGGGTTTGGTTTAGACGTGTTTTCAGTTTAGTCAGATTTGGTTTAGACAGGTTTTCAGTTTAGTCAGGTTTGGTTTAGACATGTTTTTCAGTTTAGTCAGGGCTTGGTTAAGACATGTTTTCAGTTTAGTCAGGGTTTGGTTTAGACATGTTTTCAGTTTAATCAGGTTTGGTTTAGACAGGTTTTCAGTTTAGTCAGGTTTGGTTTAGACATGTTTTTCAGTTTAGTCAGGTTTGATTTAGACATGTTTTCAGTTTAATCAGGTTTGGTTTAGACATGTTGTCAGTTTAATCAGGTTTGGTTTAGACATGTTTTTCAGTTTAGTCAGGTTTGGTTTAGACAGGTTTTTCAGTTTAGTCAGGTTTGGTTTAGACAGGTTTTCATTTTAGTCAGGTTTGGTTTAGACATGTTTTCAGTTTAGTCAGGTTTGGTTTAGACAGGTTTTCAGTTTAGTCAGGTTTGGTTTAGACATGTTTTCAGTTTAGTCAGGTTTGGTTTAGACAGATTTTCAGTTCAGTCAGGTTTGGTTTAGACATGTTGTCAGTTAAATCAGGTTTGGTTTAGACATGTTTTCAGTTTAGTCAGGTTTGGTTTAGACATGTTTTCAGTTTAGTCAGGTTTGGTTTAGACAGGTTTTCAGTTTAGTCAGGTTTGGTTTAGACATGTTTTTCAGTTCAGTCAGGTTTGGTTTAGACATGTTTTCAGTTTAGTCAGGTTTGGTTTAGACAGATTTTCAGTTTAGTCAGGTTTGGTTTAGACATGTTGTCAGTTTAATCAGGTTTGGTTTAGACATGTTTTTCAGTTTAGTCAGGTTTGGTTTAGACAAATTTTCAGTTTAATCAGGTTTGGTTTAGACATGTTTTCAGTTTAATCAGGTTCGGTTTAGACATGTTTTCAGTTTAGTCAGGTTTGGTTAAGACAGATTTTCAGTTCAGTCAGGTTTGGTTTAGACATGTTGTCAGTTTAATCAGGTTTGGTTTAGACATGTTTTTCAGTTTAGTCAGGTTTGGTTTAGACAGGTTTTCATTTTAGTCAGGGTTTGGTTTAGACATGTTTTCAGTTAA
Organism: Tegillarca granosa; assembly: GCA_029721355.1. Lineage (NCBI taxonomy): Eukaryota > Metazoa > Mollusca > Bivalvia > Arcoida > Arcidae > Tegillarca > Tegillarca granosa. The sequence continues at coordinate 54,833,433 of CM056594.1, read as the reverse complement.
GTCATGTTTGGTTTAGACAGATTTTCAGTTCAGTCAGGTTTGGTTTAGACAGGTTTTCATTTTAGTCAGGGTTTGGTTTAGACATGTTTTTCAGTTTAGTCAGGTTTGATTTAGACATGTTTTCAGTTTAATCAGGTTTGGTTTAGACATGTTGTCAGTTAAATCAGGTTTGGTTTAGACATGTTTTTCAGTTTAGTCAGGTTTGGTTTAGACAGGTTTTTCAGTTTAGTCAGGTTTGGTTTAGACAGGTTTTCATTTTAGTCAGGTTTGGTTTAGACATGTTTTCAGTTTAGTCAGGTTTGGTGAAGACAGATTTTCAGTTCAGTCAGGTTTGGTTTAGACATGTTGTCAGTTTAATCAGGTTTGGTTTAGACATGTTTTCAGTTAAGTCATGATTGGTTTAGACAGATTTTCAGTTCAGTCAGGTTTGGTTTAGACAGGTTTTCATTTAAGTCAGGGTTTGGTTTAGACATGTTTTTCAGTTTAGTCAGGTTTGATTTAGACATGTTTTCAGTTTAATCAGGTTTGGTTTAGACAGGTTTTCAGTTTAGTCAGGGTTTGGTTTAGACATGTTTTCAGTTTAGTCAGGTTTGGTTTAGACATGTTTTCATTTTAGTCAGGGTTTGGTTTAGACATGTTTTTCAGTTTAGTCAGATTTGGTTTAGACAGGTTTTCATTTTAGTCAGGGTTTGGTTTAGACAGTTTGATTGGACAGATTTTCAATTTAGACAGTTTTAAGTTTAGTCATGGTTTAAAAAAAAACAAAAAGAAAGAAAAAATACTAGTAACATTATTTTGAGGATTTTTGATAATAAAGTTAGCAAAGTAAAGAAGGGATATAAGTAAAATTTTCTTGAAATATTATATTTTTGATATTAAATGCACATCTTCTACTCATCGATGTCCTTTCTCATTGTGTATTGTAGGTTGAAATATGTTGAATTTTAATATTGGGTGGGGTTGAAGTTTGGTATTTAAAGTTTTAAATGTAAATGTCATGTTTTCAACTCTAGTGGAATATTTAAGATTTGATTTAAGTAGAAGCCCTAGCTGACTATAGAAACTAGCAATTACTGAAATATTTCATGAAAATTACAACAATTTTCATATTATTTTTCTTCTTTCCATTCTAAATCATTATAGTACATTATTATCAGCAGTAGCTTCAAGAAATAAAAATTTGTGTTATTCCTACAAATATAGTAATATCTGAAAAGTAGAAGATTTAAGAACCAGCATAAATGTGAACATTTATCAATTTGCTTCTATTACAGGTATATAGTATATACATACCATAATTAGAATTCTTTTCAAGTGTTCCCGCATAATGAAAAATTATTAAATCAATACCTTTTTTTTAAATTTTTATCTTTCCACCACAGAACTCCGAAACATCTTTTCGAATTCACTAACATTAACACATCAAAATATTTAATTGAGAAGACTAAAAAATAATATTTGAAAAAATTAACTCTCTCTCTCTCTCTCACTCTCTCTGTCTGTCTGTCTGTCTGTCTGTCTGTCTCTCTCTCTCTTTATATAAATAGTTGAGCAAGATAATAAAAAATTAAGGAATTTTTTTACATCAATGATCTGTGATATTTTCAGTAATCAGTTATATTTATTATGTTTTATTAAAACTACAAGGTTTGGTGTTCACATTGGTTTTATCATTTAGTTATCAGAAGTAAAACACTCAGATTTAAGTATTTATCTAATTCATTAAATTTTAAGTGCTGGAGGTTGAACGGCCAGTCAAAATGATGATGCTTGAAATTGTAATTTAGACAATTGGTAAGTGTTTGTCTTATTCAACCACGTCAGTATTGTTTATTTCACAAACAGTAGTTTTAACTGATTGCTTGTGACATCATTTGTTGTATTAATGACATCATCATTGAATCATTGATATGTGGTAAAGTAAGCAGGCATTTTAGCCAATATGTACTTAGTATTAATCATTGTCATGGTGTTTTAACTCTCTCTTTCTCTCCCCCCTCCCACAACACACACACACACACACACACACACACACACACACACACACACACACACACACACACACACACACACAGCTCATTTTAAGTTATTTGAAGTAATTTAAAAATCCCAAATAAATAAAGTGAGCTGACAAATTTTCTATCGTTTTGGATCTGGCTTGACTGGGAACAAGACCTGAACCATGAGAGAAACATTGATATGTATGCCAAAGTTTAATGCCAATTAGCCACCAAAGCTTTTAGTTAAGTCAGTATGATTGTAAACTGGTATTAAAATTTACAAGATTTATAAATTGTTAGAAAATCTAATATATCAGGTATCCAAGTTTTGTATATAAATTAAGAATAGTGGGTGTTGCTCACAATTCACAATCAAATCATATTTAATGAAAGAGAAAAATAAAAAAATATGAGTGGAAATAACTAATTAGAAATCTGAAGATAGAATGGTGGGTGGTTGAGAGAATAAAAATACTGTTTGATGGTGTGGCAGTTTTGTTTTTAAAAAATAATAAAAAAAATGTTTAACTTATGGGATATATTAATTTATGTCATGACAATGTGACTTTATGCAGATTAAGCAGATTTAAAAGAATTTTAATGAATCCTTAATGTGAAATACTAAAAACTAATAAAACATTTATTTTCATTTTCTGTTGCACTTAGCTTATATGGTAATGTTGATCGGAGGTACCCTTAGACCTCTCAATCTGTTGAACACTTAGCTTATGTGTTAATGTTGATCTGAGGTACCATCAGACATCTCAATCTGTTGAAGACTTAGCTTATGTGTTAATGTTGATCTGAAGTACCCTCAGACCTCTCAATCTGTTGAACACTTAGCTTATGTGTTAATGTAAATCTAAGGTACCATCACACCTCTCAATCTGTTGAACACTTAGCTTATGTGTGTTGATCTGAGGTACCCTCAGACCTCTCAATCTGTTGAAGACCTAGCTTATGTGTTAATGTTGATCTGAGATACCCTCAGACCTCTCAATCTGTTGAACACCTAGCTTATGTGTTAATGTTGATCTGAGGTACCATCAGACCTCTCAATCTGTTGAACACTTAGCTTATATGGTAATGTTGATCTGAGGTACCATCAGACCTCTCAATCTGTTGAACACTTACCTTGTGTGGTAATGTTGATCTGAGGTACCCTCAGACCTCTCAATCTGTTGAACACTTAGCTTGTGTGGTAATGTTGATCTGAGGTACCATCAGACCTCTCAATCTGTTGAACACTTAGCTTGTGTGGTAATGTTGATCTGAGGTACCCTCAGACCTCTCAATCTGTTGAAGACCTAGCTTATGTGTTAATGTTGATCTGAGATACCCTCAGACCTCTCAGTCTGTTGAACACTTAGCTTATGTGTTAATGTTGATCTGAGATACCCTCAGACCTCTCAATCTGTTGAACACCTAGCTTATATGTTAATGTTGATCTGAAGTACCCTCAGACCTCTCAGTCTGTTGAACACTTAGCTTATGTGTTAATGTTGATCTGAAGTACCATCAGACCTCTCAAGTTGTTGAACACTTAGCTTATGTGTGTTGATCTGAGGTACACTCAGACCTCTCAATCTGTTGAACACTTAGCTTATATGGTAATGTTGATCTGAGCTACCATCACACCTCTCAATCTGTTGAACACTTAGCTTATGTGTTAATGTTGATCTGAGGTACCATCAGACCTCTCAATCTGTTGAACACTTAACTTATGTGTTAATGTTGATCTGAGGTACCCTCAGACCTCTCAATCTGTTGAACACCTAGCTTGTGTGTAAATGTTGATCTGAGGTACCCCCAGACATGTCAATCTGTTGAACACTAAGCTTATATGGTAATGTTGATCTGAGGTACCCTCAGACGTCTCAATCTGTTGAACACTTAGCTTATGTGGTAATGTTGATCTGAGGTACCCCCAGACCTCTCAATCTGTTGAAAACTTAACTTATGTGTTACTGTTGATCTATGGTTGATCCATGGTACCCTCAGATCACTCAATCTGTTGAACAATTAAAACACATTAAAATTAATCATTTGTCACAGATACTCTGTATAAGTAACATTGCAACCTGTTAAATAAAACCCTGCATAAATAGAAAACCTCTATATTGAAATAATTTGTTTAGGCACATCCACCCCTCTCTATATTGAACTAATTTGTTTGGGCACACCTATCCCTCTCTATATTGAACTAATTTGTCTGGGCACACCCTCCCCTCTCTATACCGTTCTTATTTGTTAGGGCATGCCCACCTCTGGCTATGCTGTAATATTTTGCTCAGGCATGCCTGCCTCTGGCTATACTGAATTTTTTTGCCCATCCCTGACTATACTGAACTAATTTGTTAGCTCAGACTCATCATATCTTGTGGAGGTAATGTGTAATATGTAAACCTTATAAGAACAACCATCTTGGCTTCAGTCTTGAAGGTGTTTATTTATTGTAGATATGGTACAACAATTCAAATGTCATCTTTAACTATGATTATTCAATTTCCAAAATTACTGCAAAATTATTATCTCTTAGAATTGTGGACCTTATTTCCTTAATTGTTGTTGTTTATTGTCATATATACGTCAAATGTATACATGTTAATTGCCTTAAGCAGGAAAGAAAACCAGCAATAATGATCATTTATAGGTGTTTTTGAGGTGGAGTTACATACCTTTGTCTGACCACAAAATATCTAACACTTTATGTTTTTTGCCTGTTTTTATACTTTATGTGGTGTTTCTATTCTCAATCATTATACTTTTTTTCTATTATCAGTCATCATTTTTGCTATTGTTGTAATTTTCTGTGTCATTTTACTAATTTATTGCAATAATTTGCTTCTAACAAAACAATGTGTAATTGATAGTGGGGTGTAAGTGGCCACTTACAGATCTCATGCTTGTCATTACCTATAAATCCCAATTAAGTAGATCCTAGTTTGAGAAACTGTTAGTTTTCTTGCCAAAGTCTGATATTTTGGGGGTACCTCAGTTTCCTATACCTTTCTTTAACTGACCAACCCTAGATAAGTAAGAAAGTCTTGATTGCAGGTATTATATATAATTACTCTATTTACTCTGATTTGAGTCATTATTTAACACTTGACTAAATTTAAGAATAAATAATATTCTCTTTTTTCTTTTTCTATCACTTTTTTCTCTCTTTCCCATCTCTTTCTCCTTCTTCTCCCTCAGATGCACCAGTCAGCTACACCAGCATATCAGCTACACTAGCATATGAGATACACCAGTCAGCTACACTAGCATATCAGATATACCAGCATATCATCTTCGCTTACTATTCAGCTACAATCAATTTTTTTTTAAATTACTTGTATTCAAGATTGAAAATTGTGGTTAGCTAAGAAAAAAAATAAACACAAATTTGCAGGAAAGGTTGAAGGTTTAATCCAAAGTAATGACATATCAGCTATATAACTTGTTCTCAAATTGTCATACAAGTAATTAAATTTGTTTAAAATTGTTTTAGACAATATATTTTAGCAAACTTCAATTGTAGAACTATGTGTTGGTGGGAATTTTAAACTAGCTTAATACACATTCTTTAAACAAAGGTTGTCATAATCATTGTTAGAAGTAAAGTTCTCTTGGTTAAACATTTATTTATCCATAACATTCATGACCCAGGCCTCCTGGCAGACATGGGATAGCTATCTAGCTGGGTCTCCTGACTTAAATGGATTATTGGTATTTTGTTTATTGTTAAAATGAAAATTGACATGATTGTGACAAAATATGTATTATTAAGCCTCATAAATGAAATACAATAGACCTTAAGAAATAGTGCATAGAACTATTTGATCTTTATTCAAAATTAAAATTGGGAGATTTAGAGGATATGAAAAAATGCTTTGTCAGCTAAAATAATATGTTTTAATTAGGCGGTATTGATTTATTTCTGGAATGTTTTGAACAATCCATTTATAATCTTTTTGAATATTTTGTGTAAAAATATGTTATGGTAAAGTTATTTTTATCTAAAACTTTCATTTATTAACTATTTTTTCTTTTCTGTTAATGTCAATATGAAATACGGAAACAAAATAGCTCACCTGATCTGAGGCAATATTTTAGATGTACAATTTTGAGTACAGTATTCTAAACATAAAGAAAACAATCATTTCTTGTTTGAAAATTATTGAGTAATACATTTTTCATTAGTAATATAAAAGATAATGAATAATCCACTTATATTAAGATGGCACCAGCTAAATTTACCTTGCCAATCCTAATGTTATAGGGGACCTTAGTGGGTAAGTGGTCTGAATGGCTTACTTACAGATCACACCTCTCAGAAATTTAGGTTGACATCCCACTTGGGGCAGAGTCTTATTTGACAAAGTTTGTCAGATTGTTTACTAATTTTGTTTTTTTCTGGGTATTCCATTTTTCTCCACTATTCCAGAACTAACTGCTTCAAACTGAGTGAAAGAATCTTTACTAACAATATAAAAAAATACAGACATAATAAAAAAAATATTACTCGATTCCACTCCATTCCACTCCACCCCACTCCACCCCACTCTCATAAAAAACATAAGGTGGATTTGTTTTTATCTTTTAAAATTTGAAATGCAGAACCATAACCTGTGACTCCAATTTTGAAGTTTTTATCTTTAACATGAAACAAAGCTATTTTGAAATTTGAGGTCAGACACATTCTTGTTATTGGTGTTTATTTACAAGATGCTCTACATTTTAGACACAATAATTTGAGGAAGTTCTGAATGTTATTTGGTGCATCCTGCTATTTGATAGTGTTCTGCATCTTAGGGAAGTATGTTAATTGAGATATAACAACGTTTTATTTTATCTTGTCACATTATGACATACCGACATACTGGAGGACTATCTTTAAAGTGGGGAGTGTGACACATAGATTTCCTATCATTAGAAACCAGACAAAAACTTTTTTTAAATGACCTGATTCTGTAATTCACTGGGAACATTATGTAAACATATATACAAAAACTGTAACATCTGTTCCTGACTGCAGGCATTGTAGTTTTGTTTACATGTGTACTTCATCACTTTTTAAGTGCACAATAAAGTTATAAATGCATACACAGACATGCAACACATACAGAGACATATATAAATGGATTAGATACACATGCAACAGCTAGAAATACACACATGCCCTTTACATACATGTGTGCTTACAGTTGCATGAAAAACAGCAAGTTGTTCACAAATGACATACAAAAGAAACATAGACACATTCACAGACAACAAGGTATATACATACATATACATATGTGTATATACACACATGTGAACTTAGAGACACATGTAATACAAAGAGATATCTAGGTTCACACACGCAAAATACACAGACACATATGTACTATAAGATATTGCAACACAGAGAGCCAAGTGTACACAAATGCATATACAGTCAGACAACCAAATGTACCAACTCACATATTCACATATACACATGTGTAATTAGAAACCAGTGCAACACATTCAGATAGACAGGTATACACACACCTATATAAACACACATGTATTGAGAAGGACAAACACAACTTATCCATATGCACACATACACATGTTTACTTAGAGATACATACAATCTAGTCATATGTACACATAAACATGTGTAAAAAGAGACATGCAACAAAATTGGCCAGGTATACACATACATATAAACAAACAAACACACACAACACACACACACACACACACACACACACACACACACACACTGAGAAAGACATTACAACCTAGCCACATACCTATGCACACTTACAACTTTGAATCTATTTACATTTATACAGACTTACACCATTACATTTATCTGCCTGTGTGATGTAAATAAACACAAAAAAATAAACACACTGCATACTTCGGAGGTGGAACTAATTTACACATACATTAAATTGTCTGCAGATTTCCATACATATATGTACATAATGGATCAGTAGACTAAATGACTGGTTTCCTGATCAGTACCTTAATACTTATGGTTTAAATCCCAGCAGACATATTTTCTCAGCATGAGATGGTTTAAATTCCAGCAGACATATTCCTCAGCATGAGATGGTTTAAATCCCAGCAGACATATTCCTCCGCATGAGATGGTTTAAATCCCAGCGGACATATTCCTCCGCATGAGATGGTTTAAATCCCAGCGGACATATTCCTCCGCATGAGATGGTTTAAATCCCAGCGGACATATTCCTCAGCATGAGATGGTTTAAATCCCAGCGGACATATTCCTCCGCATGAGATGGTTTAAATCCAAGCGACATATTACTCAGCATGAGATGGTTTAAATCCCAGTGGACATATTCCTCAGCATGAGATGGTTTAAATCCCAGCGGACATATTCCTCAGCATGAGATGGTTTAAATCCCAGCGGACATATTCCTCAGCATGAGATGGTTTAAATCCCAGCGGACATATTCCTCAGCATGAAATGGTTTAAATCCCAACGGACAGATTCCTCAGCATGAGATGGTTTAAATCCCAGCGGACATATTCCGCAGCATGAGATGGTTTGTCAGTGTACTTGCTGAAATTGTTGCAGAACAGACCACTTCAGTAGAATACTATCAACCAATGTGTTAAACACCACAATTCTAACCCAGTCATTAATTTACATATGAGCATTATTAACATGTTAACATACAAATGCACACTATACAGAAAACACATAAACACACATGAACAATAGTAGGATATATTTTACATATATAACATTTTTGCTTTTACATATGGGCATGCAAACATTCACTGAAATGCAGATTATAAATTAACTTTGTTAAGGCCAGATGATTCTTTTTAGACACACACACACACACACACACACACACACACACACACACACACACACACTTGAATGCATGTAGGTAAATCTGTAATATGTATTTACACTTTGATAAGCCTTGTCAAATTCCAGACTCTAGTTCTGGCAAATGTACATTTCACATAAAAATTCTTTTAAGGTACAGGCAGAGTTAGATTTAGAAAGCTTTACCTATCTTGTACCTACATGTATATATATATGGGGTTTAAATATTACCAGGTTAATTTAAAAATGACAATAAATGGAATGTTAGTTTTAATATACCCACCCCTTGTAGTGGGTCACCTTTACATTCCATAAGATAATATAAACACATAACTTCAAATCCAATTTAGCAGAATATTTGACCTTTTGAAGATATATCTGTAAACCGATGAGTATTTATCTACATAGGTATATAAGAGTTTTATTTTGTATCTTATGTTGAATTGACATCCAGTTTTTTTCTCTGTCATTATTTTTTACTGATTACCATGGAGTGACTAAGATCAAGAATTCAAGGTAAGGTATAAATTGTGTATTTATAATGTTTCACCTTTAATGAATTCTTGCTCAAAAGATGTATTTTTAGATATAAAGCCTAATTCTTATATAAAATGCAAATTTATTTTTTTCACTTATTTAATTCCCCTTCAATAATACATTTTTTCTGAAGTTATAATCAGTAATTTTTTAATTTAAATCTATCATGTAGGATGAAGTTTATCTGAAAATATTATTTTTATAATCATTGTTTTATTTTTTGTCGTGTGTGTGTGTGTGTGTGTGTGTGTGTGTGTGTTTCCACTGTTTATGTGGAATATTTATGACAGGTAATTATGATGCAGATTTTCATCTCTTACATGGGGATGAGATATATAGAATTCTTTGTCCAGTTTCTGGTGTCTTTGATGGAAATATTTGTTTCAGATAGGAAATGTAATATTATGCTGAAAAAAGACATAATAATAAACCATGTTTTAATGAAATTTTATCCATTTTTAAAAATGATACCAAACATTTGATGAATTGTCCAATATTGTGATAGCCTTGCATTAAAATTACATTCAAATAATTGTTTTACATGTTAAAAATTGACCAGTCTGATAATGATAGTCAACTGTTGTTAGTGCCATTTACAGGTGAGAAAGTCAATTAAAAAGACACCTGTTTACAAATGTTATTTATAAACAAAATCTACAGTAGTCTTGGTAGAGTAGATTGTAGAACACCTCTAGTGCAGTAAAAAAAGCCCTGCCTCAGCTCAGGTTAATTCTTAGTCTTAATCTTTAAACTCTCTATAAGCACCATAAGGGGCTAAATTGTCCTTAATCTGTGTCAGTGCCAAAAAAAATGCTCAATGCCTCTATGACAGCAGCTTAAAGAATGCATTATGTCTCAGCAGTCTCTGACAGCAGCTTAAAGAATGCATTATGTCTCAGCAGTCTCTATGACAGCAGCTGAAAGGATGCATTATGTCTCAGCAGTCTCTATGACAGCAGCTTAAAGAATGCATTATGTCTCAGCAGTCTGTATGACAGCAGCTGAAAGGATGCATTATGTCTCAGCAGTCTCTATGACAGCAATCAAAAGGTACATTATGTCTCAGCAGCCTCTATGACAGCAATCAAAAGGTACATTATGTCTCAGCAGCCTCTATGACAGCAATCAAAAGTTACATTATGTCTCAGCAGTTTCTATGACAGCAACCAAAAGGGACATTATGCCTCTGCAATCTCTGACAGCAAATGAAAGGTGTAAAATGCATTTGCAGTTTCTCTTTTGTTTAAGTGTTGAAAGTTTTTGAATTTAAAAGGATAAACCAAAACAATTCTTTTGAGAAAACAATTTTCTAAAACAAAAATAAGGACATTGAGTTATCTATGCTATTTTCAAAAAAAAAAAAAAAAAAAAAAAAAAAAAAAAAAAAAAATTCTTAAATATTGACCTGAATTTACCATGATTTTTGAGAAAATTGTAGTTTCTATACTTATCTGTTGATTAAAACATAAAGATAAAAAACAACACAATATTTAGAAAACTCATCAATCATAAGTCCAAATCTGGCATTATAATTTCAGTTTAATTAGGATTTTAAAACCACATATTATTGCTAAAAATAGTTTTGTTAGGAAGGATTTATAAGAAAACAAAAAATTAAAATAAATGACATTTTTAAATGTTTATAAAGCCTACAAATAATAAAAAAAATCTTAAAAACAAACTTTAAAAACTTTGGGAAAAAAAGCTAACAACTTGTATTATGTCTAGAAATAACTTAATGATAAAAAAACTTTAAAAAATTAAACTTTAAAACTAAAAAAAAAAAAAAAATGAAAAAAAAAAAATTTAAAAAGTCTTGAATGGTGGTAAAAGTGTTAGTAGATAAGTTTACATTTAATCAAATAACTGTAAGTAAATGATGTATATATCCTGTAGTTCTGTCATTCATGTAGGTAAATATTTGGGGCAGATCGTGTATTACATGATAGTCTTCATCACTGTTCTAGATCAGTTAGGATAACTCCGATAACAAGAGGTCAGGGTGCTAGAATTGTTTTTTTCCATTCATTAAAAAAATTAGACATTGCATAGTTTGTTTTGATAGTGTTGTTAAAGTACTTTAGGAATAACTAAAGAAGATATGGGTGGTTTTAACAGTGAGGTTTAAGGCAGTTTAAAGATATTTAACAGGTTTAAAATGTGAGTATTTTATAAAAGATTGTTTGACATACACAAGTTACAGGTTTTTCTTTGCATTGTGTCATATAAAAATATTAACTTGAAACAAAATGTAAAAAATGTAAAAAAAGTGTATCTTGGTTGTTTTGCAGACACATACCCCTAGCAGATATAGAATGGAGAACTCATATTCCTTCTTTCCTATCTACTATAGATGTATGATAGACTTGCTTTGTTTTATACATAGTAATTTTTTGTGATTTATGAATGTAAGCAAGTGATTTTAATATTTATGTTTACAAGATTTAAGTTGTTAAACATAAAACACATTTCTTTTACTAAACTACCAAGAAGCTGAATCAGTAATACTGCATGTACAACTGTTACAGCCATGTTGCATGTACAAATGTTACAGCCATGATACATGCACAACTGTAACAGCCATGCTACATGTACAACTGTTACAGCCATGATACATGTACAACTTTAACGGCCATGATACATGAACAACTGTTACAGCCATGCTACATGTACAATCATTACAGCCATGCTACATGTACAGCCATTAAAGCCATACTACATGTACAACTGTTACAGCCATGCTACATGTACAACTGTTACAGCCATGCTACATGTACAACTGTTACAGCCATGCTACATATACAGCCATTAAAGCCATACTACATGTACAACTGTTACAGCCATGCTACATGTACAATCGTTACAGCCATGCTACATGTACAGCCATTAAAGCCATACTACATGTACAACTGTTACAGCCATGCTACATGTACAACCATTACAGCCTTGCTACATATACAACTCTAACAGCCATGTTACATGTACAACCATTACAGCCATGCTACATGTACAACCGTTACAGCCATGCTACATTTTTTAACTGTTACAGTTGATGCATGCATGATGCATGATACATGTACAACTGGTTGTTTACAGCCATGCTACATGTACAACTGTTACAACCATGATACATGTACAGCCATTATAGTCATGCTACATGTTCAGCTGTTACAGCCATGCTACACGTACAACTGTTACAGCCATGCTACATGTACAACTGTTACAACCATGATACATGTACAGCCATTATAACCATGCTACATGTTCAACTGTTACAGCCATGATACATGTACAACTGTAACAGCCATGATTCATGTATAACCGTTATGGCCATGCTACATGTACAACTGTTACAGCCATGATGCATGTACAACTGTTACAGCCATGATGCATGTACAACCATTACAGCCATGATACATGTACAACCGTTATGGCCATGCTACATGTACAACTGTTACAGCCATGATGCATGTACAACTGTTACAGCCATGATGCATGTACAACCATTACAGCCATGATACATGTACAACTGTAACAGCCATGATACATGTACAACTGTTTCAACCATGATGCATGTACAACTGTTACGGCCATGATACATGTACAACTGTTATGGCCATGATACATGTACAACCATTTAAGCCATTGTCTAGATTACAAAAAATGTATGTAGTAAATACTTCAATCTCAAGATGGAGATGATACCAAGAGTGATTCTTGTTGTTTACAAGATGAGCCCAAAGGCCCATTTTATTTTTCTGTTTCATTAGATTTATATTTGGCTGAATGGGAGTTTTTTCTAAAACACAAAAGACAATGGTTTGTTTGATGTAAAGTACACATGCAGCATACAGAAATGTAGTGTGTCTCATTAATTGGTAATGCTGACATGTATTCTTATATAGATAATTTGGAAGTTTTCCTAATAGCATTAACAATTTTATTGATTACATGTAAACACAAGTAATTAATCAACTAAAGAAAAATTTAAAAAATTGTAAATTTGCTAAATTGGTGAAAAAATGTATTTTACCACATTAAAAATACAGTCTAAAATATCACATTAATTTTAATATCATTAAACAAGGGTTAGTCTATAAGAGAAGTCATGGAAAATTAGATTGGAACTATAAAATGATTGGAATATCTAGTAATATCTACCATAAATGGGGTCGAGGTAAGCTTTTTATGGTCACTCTATACATTTTAACATTTTTGTTACCAGGACCTATAGGTTTGTGTTAATATAAAGTATTTAGCTCTTGTATCTTTTCTTTAGTACAATTTAACTACCAAATATACATAAAACATTATAAAAGGTTGAAAAATATTTGTAAAATTTTTGTGCTACAATTGCAAATGTTTCTGCTCCAGTGATAGTCTGCTATGTTACTTAGAACCAATATCAGTTAAAGTTATCCCATGTCATTGGCAATCCCTACCCAGGGGCTTGTGAACATGGAGTTTGACATTCTAAACATGTGAGCACTGGTTTTCAGCCACTCTGAACTTACACACAAATAGAAAGGACTTGCTGCTAGCTTTGGTTAAGTTTGATTGATAGTTGCGATTTGTGTGATATATTTTGCAAGTTCTGTAAAATGTACTGTAACATGATGATGTGCATAGAGTAGTTTTATAAAAATAATCAAATAAATGATGGATATATTGAACTTAAATCCATAGAGGATAATAGTAGACTAATTTACAAGCAGAAATTACTGGAACTTACCATTTGTATGGAGAAAGAGAGAAACAAAAAGCCAGGTTAAGTTATTCACATTCTGTAACATGGAGTATTGTGATACATGATGTATTATACTGAACATTTTATGTGCATTTTTGCATAAACTGTAGTATATATGGTATGTTTGAGACCTTATATTTTTTTCTCAGACATCTTGATTTGCATTAAAGGATTTTCTGATTCCACAAAGGTTAATGATGTAACATCATGTTCATCATGAAATTCAGTGGCAAAATGCTCTAGACCATCAGCTTGAAAATAATAGGACATATGATATGGCTTAGATTTGAATCCTAATCGGACAGAAAAAAATGTTTTGTTGTTGGTTTTCTCCATGAACTGTGTTGCTATCATCATTTCAAAACTACCTGGCACCATATATTCTGTTACTTTACCTGGCAACATGTATGCCATTACTAAACGTAGCACTTTGTTTGCTATTACTCAACGTAGCACCATGTATTCTATTACACAACCTGGCACAATGTGTTCCATAACTCAACCTAGAACCATGTATTCTGTTACTCAACCTGGCACCATGTATTCTATAACTCAACCTGGCACCATGTATTCTATTACTCAACCTGGCACCATGTATTCTATTACTCTACCTGGCACAATGTATGTTATTTCTCAACCTGGCACAATGTATTCTATTACTCATCCTGGCACCATGTATTCTGTTAATCTACCTAGCACCATGTATTCTATTACTCTACTGGCACTGTGTGTTGTATTACTCTACCTGGCACCATGTATTCTATTTCTCAACCTGGCACCATGTATTCTATTACTCTACCTGGCACCATGTATTCTATTTCTCAACCTGGCACCATGTATTCTATTACTCTACCTGGCACCATGTATGTTATTTCTCAACCTGGCACCATGTATTCTATTACTCAACCTGGCACCATATATTCTATTAATCTACCTAGCACCATGTATTCTATTACTGTACTGGCACTGTGTGTTCTATTACTCTACCTGGCACCATGTATGTTATTTCCTAACCTGGCACCATGTATTCTTTTACTCAACCTGGCACCATGTATGCTATTACTCAACCTGGCACCATATATTCTATTACTCAACCTGGCACCATGTATTCTATTAATCTACCTAGCACCATATAGTCTGTTAATCTACCTAGCACCATGTATTCTATTAATCTACCTAGCACCATGTATTCTATTAATCTACTTAGCACCATATATTCTGTTAATCTACCTAGCACCATGTATTCTATTACTCTACTGGCACTGTGTGTTCTATTACTCTACCTGGCACCATATATTGTATTTCTCAACCTGGCACCATGTATTCCAGTTCTCAACCTGGCACCATGTATTCTATTTCTCAACCTGACACCATGTATTCTATTACTCTATGGCAACATGTATTCTATTTCTCAACCTGGCACCATGTATTCTATTGCTTACTCACTTCAAAATGCACTGTCACTCCACTTCACCACACCACTTTCCACTCAATTATTCCATCCTCTTTCTTCAATTGCATTCCACTACACTTAACTAATTCACATCAGTCTATACATCTTATCAATTAATCACTCTGTCATATACCATTTTTTGAATTTAATCATAAAATACATTCAAAAAATGGTAAATGACAATATATTGTCATATTAAAAAAATGGTATATGACAACTCCACTACACTCAACTAATACATATCAGTCTACACCATTCCAACACACTCAACTATCCATATCAATCTACACCATTCCACTCAATCACTCCACTACACTCAACTAATCCACATCAATCTACACCATTCCACTCAATCACTCCACTACACTCACCTAATCCACATCAATCTACACCATTCCACTCAATCACTCCACTATACTCAACTAATCCACATCAATCTACACCATTCCACTCAATCACTCCACCACACTCAACTTATCCACATCAATCTACAACATTCCACTCAATCACTCCACTACACTCAACTAATCCACATCAATCTACACCATTCCACTCAATCACTCCACTACACTGAACTTATCCACATCAATCTATACCATTCCACTCAGTCACTCCACCACACTCAACTTATCCACATCAATCTACAACATTCCACTAAATTACTCCACTATACTCAACTAATCCACATCAATCTACACCATTCCACTCAATCACTCCACTACACTGAACTTATCCACATCAATCTATACCATTCCACTCAGTCACTCCACCACACTCAACTTATCCACATCAATCTACATCATTCCACTCAGTTACTCCACTATACTCAACTAGTCCACATCAATCTACACCATTCCACTCAATCACTCCACTACACTGAACTTATCCACATCAATCTATACCATTCCACTCAATCACTCCACTACACTCAACTTATCCACATCCAATCTACATCATTCCACTCAATTACTCCACTATACTCAACTAGTCCACATCAATCTACACCATTCCACTCAATCACTCCACTACATTGAAATTATCCACATCAATCTACCATTCCACTCAGTCACTCCACCACACTCAACTTATCCACATCAATCTACATCATTCCACTCAATTACTCCACTATACTCAACTAGTCCACATCAATCTTCATCATTCCACTCAATCACTCCACTACACTCAACTAATCCACATCAATCTACACCATTCCATTCAATCACTCCACTACACTTTACTAAGCCACATCAATCTACACCATTCCACTCAATCACTCCACTACACTTAACTAATCCACATCAATCTTCACCATTCCACTCAGTCACTCCACAATACTCAACTTATCCACATCAATCTACACCATTCCACTCAATCACTCCACTACACTAAACTAGTCCACATCAATCTACACCATTCCACTCAATCACATCACTACACTTAACCAATCCACATCAATCTACACCATTCCACTCAATCACTCCAACACACTTAACTTATCCACATTAATGTACCCCAATCCACTCAAACACTCCATTCCAAAATGCACTCTCACATCACCACCACATTATATTCCACTTTCCATTTAATAATTCCATCTTTTCACTTCAAACTGCACTCAATTACTCCACTACACTCAATCCACATCAATCTACACCATTCTAATCAAACACTCCACACCACCTGATCTCTCTGTACTCTGCTCGATCTCTTTATTCCACCACACCACTTTACACTACACTTAATCATCCCTCTCCACTCAACCATGCAACTTAACACTCCATTCAATCACATAACTCTACTATCCATTCTACTTTTTACTTACAAGAATACTTGGTGCCTTTTCCATTCCACCATTCAATCTTGGTCACAATTGACAGCTTGAGAAAAATTTGATGGAACAAATTTACAAAGTCCACAAAATCCATGTTGATCTATCATGTAGCATCCATATTAAGTCAAATTTAGAGATCCTGTGTTTTAATTATTAAAAATGAAAGTTTAGGATTTATTTTATTTTTATAACAGATTTAGTTCCCAGCCGGTTAAAAACATTATTATTTACCTTTTCTGTAGCAATACAGTTATATGATACTAACAGTTGTTCAGCATAAGTATTGATATGATAATTTTAGTACTAGATATACAAGAAATCATTGGTGATTAAACAAAATATTTTTATATAAAAATAAAAACCCTCTATAAAACTGAAAATATTGACATTAACAATGAACTTGGATGTTGGGAGGGGTTGACATGGATTACCTCCCTTCATCTTCAAATCTGGGAGGATTTTACTATATTGAATTTAATTCTGAATATTATCTTGTTTAAGACTTCAAATGTTTTATTTTGTATCAACTGATACTGGAATTTAAAGAATTTTCATGAATTGAATTACATGTATTATAGATTGAAATAAACATACAAGTATTATTTTTACTTTTTAATGAGCTTATCCATCCCCAAAGAATATTGAAAATAATGCAGCAACTTTACAAAATGGTCTACATGTGAGTGAATTTACACGTGAGACTTTGTCATTCTTGTCTGCACGTGTACTTTGTCTTTAAGTTGATGGCCAGCTGTTAAATGATGATGTATTTGTTTTGGAGATTTTAAACATGCAGGAATTCTCCTAGAATGTTGAGGATGGTTTGGACCCTAAAGATTTCTTGAAGCATTGCTTATATTATTTTTTCTTTATGTTTAATTTCCTTTCCAGGATAAAAAATTTGTTAACAGTGGTATTGTTTTAGTAAGGGTGTTATGTATGGAACTTATGCTTTATTGAAGTTTTATTCTTCACTGACTAGATGAACTTTTCCAATCAAACCAGAGATGGTTTAAGATTTTATGGAACACATACTCTACACATTTTTTTTCAGAAGTCTTTCCCCCCTCTTTCATTGTATGTTTGTTGTCAATGTGTTCATCCGTTGTGACATATTTTGTTTACTTTGGTAATTGTCAAGTATTTTGTAATTCTGCCACAAATTTCTGTAGTTCAGTTCTTTGTACCTAATTCCTCATTCAATCAATTATGATGTCCAAGTTTAATGCATAATTTAAAGTTTCTGTATTTTCTTGTTCTGTCATTGTTTGGTTGTTTTACCGTAAGTTTGTATTGTTTCATATTCTTGGTTGTATTCTCTGTTGCCATTACATGTTTTCTAGTTGCAACTCTCTGAATTCTTTTGTAACAAGAGAGTTATGGTTCTTTGATTGAATGATCAAAAACTTGTAGTTATGTCGCTAATTTGAGGCAAGTTATGTCAAAAATAAAATCTGAATTCAGTCTTTTTAAAAATTTGTCATGTTATTGAAATTGTTTCAGTCTTTTTGCGTTTTGAGAATGGTTGATGTGCACATACCTTTAAACTGTTTTGTTAATTCTATTAATATATTCAGTAAACAATTAATATGAGACATCTCGTACTTAAAAACTTCGTAGACTAGACTTTGGCAAGCTTTATCTATACGTGGAGAAATAATGCCAAGATTCGTGCCAAAGCTTTTGAAAGTGTAGACAAGTAACGTCACTGACTGTTTTTATCAAATGATTTAAAATTTACCATTTTTCTTTGTTGGCAGATGTAAAATACTGCAAACTCTCTCTTTGTTCACTACTTCTGCAGATTTTGAAGTGATATATTGATCGAACTTCGTAAAATGTTTTATTTGTCTTTTTAAAACACATTCCCCATATTTGCATTTTTTTTGGGTGTATGTTATGTCTGAAAAATGTTTAAATTCATAAAAGTATGTACTCTTTGAAAGGTTGGACAGAAAATTTCAGGTGTTGCATAAAAATGTGATTGTTCCCCTCCATCAATGTGAATTGTGATTGGTTAATTTGAAATTCAAACTCACATGATTGGCCTTTAAGCCCTTTCAGTCTAACCATAAAACTCATTGTGCATCTGATGGCATGATAACAAGAGAGGAAAATGTCTGGTTTTCTGGTAAAATAAGTATGAAAAATGTTATTAAATTGTTCTTCAAATCAGTTTACAAAGAAAGGTTACATTTTGCCACCCTTCATGCCACCCTCCATCTCAGTTCTTTACATAGATCCTTCAACGGAGGCAAATAGTTGTATTTTGGTTTTTGTGTTTGCTACACCACTAGATCCCTCTTCCCCCCTTCCCCCTCCCCCCCCAAAAAAAAAATTATAACTGAGTGCCTTGATGAACACTTGACTTTGACTGATCCTAGAGTGTGTAAATTGTATCAGTTGGCTTGCTAAAGGTTTGTTGTGTTTTCTGTGTACTTCAGTTTTCCTTCATATTGAAATTGACCATCTCAATATAAGTGATTGAATCTTGACTCGCATGTAAAAAACAGGGTATTATTTCACTTTTAAATTTTCATTAAATGTGTGTCATGAAAAGCGATGTTATAAAAAAGGAATTAAAAATGTTTCTGGAAAATCAATAATTTTTACTATATTTCTGATATTTTAAATTATGGTATTTTTGTTCTAATTTGTCATGAAATGACATTACAATTTATAATCTGTTCAGGTATAGTTTAAGATATTATGAAGTTTACAGGTAATTTATATAAAATTAGTACTGATAATCAGGCCCCAGTTTCACAATCATTCACTCAGCTGAGTGTACACTCAACTCAAATATTCCAATTTTTTTCTCATCAATATTTTAAAGAATTTAAAGTTTATGAGACAATGTTTTGTTTTGTTCAACAAACCTTCACTAAACAATTTAAATATAACATTAGATAATCAATTTTAACTGTGTAATGTCTTAGAAACTGACATTGAAATATTCCTGAATTTGAGTTGAGTGTATACTCAGTTGAGTAAATGATTGTGAAACTGGGGCCAGGTATACTTTGTTTCAAGTATTGACTTGAATTTCACCAATGTCTGTAGTGATGTCCATACATTCATTTTGACAATCAAGTAGTGCTGTAAAGTTTTACAAAGTGTGATTTAAAAAAAAATTGCAGGAAAAAGAACCTTTTTGAATGTGATATTGCTAAAGAAACTATCATTTCATGTAAAGTAAACATTTTCTCTTTGACAATATTTCAGGGAATATTTTCATATCTTTGCACACAAAATTAAACTTAAGACATACATTTTTTTTGAGGTATTTTTAGTAAAAAATATGATAAATTGATAATAATTGATGCCATTAAGAATTTGTGAACTGAGAATAATCAGTTTTTATTGCACTTGAATTTGGATCATGCTTGTTTTAATTATTGCATGAGGAAGTTAATACTATAAGGTCACTATTGATTGATCAATATTGTTTAAGCTTTTCACTTCTTGATGACGTAAACTTTTAGGTGTGACAAGATATTTTTTAGAAATATATCACATTTTTCTCTACTATTTTCATATCTTAATCATCACCATGGAAACGATTTATGCATTTGACTTAAAAGAAGCTTTAAAAGTTGTTGAGTTTATAATTTAGATTCAGTATTTGTTATTAATTAAAAGTTGTTAGGTTGGTTGCCTGGTGGTTTCAGAATTTTCTATTCTGACTTAATTAACAGAGAACAAACCAGCTAAATTAAAAGACAATATGGTCTGAATGAATATCAACTGTAAGTAAATCTATATGTTAAAAACTTGTTTTGATGTTTATTGAGGTAAATAAAACCTTTATTCATTGGCCATGCTTTGACCAGTAAAATTTTGGCATTGATAGGTATTTTGGTGTTAATTTAAGGAGTTTATAAAGAAAAGGTCAAATAAATAGAAATTATAACTTCAAACAACTTGTGGTAATGCTAGAGGATTGAAAATTCTGTTGCTATTAGTGACTGAGTTAGGAGAATATAATTAGGATTTTCTTTATTTTTAGCTTTTTTATTCAAAAATTGATGAAATTATTATAAATTTTTCATGTTATTTTATATTTACAGGCAGATGGACATGAGTCAAGTTTCATATTCACAAGATTCCAAATTTATTCATTTCAAGTACAGAAAGTTTAGACTTTAACACCACCAGGAGAAGCAAAGTAATCTTCATGAGGTAAGTACTTCAAAGCTTAACAGTTATACATTTTTGAAAATGTAGACTTTAGTGGCTTAGTGGTTATAAATTTATAAGAATTGCAAAGTTGTTTGGGTATGAATTATAAGAAACTTTTCATGCACATACATAAATGACTTGAATACCATCAGAATTGCTTCATGTTAGCTTGGGACTTCACATCCTAGGAATCTTTTGTACTTTCAGTACTGTTATATGATGAAAACCTTTAAAAAAACCTGTTAAAAACACCACCAGCCTTAAAAGGCCAAAGACAGACCAAGTACCCCCGGGTTAATGAGGCCGAGGACAACATATAACACCAGGGTTACAAGGTCTGGGACAGGCAAGACAAACACCACCAGCCTAATGAGGCCCAGGACCAAGTACCCCCGGGTTAACGAGGCCTAGGACAGAACATATAACAAAAGGGTTACAAGGTCCAGGAGAGACAGGACAAACACCACCAGTCTTATGAGGCCCAGGAAAGGACCAGCACCAGTAACTTTATGAGGCCCAAGACAGGACAAGCACCACTAACTTTATGAGGCCTAAGACAGGACAAGCACCACTAAGTTTGTTAGACCTAGGACAGGACAAGCACCACTAAGTTTATGAGGCCTACAACAGGACAAGCACCACTAAGTTTATGAGGCCCAAGACAGGGCAAGCACCACTAACTTTATGAGGCTTAGAACAGGACAAGTACCACTAACTTTATGAGGCCCAGGACAGGACAAGCACAATCTGCTTTACAAGGCCCAGGACAGGACAAACACAACATGCCTTACAAGGCCTATGACAGAACATGAACCACCTTCCTTGCAAGGTCTAGGACAGGACATAGTAACTTATCACCTCTAGTTTTATGATATGTTTAAGAAGGCTTGAAAATCAGAGTTTGTTGTACACCTCATAATTCTAAATTTTAGTTACCAATCCAATCATGTTGACAATTATTCTAAATATATGGTAAACTATCTGCTTATATTAAATGCTATTACTATTTAAAGAAAATTTGAGATGTCTAAAATTAAAATATTTAATCAAGCCATTTGGTGTTTTAAGATGCAACTAGATACCTTTCTAAATGTTTCAGTTTATAAATGGTGCTTATTTCAAAATTAAATAATTGTAATGGTTCAATTATACTGATTAAATATTTAAATTGTCAGAATATCATTATAACAGTGTGTAGTTTAAACTTGCAAAATTTAATTAATTTTGGAATTTCCACCCCATATAGCTTAATTATAAATTAGTAAAAAAATCAATTATAATAGTAAAGTAATGTGTTTTACCACACGCATGCTGCTAAGTGAATTGTTATTTTATTTCTATATATAACACGAAATTTACAACTTCTAGTGTGGTGTTCATTTCAGGCAAGTTGAAGCATATTGTTAATTGCTTTCAAGTCAAACCCCTATCAGTGTATGATAAGATTATGAAATAGGAACCCCCCTTCTTCTTAAAGGGGAGGAAGACTCTATTGAATGTGGAAGTGAGTTTTTAGTGTGTATCAGTCCACAGTTTTCTTCAGTAATTAAGTATTTCCTGTCTTTTAATTGGATATTAGACATAGAGCAGTCAAGTTGTGACCACTAAGTGTCAATTGAATATAACTGGCATAAGTGTTGAGAAAATGGACATCACCAGGTTTGTAATTTGTACTGTAGAGATACCAGACAGGACATGATGTCTTCTCAGTCTGTGATTTCTAGCTACTTGGGTTAGGTTATTTAGTCATTAGTAAGGTGCTGATGAGTGAAATTTGAGTGAATTTTAACATTTATTATATTTAAATTAGCCATATGTTTTCTGCTTTATTCAATTATGTGTTGTTGGTGATTATTGTTACAGACTTTAATTGTTCAGTTAAAGAATGGAAGTGATCCTCTACTAGCCCCATTATAGAGCTACAAGAAACGAAACAAAAAACTGAGGTCCCTTGTCTCAATGCAAGATAAAAAAAGCTGTAAAGTTTGAATAAAGAGAAGGTCACCTGTAGCTTATACAGAGGGTGGTAGCAATAGTGAAAATAAAAGTCAAACATTGTTTATGGAATTTGTATTAGTTGCTTTTTCATAAATATATAAATTACTTTTACAACTGTTGGAAAAAATATTGTTGAAATAGGAAATGTTAAATTGAAAAAAAATAATGAAATTGTTTTTCAGAGTTTAAAGAAAGGTTTAACAATGCCATTATTGTGAAGTATTAAACACCTCATTAATGTATTAAGTTTTAAAAGATCTATATTTTCAACATTTGAAAAATCACCATATATTTGATTTGAAATATTACAGTTGGTATTAGGAATGAATGAATACTTGTTAAGCTTGACCTAAATATGCAGGTGAAGTTTGAATGTGTTACAATTTTAGGTCAAAGACCACTTACTACAAATAACTGGATTATTCAAGTGTCTGAAAGTGGGTCCTTAGAAACCCCAATAAACCAGAAGTAGACAAGTTTTATGAATTGGCAATTTGGTCATGATTTAGTGTTACAGAGTTGTCTTTCTCATAAGTGCTTGACCACACCTGGTCATTCTGGAATTTGCCACTTGTGTACTGTCTTCATTTTAAGTTTTTGACCAAACTTGGTGGTTTTAATTTTTGCCACCTGGTACTGTCTTTCTTATAAATTTTTGGCCAAACTTGGTGGTTTCAAACTTTGCCACCTTTGTACTGTATATCTTGTTAGTTCTTAACCACACCTGGTGGTTTCGAACTTTGCCACCTGTGTACTGTCTTTCTCATACCTTCTTGACCACATTTTGTCATTGCAGACTTTGCCACCTGTCACACCATTATTGTTTTATTACGTGTATGGGTCATTGGTTTCAGTTCGTATTATGTGATGGGGGCTGAAGACTAATACTTGCTAAGAAGATGTTTGACTGTATTTGCAGCAGGTTGTATCAGTGTGCTAGCAATGTAAAAAAAAAACCAAGTCAAATAATGAACTTTGTCTTATGATTCTACATTTTTATTTTAAACTAAACATATTATTGTTATTATGTAAGTTAATGATAATTCTTTTAAATATAGATTTTGAATTTCTCTTTTTATTATAACAAAAAAAAAATTACCATTTCATAATTGTATGGCAAAAGAGAAACTACTGTGGACAACTTCAAAATGACATCATGAAGCCATCTCAATGGGAGATCAATTTAACATAAAGGTCATTTCTACAACAAATATTTTAAAACAAAATCATGTAAAATAAAGAAACATGTAAGGTGAAGCCAAGTCTTTTTGTTATTTGTGTATAATACTCAGATTTTTTCCTAGTAACCACCACTTCCTAGAGCAGTAAAGACTGCACCACTTCCTGGAGCAGATAAACCCACACCACTTTCTGGAGCAGTTAAACCCACACCACTTCCTGGAGCAGTTAAGCCCATTCTTTTAGGGCTACTTCCTCAAACAAAATAGACGGCTCTTTTTCAATCTCCAGCTTATGCAGAGTATGAGAACACAATGTTAGAAAAAATTCTAATATGGACAGAAAACATAAAAAATCATTATAAGAAATCCTTGAACATATCGAAAGTTTAAAGTCCTACAGAGGAATTTCAACTATTTACTGTTCATTTAAACAAATCAATTGGTATAGTCTTAAAAAGTAATGAAAAAAATCTATACTAGAAAAATGCATAGTGCACTTGACAGCTAAGAATGAGAGGTGTATTATACATTAATAAATGCAGATTAAGGTAAATAAATTTTATTTATTTAAAGACATTTTTAAACAAGACAATATTTACTTTAACACACTTTATAAATGGAATCATATTATAGATAATTCAGAGATAGGTAAAGATTTTCACTGCATGAGGTCCCTTTTTGTTAGTATTAGGTCACCTACATAAAATGTTACAAAATATGAAACAAGACCTGATTTATTTAACGATTTAGCAGAAATTTATGCACTTATCTTCTACACACACAAGACCCCTTTTTATAAAAATTCGATTAAAGGTACCTTGTTTTATCTTAAAACTTTGATGAGCCACTTCCTGATTTATGAGATAATCCCATGAATAATCTAAAGATCATCCTATTTTTCCCCTTTTTCCGTTCTAATATAATATCAGTTTTTTGTAGTAATATTGTTTGATATATATTAAAAACAAAATTTCTGTAATTCTCTGTAATATTATGTAACACTGTTTCAGTAATTTTCAGCTGCATTGTTATTCATTGGATAATCCTAAATTGGTAAATTTTAGTTTTTCATCTTGCTTTAGCATCCCTTTGTCATGCATAGGATATTCCTGAATGAGTGATGGTCAGTTTCTTGTCCCATTAAGCATTAAGAATTTGAGTTTTTATAAAAATGTACAGTGAAGATGGCCCCATTTGAATCTTAGTTCTTATAGAAATATACAGTAAAGATGCTGATGTTTCGTCAAATGAGACCCTAAACGCTAACTGACCACGTTTTGGTGAGACAAAGCCATAAAAACTACTATACTCATAATACTGCAATCTGGTTATACCAGACTTTAAGACCTTTGGATTATTGCCTTGAAAGGCTAGATTTACAAAATCTAGTGTTGACATTGTACTGGTAAGACTTGTGTGTCTTGGTAAAATGAAACCTTAAAACCTTTTGGTCTATGTCCAGGAAAGATTACACTTTAAAAACAAAGTACAAAGAAACTTCAGCAACTACTGGACTTTATCTTAGTAAGATCAGACACTTACAAAGCATTGGACTCTGTCTTGGTAAGAGGAGGACCTTAAAAACTACAGGACCCTCATAGTACCAATGAAGACAAGACCTTAAAAACCCCAGGGCCCTCATAGTCCCAATGAGACAAGACCTTAAAAATCACAGGACCATCATAGTCCCAAAAAGACAAGACCTTATAAACTACAGGACCATCACAGTCCTGATAAAACAAGACCTTAAAAAACCCAAGGGCCCTCATAGTCCTGATAGACAAGATCTTAAATACTATTGGACTCTGTGTCCAAGAAATATGAGACCTAAAAACCAACTGGATTGAACTTTGGTAGGACTTGGCAGAATAAAGAACTCAACACTACAGCATTAAGTGAAAACTTTATATAAAGCTGACCAATGAATTTTAGTCAGTAAGTTGTTGGATAAATGAGTATTTAGAAAAACAATTAAATTCACAATGTTGACAGTATTGAGAAACACAGGTTAGGTGGAAATAAAATTGTTTTGCGTAGAAGTAAAAATTTGTGCATAGAATCATGCTCTATATCTTGATATATGCCCCTGTTTACTGTTAGTAAAGGCTGGCCTACTTTGACATTCCATTCTGTTGAGTGTATCGCTCTGTATAACATGTAAACAATGTTCTTGTTAGTTTTTGTGCAATAAATGCACATTAAGATTCCTAGGCCTACACTAGGTTAGACATATTTTTATATTTCTTTTTGTTCTTTTTTTTTCTCTTTCCTTTTTATATTTCTGACCTGTAAAACATGTACTCTACTCAACATGACTACTTTTTATTCTGAATTTTGTGAGAAATAAAAAAAATTGTTCAAAGTGCTTGGTGTCCTTCATAGAAGTTACAGCTTCCAGGCATTTTGTGACTGTATTAGCAAGAACAAATACATGTACCACTCCACCCCCTCCATTTATAGCGACTTTTTCACTACCAAGTTAAAGAGTTGTCTCTCTTTAGAGTGGATTGGTGCAGTGATGTTTAACACTTCAGTCAGGATCTTTTTGACGTTTGGTAAGAAAGCTTGCAGAACTTCCTTACACTAGAAACTGCCAACTTAGAGGGGGGATAAACACTGTGATTTGTAGGCAAGTTGTATGTGGATCTGTTTGGTCGATATAAAAAAATCATTAAGGGGAGTCGTTGTTGAAAAGGGTCTTACTACAACTAATGAATTATCATAAATCTTGTCATGTGACCAGTATAATTTCAAGATACAGTGATAACCCACTTGGTTAGAAATCATGTCAAAATGTTTATTTGATCACAATACAATTTACATAATTGTAGTCCATGTACAGGTCTATTTATTTGTTTTTATTCTATATGTTACAAATTAGAGAGTTTGAAAGTGCTAAACCACAAGTTTTATACCAGATTTTGCTCTTTTCTATATCAAACTTTACTCTCTAGGTCAAGCCAGTACAGACATCTGTGAATTTGTTCAATACAAAACATATATTCAAGCTACAGATAGGTTCACAGTTTATTTTCAAATTATGTGATCTAAAAATATCTCTCTCATCAATAATAGTGTTTGTACTTTGCCGCAGGCATTGAAGTGACACATAAATTCTCTCTATTTCTGCTTTTTAAATTCACACCTAACATGTTATAGATCTACATATTATGATTTAAATATGGGAATTATGGTAACCACACCCTTGTCAATTCAGAAAAAAAGTAGATTCACAGATTGCTGCTCTTGACTTGATTTAACCATTTACAAGTTGAGATATTCAATCAATCCTCTTGCTGATTATGATTGTGACAGTTTTCTAAATAAAACACAAAATCCTATTTTAAGTATCATGGCAGTATATGTTAAAACCAAGATCAACAGTATGATGCTATTTCTGCATCCAGTAGTTTACAAAATATTGATCGTACATTGTAAATCGCTAAGCTTCCTCCTATTCTCACAGCTGTTAAAATGCTATGTGTATTGAATGTATGATTGCATTGATTGTATATCGGATACATTTTAACGCCTACCCCTCCCCCACATAATATTTTTATATGCATTTTTTGTTTAAAAACTTTCCACACCTTATGTTCTTGGAACATGCCAGCTAGGAAAGATAATATTGCTATGATTGTGAGCCAAGACTTGGTTACTGAGTATTATTCATAGTTATGCTGAGTTACTGGCCAAATTTATGAATCAGTATGTTTCATTCACTAATCTCATAGTAATACTTGACCTGATTTTAACTATATTTGATAATTGTTACATTCAGATGTTAGGGTGAGTAGCAAATGGTTTATATACATATACATTTTATATATTTTAATACAATATAGAGTAAGTTTATATATTAGAATTTATTATAAACCTTGGGAGGTAACTGATTTACATCGTAATACCATTGAAGAATTATATATGTTAAACTAGGTAGCATATGTACAAGTCACAGAAGGAGGAGGTTGATGCATTATTTAAGCTTAAATGATTTTTTTTTTGGTGGGGTGGGGGGTGGGGGTGGGGGGGGGGTGGGTTTACCATTCAAAAAATGTTTTTCCTTGAATCATTAGAAAGATTTAAATTCTGTATATTTTGTACAAATGTTTAATGTAGTTTAATTCTTTTTATCCAGTATATACATACATATGAATTATGTAGTTGTATGTACATATCTAGATTAACACTAATTATACAAATACATTTTCTGTTATGTAGTATGTGTAAATATTTTAAAAATTGAAAATGTGAAAATTAGTCATTTTTACTTGATATTTTTAGCTTTTTGAGTTTATTTCTGTTAAAAATATTTTTTATAATCTTTTTTTTATTGTGCAGATTTTTTAACCCTTGTTTTTAAGTTTTTTTTTCAGATTTATTTTTGCATTTTCGTTTTGTTTTTTAACACTACAGCTATGG
The DNA here is from genome assembly GCA_029721355.1 of Tegillarca granosa. Lineage (NCBI taxonomy): Eukaryota > Metazoa > Mollusca > Bivalvia > Arcoida > Arcidae > Tegillarca > Tegillarca granosa. Next base: position 54,804,256 of record CM056594.1, on the reverse strand, counting down.
TAATGTTACCCTGATCATAATACTTGATAGCCTGGGATGTAAAAATTACTAAATTTTGTTGCAGGAAATCAATTCATTGTTTAACTAGCATAGCCAAATTGTTTTTATAATTTTTTGGGGTTTGCAAAAGTTCGAAAACAAGTTCAGTTTTTCAATATCATAGAAAATATAAAAATTGTGTCATTAAACAAATGTAAGAGCAGTAGTAGAATTATTAAAGTAAACGATTAATTTTATTTTTGGTTGCCAGTAGTTTTAAGTTTGTGTCCAATCTTGCCAATCAGGGTCAAGTGACCTGAAAAGCTGCTTCATAAGATTTAAAGGGAAGTAACTCAATGTTATACCTTTGATTTTGATATGCTATATATCATATCAGATTTTATGTCCACATGACTAACAGAGTTTGGCTATCTTCTTCAGTTTTAGAGCTACAAAATTTATATTATGTTAGGGCATTTGAACACAATGAAAATTGAAAAGACGAAAGAACTTTTTATGAAAAGGTCTTAATTAAGGGATTGTTGGACTTATAGTTACTGGTCCAGTTAAAGTACATGGCCTGCCTAGTACATGGCCTGCCTGGTACATGGCCTGTCTGGTACATGGCCTGCCTAGTACATGACCTGCCTAGTACATGACCTGCCTAGTACATGGCCTGCCTGGTACATAGCCTGCCTAGTACATGACCTGCCTTAAGTACATGACCTGCCTAGTACATGGCCTGCCTGGTACATAGCCTGCCTAGTACATGACCTGCCTTAAGTACATGACCTGCATAGTACATGACCTGCATAGTATATGACCTGCCTAGTATATGGCCTGCCTAGTACATGATCTGCATAGTACATGACCTGCATATTGCATGGCCTGCCTAGTACATGACCTGTATGGTACTTGGCCTTCTTGGTAAAAGGCCTGTCTGGTACATGACATGTCTGGTGCATGATCTGCCTGGTACATTGCCTGTCTGATGCATGGCCTGTCTGGTATATGGCCTGACTGGAACATGATTTGCCTGGTACACGGCCTGACTGTTACATGGATTGCCTGGTACATGGCCTGCCTGGTTATCTTCCAGTTCATGTACACTACATTCTTGACTTTATCTGGGCGACCAAGCTGATGCCTACATTATCACAAGTTATACCTTAACATGTACCCAGTCACATACAAAAAAAATTCTAAGTTACATCAAGCATGGGCAAAATGTAAAAATGCCTTGATATGTTTGAGTTTGAATGATCATGTAGGGGCATTATTTACATCATGCAGGGACATCATTTTACATCATACAGGGACATCATTTTACATCATGTAGGGGCATCATTTTACATCATGTAGAAACATCATTTTACATCATGTAGGGGCATCATTTTACATCAGGTAGGGGCATTATTTACATCATGTAGGGATATCATTTTACCTTATGTAGGGACATCATTTTACATCATTTAGGGGCATCATTTTACATCATGTAGGGGCATCATTTTACATCATATAGGGAATCATTTTACCTCATGTAGGGACATCATTTTACATCATGTAGGGGCATTATTTACATCATGTAGGGACATCATTTTACCTTATGTAAGGACATCATTTTACATCATGTAGGGGATTCATTTTACATCATGTAGGGACATCATTTTACCTTATGTAAGGACATCATTTTACATCATGTAGGGATATCATTTTACATCATGTAGGGACATCATTTTACCTTATGTAAGGACATCATTTTACATCATGTAGGGGCATTATTTACATCATGTAGGGGCATTATTTACATCATGTAGGGACATCATTTTACATCAGGTAGGGGCATCATTTTACATCATATAGGGAATCATTTTACCTTATGTAGGGATATCATTTTACATCATGTAGGGGCATTATTTACATCATGTAGGGGCATCATTCTACATCATAAAGGGAATCATTTTACCTCATGTAGGGATATCATTTTACATCATGTAAAGGCATTATTTACATCATGTAGGGGCATCATTTTACATCATGTAGGGGCATTATTTACATCATGTAGGGACATCATTTTACATCAAATAGGAACATCATTTTACATCAGGTAGGGGCATTATTTACATCATGTAGAGGCATCATTTTACATCATATAGGGAATCATTTTACCTCATGTAGGGATATCATTTTACATCATGTAAAGGCATTATTTACATCATGTAGGGGCATCATTTTACATCATGTAGAGACATCATTTTACATCATTTAGGGACATCATTTTACATCATGTATTGACCTCATTTTACCTCATGTAGGGGCATTATTTACATCATGTAGGGGCATTATTTACATCATATTTGGACATCATTTTACATCATGTAAGGGCATCATTTGTGTCATAAAGATATTCTAATTTCTATAAAATTTTGCCACAAAGTAATTAATCTTTTACATAGTTTTCAACTGTGTGGCTTACCTTTTTTCTGGTTTACTTGTACTATAATATTAATATTTGATACAATAAGGAAATTTTGCTCTTCCAAAAATCGTACACCAGAATGGATTTACGTCAGAGATCGTACACCAGAATGGATTTACGTTCTTACTGCGACAAGACTAGCTTTCTAACAATATTAGACCTGTATAATATAGTATTTTAATTAGCTTGTGTTTCCACATCCAAAATATTAAAATAATGCAGTGGATGGATATTATATTTTTACAATAGCCTTTTCCCCTAATGCAGTGAATGGAGACTAGACTTCCTGATACCTTACTGTATGTATTATCCCCCAGTGTTTAGTACTTCTGTGGAATGTGACAACATCCAACCCTTTTGATGTATAAATTTTTTGCAATGGTAACAGTGTCTTATTTCATTAGTTTGAGGATCAGCATGGCATCCCAGACAGTGATGGTTATAAGTGCTTAAAAACCCTATGCCCCACTTGTGCCACAGAATCAGTGGTGCCATGGTATTTATTGTGTCACAGTGCGTGTAGTTGTGTTTTCACTACTTATTGCCATAAGCACATTGCATGAGTATATAAAATTCTGCAGCTTCACTAATAGCTGGTGGCATTAAAATACAAGTGAAATAAATCACTTCTTCAAAATATGTTTGCTAATGTTTTCAGGCTGGGGTATGAGGTCTGACATATCTCACTGAAATATCACCAACTAAATTTATAAGGTTTTACAAGAACAATCAAGTAAAGTATTCCCCTTATCTCTCTGAATAAGAAAATTGAATTTGTTTTGGATTAGATTTGACATTTTGAAATACCAACACATGATATAATTGTGTGTGTAGGACACCCACAGTCATTAAACCAATACACAAAGTTCACAGTATGACTCTTAGACAATTATCAGTTGTAATTTAAAAATTAACATGATTAGGTGAAAATTGATACTGTAGAAGCAGGTCAACCATTCTGTACCATCTTGTATTTAACCCTTGTGATGACCCCATAATCAGAGAACCTAGCTTAATTAATTTAAACTCTGATGATAACTGATGCCTATCACAGGGACCTAGTTATTAGAAATGTTAGGTGGTCAATTTTACTTTCCTATCACAGGGACCTAGTTATTAGAAATGTTAGGTGGTCAATTTTACTTTGTTTTGTTTATAGATACAAATCTTTGTAAAAAACAAACATATTATGAAAGTGAAAGGGACCAGTTAGGTAATAGGTGGATGTTTAAACCAGTTTATCAGTAAGAAATTACAGTGGAGTTTTAACTAAAGTATGTGTGATCTAATTCTCTCTCTCTTTCTCTCTGATCAACTTAAGATGATGTAGATTTCCTTTAACATACTTTTGTCATGTGCTGTTTGATCGAAGGTTTAAGTGTTTAAGTACTGACTTTTACTTTGAGGGGGTGGGTGTGTGTTTACATGTTATATTTTTCTTATTTGATTCATGAACATGTGACTGGAAACATGTGTTTATTTCTGGAGATTTTTGTGAAGTGTTTCTATACTATTGTGATAAAAAGATTTGTAGAGAAACCAGGTAAGTGTTAAACATATATTATAATTAATCATTGAATATAAAAAAGAAATATTTGTCATTAAATAGCTGAAAGGTTTATTATAGTTTTAAACGTTATTGACCCATAATAGTTTTTATATACAGGTGGTTCTTTTATCTAGGAGGGTTGCTGAATCAGGGTTAACATTTAAACAAGTGGGTTTTTTTTTATATATATATGAAGATTTGATTTACATTGTATTATAAAGGTATTGTTGTAGACATTTTAGAGAACAGTTTTGAAGCAGGAATATCTCTTCTTGCTTTAAACTATGTACAGGTTTTGTTATGTTTTGAAAAGCTGATTTATTATAAAAAAGAGGGCTGTTTAAGACATATGTTCAAAGGTGTGACTGAACAAAATAGTTTGATATACTTTTGAAGATAAGGTGGTTTAAATGTTAGATGTCATCAAAGGCTGGTTGCTGAGACAGGGGATCTTTATATAATGTTCCTTTTAGATTTAAAGTTATACTCTGGTCACTAGAGCAGGGTTATCTATGTGTGTAGTCAGTCTTGAGAGGGGTAATAAGATGAACAGGTTGTTGTTATCACTGGAAGAGAAGACAGGCCCCCATGAGATTGACTTAATTAATTTATCTTACAGATACATGGGAGAAGGATGTCTATTAATTGTACATCACAGGGATTTCAGCTTGTTTTGGCCCCAGTAATAAGGTTTGATTGATGATTAATATTGTAAAAAGTTGAACTATCTACTTCATAAAGGCCTGGACTTAACTAAATCTGATTACTCCCATAGGCTTAATAAATGGAAAGAGGCATCCCCAAATTACTGTTTTACTCTTTATTCCATGTTTGAAAGGATATTGATTATATGGTACATTCCCCTTTTCTCCACCAATCCAGAATTTACTGTTCTCAGTCTGTTAAAGGGAGACAACCCTTTGTTTTAAAATTTTGTAAAATAATTATGAATTGACGGGTATGTTTAGGCATTAAATATTTAAATAATGTTAGTATTAAATTTAGCCTAGAAGTAATGTGACCATAATTACTGTTTAAAATTCAGTAATATACTAGCTATTGATTTCTTCTGCTTTCTTGTTTGTTTTTAAACATTGCCATTAGTGACATAACAGGACAAAAAAGAAAATCTTTGACAGAATGTTACATCACTGGTTTGGAAAATTCCATAGTGGAAACTTGTATCACTTACATCGTGGTGACATGAATTTTTGGAGATCTTATCCATGATTTAATAATAAGGTTGTGTTTATTTTATTTCCATGCATTTTATAATGTGATTTTACTTGTAAAAAATATTGTACCTGTGAAGAAAGAATCTTAACAGTGTTTCTAAAAGAAAGAAAGCATGCATTTTTATCTAAAAACTTTTTTTTTAAAAAAAAAAAAAAAAAAAAAAAAAATTGTTTACAAGTTTTTGCCAGATGTGAAAGAAGGCTTGAATATTTTACATAAATAATGAACTTTGTTTATTTATTTTGTTTATTTTTTATTGGAGATTATTTAACATTAGGATACATTTGTAAACAGTCCTTTGATGTTTTTTCACTCATGTTTACATACTGTAAGTTTATATATGTCGGTTACTGTAAGTTTGTCTAGCTAAGTACAGTAACCAAAAGTCCATATAGAAGCATCATGTGATATCCTTACGTTAGTACATGTACCAGTTTTTGACCTGGCTTAACGTTGTTAAATGGTTAGAATGGTGTTTTACGTCAAGGTAACATCACTTTTACTGAGACTGTCGGTTCTGGAAGAGTTGTAGAAACAAGTATTCTTTGGTACCACAAATAAACCACAAACCTTTGGCAAGCAAACTGAAATTACTTTAGAATCTAGGATCTGCCTTGAGTGGCCCATAACATAAGTATATATGCTACAGAAGTTAGTTATCTGCTCTAGTGCAGAAATGTTCGTAATTAAAGAGCCGTTCTTCTCACCTAGTTGTCCAGCTATTGTTTTCACAATGATTTCACATCCTCTTAGACAAAAGTTTAGAGAGCTGTTGCACTCATTATGATATTTCATACCCTAAATGGACAAGAGTCTTTAGCGCCTGTACTGTCACCATAGTGTCCAATCACCAAATAAACAAGGGCAATAGCTGTCACCTTAGTGTCTTGTCAGCAAATAGAGAGATGTTTGGAATGCTATTGCCATCACCCTGGGTTTGTTGTGTAATGGTGTTGTATTCCCGAAGCAATTATCAAGGAATTAACTTTCAGGATTTGAAGAGAATAAAGCCTGAAATAGAAAATACAAAACTGAAAGTCCCAGTTGGATTTTAGGTAGGAAGAAAAACTAACTATAAAATGTTTATGTCAAAAATATGTTTAAAATTATTTAAAGTTTTTCTATTGGTCAAAAAAAAAAAACTTAAAGAATTTCCAGTATATGGAATTTCCTTAAATGAGTAAATTCACTAAAAATTATTTTATTGGATAGTTTAATTTTTTTAATGATAAGTAATTACTGAAGGGTTTTTTCTGGTTATTTGTGAATTTGTTCAAGGTCTTTAGCTCTTTAGATGATGGTAATTATAACAGATATATAGCCATCACTTCCTTGTATATCAGGATATTGGTTGTAAAATAATTAAGTAATTTGAGAACTTAATTCCGCAGAAACACAAAATTAGTTCTTGGACACGGGATTATCATGGATGACATGTTAACTTAACTCAAGATTATCCAATCATTTTAACAGCAGTGGAGAAAAATGAAACTAAGATGTGGGATGTTTGTAAAGTGTTTTAATTTATTTAGTATCATTAATAATTCAAGTAATAAGAAGATATTGATTGGATTTCTAGCATCATTTAACTCACACCAACCCACCCACACACACACACACACACATATATATATATAACTGTATGGTTTAATATCAATGGTAAGGGATTAGTTAAGAATTGAAGTGATGTTGTTGTTTTATACCCTCATTAGGATCAATTTAGCTATGTTGAGACTATTATTAAACCAGAGTGTCTGTAGAAAATAATAGAACTTTGGCGTGAAAAATGACAATAACTTTTTAAATAGGACCAGGCCAAGATTGATTCAAGGCCCTGATTGTAAATGCTGCTGTGCTTGCATTTTATGCAGCTTGACCTTCCAAGGCCATGTATTACAATACATTTTCCCTCAATTGTATATACAGATATATTTTGTCTGGGTTAATCAAAGGGCCCTTTAGACATCAGTTGTTATAAACAGGTGTTCTGTTATAGGGTTAATCAAATGGTCCTTTAGACATCAGTTGTTATAGACAGGTGTTCTGTTATTGGGTTAATCAAAGGGTCCTTTAGACATCGGTTGTTATAGACAGGTGTTCTGTTATAGGGTTAATCAAAGGGTCCTTTAGACATCGGTTGTTATAGACAGGTGTTCTGTTATAGGGTTAATCAAAGGGTCCTTTAGACATCAGTTGTTATAGACAGGTGTTCTGTTATAGGGTTAATCAAATGGTCCTTTAGACATCAGTTGTTATAGACAGGTGTTCTGTTATTGGGTTAATCAAAGGGTCCTTTAGACATCGGTTGTTATAGACAGGTGTTCTGTTATAGGGTTAATCAAAGGGTCCTTTAGACATCGGTTGTTATAGACAGGTGTTCTGTTATAGGGTTAATCAAAGGGTCCTTCAGACATCGGTTGTTATAGACAGGTGTTCTGTTATAGGGTTAATCAAAGGGTCCTTTAGACATCAGTTGTTATAGACAGGTGTTCTGTTATAGGGTTAATCAGAGGGTCTTTTAGACAATGATCTCTACAGACAGGTGTTTTATATAGATATGGTAACTGTAGTATGTTGTACTAGACCAATGTATGTTGGATCAGGTGTGATGGATCTACTTTAGATTGTCTTTTGATGGTTGGATGGACATGTGATAGTGATGTTGCTTTTGAATGATAGGATTGATAGATAAAATTTTTTGAAGAGGATTGATAGATGGAATTATTTGAAGAATGTTTTTGATTTAGGATATTATTTTAGTCTGTATGTTGGTTATTAAATATGGGTTAGTTTTATGAAAAACATAAGAAAAATGTCTTCAAATGAGTAAAATGCTCATTTGGATTTAGATTAAGATATTTGATTTGATCAATGAGGATCATTATTGAGTCATGATTATGTCCATACTCCAAATATTTGCCGTGTTTTCATGATGGATAGATGGTTGTTAACCCAATCTATCAATTTGATGTAGCGATGTATAAGATGATACAAAACATGTGTATTTAAAGAATTATAGTGACTTATTAAACATCATAAGTCACATCGTTTTTGTTTATTGATTATGATTTATTAATCCAGTTTTACATCTTTCAGGGGAGAAAAGATTATATAAATCTAGATAACTGTTTATGGACATTATAATTTGGAGGTAAGTCTTGAAGTTAGTAAGTTTCTCTCTCTATCCTTCTGATTATTCTTTCAATCTTATTTAAAAGTTATGCTAATCATTCACTCTTTCTATCCTTGTAACTTGCTAATCATTCACTCTTTTTATCCTTGTAACTTCTCTCAAAACAAATTAATATCTTAATTACTAAACAAATTTTATGCCTGGCATTGTACGTTTTTAAAAAGATATATAAAGTATGTGGCCACTTGACACTCCCTGTTTTACATCCACATCAAGATCTCTGTCAACTAAAACTCCAGGCCATTTAGATCATAGTTGGATAACTTTTCTCTAAATAGATGTAAAATAAGTCAAGTTTATGTTATATTATTTATAAACAGAATTTAATACAAGCTCTATGAAAAGAAAAAAAAAACGAAACACTCATCTTCTGTAATTGGTTAATAATTAAACATTTCCTACAGTATTTATTTGTTTTAACAGTTTTCCATTTGTAAACACGGTTTATTACAGCACATTAAGGCAGCATATTTAAGCACACTAATTTAATTATTAAAAATTCATATCTGTATGTTCATATGGGATGAATTAACATAATATTAACATAGCCTTTAATACACTTTATTGTTAATGTGTTTTAAAGTACAAAAACGTGCCATTGATGAATATTCTTGAATGGTTGAGTCTAACATAACTTGAATGAATGACTGGTTTCATTCTACAGGAAGTTATGATGTAATAATTATATCAGCTTTCTTTATTGTTATGGTTGTTTAGGGTATTATAAATAGTGTTGAAACACATCATCATTTTAGGGATGATATCAACATGGCCAAAGGTCAAGGTCTATTTATTAAAAGTTCTCAGGATTCCACATTAACCAAGATGAATAAGCAACTAAATGTCAAGGTCTTTTTATAAAAAGTTCTCAGGATTCCACAAGCATTTTGGAAATGAACCAAGATGAATGAGTAAGTAAAGGTCAAAGTTTATTTGAAACAAGCTGCCCCCCCCCCCCCCCCCCCCCCCCCCCCCCCCCCCCCCCCCCCCAGGAATTAATAAATATTCAGGAAATTTGAAAAAAATGTTCAAGGTCAAGGTCACCTTTGATATGCAAAATGATTTCTTGCTTAGTCTGTCAATTTAGAAATACTGGTAGTCAAGGCACTAAGTCGCCATATTTATGCTTTTTTTCACTGGAAGGAATTATTCGAGTTAATAATTAAAAACTGTGTTATCATTGTCAGTGCAATCATATACTTGACTGAAATTCAACTATGCAGCAAATTCAATTGTAAATGATTTATGTTATTCCATAGTAACTGCAGTTTGATGAACAATTAAGTTCTATGGTAACGGAAAGCACAGATTTATATATTATTATATTAATAGATATTTATGTGATATATTTATGCATTTTATATGTAAACAAGTGATCTACATTTGGATATATTAGTTAATTGGTAGTAAGTGGTCAAAAATAAATGTAGATTTCACCTTAAGGGCAGATAACCACATGTCGCTGGTATCATGAATACCTTGATCATGGAAATGGTATCTAGGATAATAGATATTGTATGTAGGTGGTTCATAATCTATTTCTCATTATAAAGTTATTTTAGATATACTAGAGTAGAAAGGCTGTTTTGTGTTAGAAGGTCAGAAGGCCTCTCTCCCTGACAAACAGTAAACTATTAGGTACACATTTAGTTACAAGCCCCCAGGCTTTGAACTACCAGGTCACTATCAAGATGCCAGACATTCCATAACTAACAAATAGAAAATTTAGTGTGTTGTGTATTAAGGTCTATATGTTGTATATTCTATATATGTGGGTGACATTTTTAACTGCTTTACCTGAGGAGAAGGTTAGGTTAGGTGGTTGGTCAGTTGCAAGGCCAACATTAGCCACTGAGGGATGTAATTGTGTGATAAATATCTTAGTTTTGATAACAGTTGCTTGGACATTAATTATTATGAAGGTAATTTTATGTAGTTTTGAATCTATGTAAGTAAATTTTCATCAGGCTAATATTGTAAAAACATTGATTTTTTTCTTTTTGTGATTAAATACTAAAATTTACCTTTTTTCGTCCTATTTTTTTCTCAGTTTTAAATTTTCTGTAATTGTTCTATGACAGTAGGATTAAGATGGTGTAGTAGAAATCATAAAAAATGAAACTACAGTTTTAAGGTGTGTCTTGTCTTTCCATCTTGTCCAGATAATTTTATAAGCAATTCAACTTTGTAAACATTCTCAGCATTAAGTTATATGATTTATTGTTGATTTTTTCTCTTTGTTTTCTGAAAGTTTGACACAAGTCTAAACATGAAAGGAAAAATTAACTGTCTTTACAGAAATGAAGCCAATGACATTTTGACCTCAGTTGTCTCATCTTGAAAAAGCCAAAATTCAAAAAGCATGTATTTACAACTTATTTTATACACCAGTACTTTTAAACTGATATGATATTCTGTAAATCAACAGAAATATAGTTTTCTTTAAAAATTAATGTTCATACTGATCAAACTGTATTATCTAAAGAATGTCATACAAAAGTTTATACATACTTATGTATATATTATTGATCCACTTGGAATTTTCTTTCCTATAAAATATTTAATTGTATCGTGTTGTATTAAAAAACTTACAATATTAAGTTTTAAAACATTGGTTTTTAAAATGGAAATAAAATGTGTAATGGTTTGAGTGTCTGCAAGTCATGTCATGTAACCAGTGTAAGTTTGAAGTTATATAGGGTCTGTAGGTCCTGTCATGTGACCAGCTTACATGTGTAACTATATAAGGTATGTAAGTCCTATCATGTGACCAGTTAAAATTTGCAGCTAAATAAGGTCTGTAAGTCCTGTCATGTGATTGCTTAAATTTGCAGCTAAATAAGGTCTGTAAGTCCAATCATGTGACCAGGTTACATGAAGACCAGGTTACATTTGCAGCTAAATAAGGTTTGTAAGTCCTGTCATGTGACTGCCTGAATTTGCAGCTAAATAAGGTCTGTAAGTCCTGTCATGTGACCAGCTTAAGTTTGCAGTTAAATAAGGTTTGTAAGTCCTGTCATGAGACCAGCTTAAATTTGCAGCTAAATAAGGTATGTAAGTCTTGTCATGTATGCAGTTTATTAGGGTTTCTGTAGGTCCAGTTTGATTGGTGTGATTAAGTCATTTAAAATATTAAAATAGCAGGAAACAGTAATACAGTGGAACTTGTGGAATCTGAAACCTTAATAAATAGATTATCAAAATTGAACTGTTTTAACAAGACGTGACATTAATTTTGTTAATTTAACTGTGTAAATTAAAATGTGTGTAATTAGGAAGGGAAAAAAAGAAAAAAAAAAAAAAGAAAAAAGAAAGAAAGAAAGAAAAAACCTTTAGTCTCCAGTCTTTTTTTTCAATAAACAAAACCCCTGAAAATATGTACAACACATAAGTCCAAAAATGGACTGAGACTGGGTGCTTTGGAAGAGCAAAATATATATTTTGCATCAGATATATAATTGCTACAAAAAATCATGAAGTATTAGTATAACATATATGATCATATAGTAATAAGTATTATGTTTGTGATCTGTTGAATATAAATAAGCTTCATTTCTATCGTGCAGACACAAGTGATGTGCACATGCATTTTATTGTTTTGGTTTCCAAGTCTCGCTGATTATAACCCAGTTGCACACTGTTTAACAAATAAACACTTGTGCATATGAACTTTCTAATTTTTCTCAAGAACTTCATGTAAATTGTATTCCTGTTAATTATCTAAATGTTTGCCTGTCTTTCTGCCCTGGTTTTTTAGTGGGCGTGTATGTAGGTCGTTGACGTATTATTAAATTCCTTTGATATGTTATATACCTGTGTTGTGAGGTATTTAGCTTTGTACCTGGATAACCCAGGGAGATTAACCTTCTAAATGTTTGTATAATTCATACTTGGAATTTTTCTCAAGTCTGGCTTAAAACTTTTATAGCCATTAACTGTTCTTGTTGGTAAGTTTTATTTCTACTCTCAATTTTTTTTACCCACATGTTGATTTTTTATCAAGTTTATATTCTAATACAACTGAAATTATAAAAATCAATTTTTCTTTAATTTTTTATACATTGATGTTTTCACATTTGCTTTGGTTTTTTGTCAATGCGTGTTTCTGTATGTTAAGTATTTGTTATGTTTGTTTGTGTATATTTGCTGTTTCAATGTGTGTGTGTGTGTGTGTGTGTGTGTGTGTGTGTGTGTGTGTGTGTTTCTTATCTTGTTATGTGTTTATATTTATTTATTAGCTGTTATGTGTATGTCTGTATGTGTATATGCTGTGTTTATGTGCATGTCTTTATGTGTAGTGTATATGCTGTGTTTATGTGCATGTCTGTATGTGTATATGCTGTGTTTATGTGTATGTCTGTTTGTGTATATGCTGTGTTTATGTGTATGTCTGTTTGTGTATATGCTCTGTTTATGTGTATGTCTGTATGTGTATATGCTGTGTTTATGTGTATGTCTGTTTGTGTATATGCTGTGTTTATGTGTATGTCTATATGTGTATATGCTGTGTTTATGTGTCTGTATGTGTATATGCTGTGTTTAAGTGTATGTATGTGTATATGCTGTATTTATGTGTAGGTCTGTTTGTGTATATGCTGTGTTTAATTGTATGTCTGTATGTGTATATGCTGTGTTTATGTGTATGTCTGTATGTGTATATGCTGTGTTTATGTGTATGTATGTGTATATGCTGTGTTTATGTGTATGTCTGTATGTGTATATGCTGTGTTTATTTATATGTCTGTATGTGTATATGCTGCGTTTATGTGTATGTCTGTATGTGTATATGCTGTGTTTATGTGTATGTATGTGTATATGCTGTGTTTATGTGTATGTATGTGTATATGCTGTGTTTAAGTCTATGTATGTGTATATGCTGTGTTTATGTGTAGGTCTGTTTGTGTATATGCTGTGTTTATGTGTATGTGTATATGTCTATATTTTGTGTTCATGTGTATGTCTTTATGTATGTATGCTGTGTTTATGTACATGTCTTTATGTGTATATGGTGTTTATGTGCATGTCTTTATGTGTATATGCTGTGTTTATGTGTATGTCTTTATGTCTATATGCTGTGTATGTCTGTATGTGTATATGCTGAGTATGTCTGTATGTGTATATGCTGTGTTTATGTGTATGTCTGTATGTGTATATGCTGCTCTATGTGTATGTGTGTATGTGTATGTCTATGTATATGCGGTGTTTATGTTTCTGTGTATTTCCTCTATGTCTGTTTTTTTTTTTTTTACATATTTGCTGTGTTTTTTTTTTTCTATTTTGATTTAGTATTTACTTCTTTATAAAACAAAATTTTGTGTAAGGCATGTAACATGTATATAGTAATGAGTTGGCAGAAAAAAATTTAAATCACAAATTTTTCTGTTTTAACAGGCTGTTGTCATGGTGATAAATAAGGAAGAATAGTCATGGTGAAGATAAACAGTTGTCATGGTCATAACAGATAGGCAGTTGCCATTGTGATAAAATGTGAAAACAGATCAATGTTTGATGGGGCCATGTACTCTACCTTTGATTAAGACAAAGACAGGAAATTTGACAATGAATATATATATTTATATATTCTTATTTATTAAATGTCAGAAGTGTCATTAAACCCTGTATCATGTTGACAGAGTTACATCACCATGACTACCCATCACCCAGATATTTGGAACCATGGTTACAGTTTACTTAAGATACAACTCAAAGTCATCATTCCACAACATATCCACCTTTTGGAAACTTGGTATCAAGTCTTGCATTACTTTGGATACAGCACTATATCAGTATGGATACAACATGTCTAAATGAAACCATGGGAACCATTTACCTTGGATACGGACAAAGATGATTCAAGTTATATATTACTGAAATAATTCATGGTAAGTCTTTGTTACATTAAGATCATGGGTCTAGATTTTGTCTTCAAATTTATTTTTAGACTCTGGTGGTCAAGCGTTCAAGAGTGAGTGGTTACAGTGTCTATCAAGCCAGAAATACAAATTCCACTTTGGAGATATCCTAGAGTTGGATGGTTTGTCAGTTTGCTATTCTAAGGTATGTTGATTCTCAAGGTACTCCAGTTTTCTCCACCATATCTAAACTGACTTTAAGTTAAAGAACCTTGACCTTGGTGCAGAATCCATTAGTTCATTCATCCCAAATCTATCCATAATCTGTTTATTGAAAAAATACAAAAAAGTACATTCTCTAAAAATTTATCTCAAAAATGAGAACTAAACACAAACTTAATAGTTGAAAATGTCATTCATACCAAGGGCTATGGAAATGTCATTCATACTAAGGGCTATGGAAATGTCATTCATACTAAGGGCTATGGAAATGTCATTCATACTAAGGGCTATGGAAATGTCAGCCATACTAAGGATATAGAAATGTCAGCCATACTAAGGGCTATGGAAATGTCATTCATACTAAGAGCTATGGAAATGTCATTCATACTAAGGGCTATGGAAATGTCAGCCATACTAAGGATATGGAAATGTCAGCCATACTAAGGGCTATGGAAATGTCAGCCATACTAAGGGCTATGGAAATGTCAGCCATACTAAGGGCTATGGAAATGTCAGCCATACTAAGGATATGG
The DNA here is from genome assembly GCA_029721355.1 of Tegillarca granosa. Taxonomy (NCBI): domain Eukaryota; kingdom Metazoa; phylum Mollusca; class Bivalvia; order Arcoida; family Arcidae; genus Tegillarca; species Tegillarca granosa. Next base: position 54,789,213 of record CM056594.1, on the reverse strand, counting down.
AAATGTCATTCATACTAAGGGCTGTGGAAATGTCAGCCATACTAAGAGCTATGGGAATGTCAGCCTTACTAAGGGCTATGGAATTGTCAGCCATACTAAGGATATGGAAATGTCCGCCATACTAAGGGTATGGAAATGTCAGCCATACTAAGGGCTGTGGAAATGTCAGCCATACTAAGGATATAGAAATGTCACTCTCACCAAGAGCTATGGAAATGTCAGTCATACTAATGCCAGTTGTACTAAGAGTTATGGAAATGCGAGTTATACAAATGTTAGCTATACTAAGAGTAATGGAAATGTCAGTCATACTTAAAGTTGTGGAAATGTTTTGGTAACATGTTTGAAAATTTAAATATAAGATAAGTGAAGAATTTTTTTTTTTTGTATTTTTATTTATTTATTTATTTAGTTTATTTTCACAAAAACTTAACTGTTTTCATAATCTTTTTTATCTTACTTTTTAGTTACAAGACATTTAAGATGATTTGATTTAAGTTTCTGGATGATACAGTTTTTCCAAACATTTAGTAAACTTGTTTCTAAGTGAATGTAATTTCTTGAAATTCTTACTGGAAATATGCTTTTTTAAAATTTTATTGGGTGTGTATTCCATTAGCTAGACTTATAAGAACATTAAAAATTAACAATACAAATAAATATTGCAATTTGTTTATGTAGATTTATTTTGTCTGTGATATCTTCAAGCTTAATTGTCCAACTACTGGCTTAATACAACAGACTGTGAACAACAAGTGACCATGTAGATGACCACAACAATTTGGATTATTTGTCCCAAATGTGTATTTGACCACTGTTATTATTGTAAACTGGCTATTAAATGTTTGACCAGTGGTCATTTCTCTGATAGTGTTACACAGTTTTTATTTAGTTTGTTATAAAGTTGTGGCTGGCCTGCCTGCCTGAGGGTAGACATACAGTGATATTTAATGGTTTCTGTAATGATGTTTGTGTTTTATTTTAGAACTAAAGTTTATACATACAATGTAAATTGTTGACTTAAAACATTTTGACTTGGTATAGTCATTTACTTCATTCCTTTGATATTGTTTGTTTTTCTTATCAGAATTGTTATTAGTATGGTTGGTAAGAGGTTAAGAAAACCATTCTGATATAAGTGTTAGCATGAAGAAAGAAAACCATTCTCAGTTAATTTTGCAAAACTAAATATATTCAGAGAATTTATTAGTAAGCTAGATTCTGCCACTAGTGTAATGGTTGTAGATGGTCCATGTGTGTGGTTGAACCTTGATAAAACAGAGAGGGGAGGGGTGTCATAGTCAATGGTCTTCAACCTAGTTTAGGCTTCCAGTTTTAAATTTTTGAAATAAAATGGCCCAGCAATAGGGAAAACCAATAACCAGTAAAAGACAACTTGCATTATCTGTACACTTAGGGAAAGAGGCAGAGAGAGAGAGAGAGAGAGAGAGAGAGAGAGAGAGAGAGAGAGAGACCAACTTTTCAGCAAAGACACTGTCAAAATCTCATAATAGCTATCTATATATGATTTATAAATCTTGACATGATTACCTTGTTCCATGTTACTGTGAAGCTTTATGAATAACAAAGAAAAAGATTGCAGAATGTTTGAAAAAAGGTGATGGGTATATTAAGACAAAAAAACTGTTTTAGCTTTCCCTACCTAATTTTTTTTAGGGCAACTTTAACATTTTTGTCACCATTTTTAGGTTAATCACCCAAATCTGCTTAAAGCTTGGCAGTGTGTGTTTGTGAATGCTTGTAATCTTAATCTTCTCCTCTGAAAGGGCTTGGCTTCATTTTACCAAGAAAGAAGATCTCTTTTTGATGCAGATTAAAAATAATGTCCAGGATTATTGTCTAAAATCCAAGATTGTTGGAAAAAAATATAATAAAGTATTCAATAAAGCAGTAACAAATTCATTTAGGAACCAATTTTGTATAGTTTTCATATATATAGAAAGCAGATATATACCCATTTTACATAATAATGGCTTTTTCTAAGAAAGATTTTGTTAAGCTTGTTTTTGGCAAAGTGGGCTAGTAAGGTGTTAACACTGGGCTAGTAAGGTGTTAACAAAAAATGATTTTATTTTATTCAAGGAATATTCTGCATCATCTACCATTAAATTTGATGGTAATGTTTGGCATTTTGGTCTTATGCTAGCACTCATAAAAATAAATGTTCTCAAGTACTAAAGCTAAGCTGATTGGAAAACCGTGTACTTGCCATATTAAAATTATTTGTATTTTCTGATATGTCATCCAACTTAATTATTTCATAATTGTAAAATTTAAATGAAAAAAGAAAACAATTAGTCATATTAAATAGTTATTTAGACTTCTAAAAATTTAATTTGATAATAAAATGATGTTATTTTTAAATTTTTTATTTAAATTTAAATTAATTCTCTAGGATTTCCTGAAAATCAGATGATTTAATTTTTTTCCGAACTCATATGTATTAACTTACACATATTTACTTATTACCAACTTATTACGTATTAACTTTGTGAGTACATGTGTTCCAGGATAAATTTCCCTTGTGAATTAAAATAAATAATTATATATAAAAGCAAAATGATACATGTAACAAGTTTGGCATTACTGCCAATTAAATAATACATTTGTTTGATAATTAGAAAAGTACGGTATAAACAATGGGTATTTGTAATTACGAAATAAAAGGCACTTAATAAACCCAGGATGTAGACAACAGAAAATGTATTGCGTAGTTTTAAAATTTTTGTAAAATTCCATTTTTAATATGTTTCAGAAATTTGAAGTACAATATAATATAAATAAGCCAAAAATTGGGCTGTGATGGGAAATTACCAATTTTTGATAAGTTAAAAAGTTTTTAATGATGATGTAACCCAGAGTCCGCCCTTAGTTAAACTCCCCCACTTTGGCTCGGTGCCCTGTCTAGATTTGGGTTGAGCATTATGATTTGTAGTGTTGTTGTAGTAAAGTCTAAATCAGATATATTGTGAAATAACCAGAGGCATGATCAAGTTCTTTTGAGTCATTGAATGACATATCAGAAAAAAATCTTGAAAACAGAAAATGATTTTTGACAGATTGATACTGTTTTTTGTCAGGTCAAGTAAGTAGAATTTGAATCAGTATAGTACTAAGATGTTTTCGTACAGTTGTACTTTTCTTTGAAATTTTAAAAAGTATGTAGCTTATAAATAAAGTTTATTTATGTAAAACACACTGTTGAATAAAGGTGGCATTCAGTTACAGATTGAATAAGTGGAAGTGGAGATAAAATGTTTTATGTCCAAGTAAAATGTTTTCAATATGGAAGCCATCAGTTTTACATGATTGAGCTGGAAATCAGAGTGGAATAAGATCCATGACAGTTTGACAAACGAATTTGACAAATTTTCTTGTTTTAAGTTTTTTACAAGTGGGATTCAAGCTTAGACAATGAGCAATGCTGTTATCCTTAAACAGGCAGTAAAAATGAAGTGCACTTAGTAAGCTCCCATATATTGAATAAACTTGGAAGCAACAATTCATGTACAATTCATAATGTCGGTAAGAGAAAAATTCGGAACAGTTGATATTCAACACAACTTGAACAAAGTCAATAATACTAAGAGATATTATCAGAATTGGAAACCATTCCCGGATTTTCACTGATTCCAAAATTCTGACAGATAGTGAATGAATTTGAATCATAAATATTTGTTGTGAATGACCTTGAATCATTTATATTGATTGTGAATGACCTTGAATCATTTATATTGATTGTGAATGACCTTGAATCATTTATATTGATTGTAAGTGACCTTGAAATAATTCCATTTAATTGTTAATAACCTTAAATAGATTGACTGTAAATGACCTTGAATCCTCTGACCGTAGCTCTAATTATCCAATGAGATTGTAAAATTGTGTAATCAAAATTTAAAGGATGAAAAAGTAAAGAACCTTGTACAAGAAAATTTGTCAGATTTGTTTGTCAAACTGTCACGGTTTCTCATCACACTCTGATTTCAAGAACAATTATCTAAAACTGACAATAAAACAGATTATCATCCTGAGAAAGAAAAATTATCACCCTGAACTTCATCTCAGGGTGATAATCTAACATATAACACACAAAACAAAGGTGAATATGTTTATATTATTGTCATAGTGACATTTAAAATAATTATTTGTTAATTTTAATGGTGACATAATAAATGAATATATATATATCTTTATAAAATTGTCATAATGACATTAAAAGTATGGTTTTATTGTCATTGTGGCATCTTACATAAATATATGTTAGTTTTACCATGACATTAATAATAAGTACTAATTTTTTGTCATGGTGACATTAATAAAATATTTTAATTGTCACAGTGACATTTTAAATAAATATTTGATCATTATCATGTGACATATTGTCACAGTGACATTTTAAATAAATATTTGATCATTATCATGTGACATATATATATATATAAATAGATATTTGCTTTTTGTCACCTTGTCATAATCAAAAAAAATTTTCTTTTATTTGTGATGGTGACATTTTGAATAAATACTTGCATGTTTATTGTGACATTTTAATTAAGTGTTTATTTATAGACACTGTCACTTAACATTGTGATTTTCTTAGGAAAAATAGTTGCTAGGGATTATTTCCAATGAAATGTCAGGTTATTTCCCATTTAAGAAAAATACATCGTAATTTTCTTTAATTTTGAATGTTTTCAAGGAAAGAGAGAGTTCCTTTGAGAAAAAAGATAAAAAGTAACAGGTTTTTTACAAGTATTAAAACAGATGTCCTATATATCACAGTATAGGTGTGTCATTAAAAAGATTCTGATAAATCATAATACCTTGCAGAGGTACTTCAACCATAGCTGGTGACATCTCAGTATAAGTTAAACCTTGTTTACTTAAACTAAAAATCCCATATAACTTAGTAAATATAAAACTGGGTGGTTAAAGTTTTTATGATTTCCTTGGTAATTGGCGATGTCATTTAGAGTGTTGTAGGTGTATTGGCGATGTCATTTAGAGAGTGTTGTAGGTGTATTGGCGATGTCATTTAGAGAGTGTTGTAGGTGTATTGGCGATGTCATTTAGAGAGTGTTGTAGGTGTTTTGTAGGTGTATTGGCGATGTCATTTAGAGAGTTTTGTAGGTGTATTGACGATGTCATTTAGAGAGTGTTGTAGGTGTATTAGCGATGTCATTTAGAGAGTGTTGTAGGTGTATTGGCGATGTCATTTAGAGAGTGTTGTAGGTGTATTGACGATGTCATTTAGAGAGTGTTGTAGGTGTATTGACGATGTCATTTAGAGAGTGTTTAGGTGTATTGTCGATGTCATTTAGAGAGTGTTGTAGGTGTATTGACGATGTCATTTAGAGAGTGTTGTAGGTGTATTGTCGATGTCATTTAGAGAGTGTTGTAGTCGTATTGGCGATGTCATTTAGAGGTGTTGTAGGTGTATTGGCAATGTCATTCAGAGAGTTTTGTAGGTGTATTGGCGATGTCATTTAGTGTTGTAGGTGTATTGTCGATGTCATTTAGAGAGTGTTGTAGGTGTATTGGCAATGTCATTCAGAGAGTTTTGTAGGGTATTGGCAATGTCATTCAGAGAGTTTTGTAGCTGTATTACCGGTAATCTTTATTAATCTTGATTATATATTACATTAGTGAGTGGCAATAATACTTCTGATATGGTTTTGTATAACATTACATTCATGTCAAATGAAAATTCATATTACAAAAATTGTTAGGTTTTGTTGAAATAAAATAAAATCCATTCAGAGGGCAATAGCCCCAATAAAATTTTCTGTTAGTGTAACTTAAACTTGATCAAGAATGTTTAATTTTCGAGAATTAATAGTGAAATGCCAAATTATTATTCTGTATAACTTTACATCAACACATTAACATGTGACAAACCCATTATTGTATATTTTCAAAAATGTTTTAGAACTAGTCCAATATGTTTGAATATCAGAGTTATGATCCTTGTGGCTTAAATCTTGTAGCTTTTATATATAAAGAAATGTACTTCTGCTAGTTTCTTATGTTGATCTCTAGGAGTGTATTGGTCATATGAGATACAGTTGGTTTATAAAATTATATACCAAATGTTTGCCAGAAAAGTAACATATATTGTTTGTAGGTGCTATTTTAATGCTTAGTCTGTACTAATTATCTCATGTTCTTGATTTCTAAAAAAAATCCTGTTTTTTTTTTCTAATAAAATTATATTTTTTTCATAATATTCTGCTGAAATCACTGTTTAAATTTTAGAGAAAATTAACATTTTCAGTTTCTAAAATGAAAAATGCTTAAGTATGGATTATTTTCCACCTACTGGATGTATTTAGGATGTGTAAGTTTGCCCAGTAACCACAAGATATACTTAGCAATAATAAACCTATCCTCCTGAAATATTACCTAATGAAAATGTATCTATGTGGGAGCATAATGAAAAATAATGTGGGTGCATGTATAAATTTTAATCATTGTTTATACACATTTACCATTTATATCCCACATTTAGAAAAATTCCTTACAGGCATTAGATTCAATTTAATTATGAGCATCTTTTACAGAAAGACTCCCTCATACCTGATAAAAAGCTAACTTGGCCAAAAAAGTTGTTTTATTTCCATAAAATTTGTGATATTGAATCACTGCAAGTAGTCAGTTCATTTACTAGTAACTGGACATGATATGCTTATGTTAAAATATGAAGTTACTACGTGAGAACAAGACATTAGGGGTTTGGCTTATTGTCAGGTAAGCAAATACATTGATTTATTCAAATTTATTTTATGTCATAAATTGGTACTTATTTTAGATATTTTGTTCAGAATATGTCTGAATTTTAAAGTCTTTTTCACACAAACAGATTCTGTGTCATTTCAGTGATGTATCATCAGATACTGGTATCATGCAATCAATCACCATCTAAAAACATTGAAATATTGCAAAATAAGTTTCTCTACTGTCACCCATAGATAACTAGTTAAATTAGTTAACTAAAACCCTTAGAAATTAATTTTTAGCATTAAACTACATGAACCTTGAGTGAGTAGTGTTACCCCCTTATACCATGTGGTACCCTATAATGTTTGTACAGAATTATTTCTTGCATTGGATATGGAAATGTATAAGTTAATGTTTTTCTGTTAGAAATTTGTTCTAGTGGATTGAAAACTTGTATAATTGCAGAATATTCCACTCAAACATTACCAGGTAATGGTCAGGAGATGTGCTGGCAAATTCTTTTCTTTAGCTGCCATTCTGCTTGTCTTTGTTAGAAATTTTGACATAGTGGACATTCTTTCTGAAAAAGTCTGAAATATTTGTATCAGTGAAATATTCTATTGAAAAAAGTGTTCTCAAAACTGTAACAAAACTATGATAATAATCTGTAGTGTATTGGATCTAGGTTGACTTTAAGGGGATGTTATAGAATGCCAAAGAATAGCAGTGAAGAACCATTGGACTAAAACATTCACATAACTTAACGTTGATTATCAAGAAAATCAGAGTTGGAGTAATTTGAGTTTTTCTATGTTTTGTTTGAAATTAAATTCTTTCAAGTCAATTTTCATGGTCCAATGATCTAGCATAACATGGTCCAATGATCTAGCATAACATGGTCCTATGATCTAGCATGGTCCTATGATCTAGCATAACATGGTCCTATGATCTAGCATAACATGGTCCTATGATCTAGCATAACATGGTCCAATGATCTAGCATAACATGGTCCAATGATCTAGCATAACATGGTCCAAGTTCTAATGGTCTAGCATAGAATGGTCCATGTTCTAATTGATCATGATCTTATCAAGTGGGCCACCGAGGCAATTAATTCCAAAAGCTAGCTCAAATAATGCATTTATTAGATGTAGACATCTGTAACATGAATATGTCTGTTATGTGTTTTATAGAATGTATGTAAAATAATTTTTTATGATTTTAAAAAAAGGAATAAATTATACACTTTGTCACAGTTTTAAGAAACAGATGTTGTCTGTAATACATGTACTCCCTATTAATAAAACTGTTAATCATGTTAAAATTTAAAAAATGGAGATATGTTTTGAAAGTGAATAATTAATTAGCCAAGATTTTGCTTTATAAATTTTATATATATAGTAAATAAGTGCTACAATACTTTATGACTGTGATAATAACTCCCAGGATTCATTGGAGTATTAGATTGTAACGAAAAATGGTCAGAAACTATACATAGAATGATAAATTAAATTCTTGTTGTCTGATAGAGACTCGTAAATGTTTGGATATTTGCCAGTAAATAATGCATTTAAGGTTGTAACCTGTGGGGTTAACTGTGAGAAGGCATAAACTTTCTCATGGTTTTATAACAACTTTTGAAGGTGTTTTTTCTACTTTATCCTATAAAGTCTTTTTGAAGTTTTCCTGACAAAGGGTGATAACTGTGAAAAAGGATTATTTTTTTTCTTTCATTTATATGTATGTTTTTGTTATATAAAAGTTTTTAAAAGAAGAGGACTTGAAATTAATTTCTTTAATTTGCCTTTGAACTGGACTTTTTATTAGTGGTAAGTTTATTTTTCCTACTTGTGCACATCAATTAATTTCCTTTTTTGATTGGAGCACCTGCTAAATACTGTCATTTCGATGCTGTACTATGGACAAGATGCTGGTGTATGACATATTCATATTTTACTTGTGTTTTGTTGTTTTTTCTACAAGTTATTTTTTGATACTTGTTCTTATAAATTTGTATTATCCATTTTATGATCAGAGAACCTGCTGTATGCTCCCCATGCAAGGTGTGAGGGCAAAGTGCTTGTCTGTAAAGTATCATTATAACCATTGTTTCTGCGCTGTTATATATACTGATAAGATTATAACAACATGTTGTGTGTCCAGCACATTCCTTTGATTATATCTGGATCCAGTATGTTATTTTAGCCTTATGTCTGTTAACATGCCAACATGTACATGATACATTTGTACAATGTAACACAGATAGAGGTAGGTATACATGTATAACTGTGATGTAGCACACTGATACATAACTTTTTATGGCTTTTGGGTAGGCAATGTTTGATGTAGCCCACCGTTACCTGGTTTTTATAACTTTTTGGTAGGTAGTGTTATTTGTTTTCTGTCTTTTATTGTTTTTATCATATACCTGGCTAAGTTAAAGGAATTATGTAATTTATAAAAGATTAGTAAAATGAATGTCATAATTGTCTGTCTATGATGCTGCTTGTTAGTTTTATGATTATGAAAGCTAGTAAAGGACCCAGCAATTTTCTTTGCTTCAGTAGCTGAGTAATCCAAAGCATGAATACTGGTCACAACACCTCATGCCACCTAGGTTTTTACCGGACTTAAGCAGAATGTAGAGTATAATATTTGTCAGTCAATATGCTAAAAGCTGATAGTTTTTATGGATACTCCAGTTATCTCTACCATCCCAGGACAAACTACTGTGACATAAGTAATATAATCTTGACAGGACCTTTATACATTATAACCCTACTCCCTCTACCTTTGGTTACAGGTTACATATAATTTAAGGGATCTTTGATTTGATCTTAGCAAAGTTAAAACAATACAAGATCATGTTTGCCGAAATTCATTTATTGGCATAGGGGGTTGTGTGTTCTTAGTTAAATTTACTTGGTGATCACAATATTTGTATTTGATAAGAATTTAGAAGATTGTTGGCATTGTTAACCATTCTGGTACCTATACACCAGAATATATAAAGTGTGATAAAAAGGCAGCTCACAGTGTTTTGTGGTTACCATATCTGTTCAGAATTCTGGAGGTTAATGGATTGATCTTTGTATAAATGTACTAAGACTGTTTTAATAAAATGTTGACTGGTTATCTGGAATTTGATTCTATCAAACAGGATTGAATGCACAATGTTTATATAATAAAAAAGAAGGAGAAGGGGCCATGATTACTATATATGCTAAGACATAGAAATCTTGGTTTAAACCTGGTACAATACAGGATCTAATTTACACTTTTCTGTGTCAGTTAGGTTTGTTAAGCTGGGACTGTAGAAAATGTGAATTTTTGTAATCTCTGTTCCTCTCTGACCAAATAAACCTAAGTTTCCACTGTGTAGTAAATATTTTAGACCTGAAGGGAAATTTAAACAATGACAAACGGACCCACAGCAATGATCTAAATATATCTATGATGGACTTAAGATAGATTATAAAACTTGGTCATAGCTGTGTATTATATTTACACATTTCTGAAAGTTTTTAATTGTATTGACACATTAAGTGAACAATGAGCCTATAAAATAAGATGGTGACATGAGATAGGTCCTATAAAACCATTATAAATGTGTGAACAAACCAGTGATATAAACATACTTAGTATAAAAGGTGTGAAATATCAAAATATTGTACTGCTGTTGTACTACACTGCTGTCTTGGAAAGTAAGGTCTTAAATGGTTGTAAAAAATGTAAATACATCAGAAGTGGGGTGGGGTATTCCAGTGTATAAAAATGTAAATACATCAGGAGTGGGGTGGGGTATTCCAGTGAATAAAAATTTAAATACATCAGGAGTGGGGGTGGGGTATTCCAATGTATAAAAATGTAAATACATCAGGAGTGGGGTGGGGTATTCCAGTGTATAAAAATGTAAATACATCAGGAGTGGGGTGGGGTATTCCAGTGTATAAAAATGTTAATACATCAGAAGTGGGGTGGGGTATTCCAGTGTATAAAAATGTAATACATCAGGAGTGGGGTGGGGTATTCCAGTGTATAAAAAATGTAAATACATCAGGAGTGGGTGGGGTATTCCAGTATATAAAAATGTAAATACATCAGAGAGTGGGGTGGGGTATTTCCAGTATATCAAAAATGTAAATACATCAGGCGTGGGGTGGGGTATTCCATGTAATAAAAATGTAAATACATCAGGACGTGGGAGTGGGGTATTCCAGTGTATAAAATGTAAATACATCAAGGAGTGGGGCTGGGGGTATTCCAGTGTATAAAAATGGTAAATACATCAGGAGTGGGGTGGGTATTCCAGTGTATAAAAATTGTAAAATACTCAGGAGTGGGGTGGGGTATTCCAGTGTATAAAAAATGTAAATACATTAGGAGTGGGGTTGGGGTATTCCAGTAGATAAAATGTAATATACTCAGGAGTGGGGTGGGGTATTCCAGTATATAAAATAGTAAATACATCAGGAGTGGGGTGGGGTATTCCAGTGAATAAAATGTAAATACATCAGGAGTTGGGTGGGATGGGGGTGGGGTATTCCAGTGAATAAAAATGTAAATACGCCAGGAGTGGGGTGGGGTATTCCAGTGAATAAAAAGGTAAATACGCCAGGAGTGGGTTGGGGTATTCCAGTGAATAAAAATGTAAATACATCAGAAGTAGGGTGGGGTATTCCAGTGTATAAAAATGTAAATACATCAGTAATGGGGTGGGGTATTCCAGTGTATAAAAATGTAAATACATCAGGAGTAGGGTAGGGTATTCCAGTGTATAAAAATGTAAATACATCAGAAGTAGGGTGGGGTATTACAGTGTATAAAAATGTAAATACATCAGGAGTGGGGTGGGGTATTCCAGTGAATAGAAATGTAAATACATCAGGAGTGGGGTGGGGTATTCCAGTGTATAAAAATGTAAATACATCAGGAGTGGGGTGGGGTGTTCCAGTGTATAAAAATGTAAATACATCAGGAGTGGGGTGGGGTATTCCAGTGTATAAAAATGTAAATACATAGGAGTGGGTGGGGTATTCCAGTGAATAAAAATGTAAATATGCCCGGAATGGGTGGGGTGTGTAGGGTATTCCAGTGAATAAAAATGTAAATATGCCAGGAGTGGGATGGGGTGTTCCAGTGTATAAAAATGTAAATACATCAGAAGTAGGGTGGGGTATTTCAGTGTATAAAAATGTAAATACATCAGAAGTGGGGGTGGGGTATTCCAGTGTATAAAAATGTAAATACATCAGGAGTAGGGTGGGGTATTTCAGTGTATAAAATGTAAATACATCAAGAGTGGAGTGGGGTATTCCAGTGAATAAAAATGTAAATACATCAGAGTAGGGTGGGGTATTCCAGTGTATAAAAATGTAAATACATCAGGAGTGGAGTGGGGTATTCCAGTGAATAAAATGTAAATATGCCCGGAATGGGGGTGGGGTATTCCAGTGTATAAAAATGTAAATACATCAGAAGTGGGGTGGGGTATTCCAGTGTATAAAATGTAAATACATCAGGAGTGGGGTGGGGTATTCCAGTGTATAAAAATGTAAATACATCAGGAGTGGGGTGGGGTATTCCAGTGTTTAAAAATGTAAATACATCAGGAGTGGGGTGGGGTATTCCAGTGTATAAAAATGTAAATACATCAGGAGTGGGGTGGGGTATTCCAGTGTATAAAAATGTAAATATGCCAGGCGTGGGGTGGGGTATTCCAGTGTATAAAAATGTAAATGCATCAGGAGTGGAGTGGGGTATTCCAGTGTATAAAAATGTAAATATGCCAGGAATGGGGTTTGGTATTCCAGTGTATAAAAATGTAAATACATCAGGAGTAGGGTATTATCATGTACAAAAATCTAAATATATCAGGAGTTGGGTATTCCCATGTACAAAATGTAAATACATCAGGAGTGGGGTATTCTAGTTTTTTTATCATATATCACATAACATTTGTTTGGAGGTTTTAATGTTCTTTAGATATGGATTAGTGTTAGTTCTTTTCCAAAATGATATTATTACTAGAATTTGCAATGTAAACATTTTTCTGAATATTCCACCAATTTTCTACTGTATCTATGGATCATGAAAATTATAACAGTCAATAATGAAATGACTGATGACATATGTACAGTAAAGCTATAGTATGTAACAATAAAAAACAATATACATACACTGATACTGTTTTAGTAGAATGCTAGAATCAAACACATTTAGTATGATAAGTACAGCAATACAAGAGGAAATTAAGTTCTCACTTCCCACTTAATTAATGGCAGGGGTATAATACAAAAGAGGTTTTACCAAGAAAAGTTGGTCTAAGTTGTCAAATCAAAACTTACTATTGAACCTGTCTTCAGTGTTATATCTAATTTTAAAATCCTTATCCTTCCTTAAACTTAGTTTTAACTGTGTATATGCAAAGCTTTATTACAGTGCTTTAGTGGTGAGCACCCACTTTCAGATTACATTGCCTCTTACTGTCTGTCTTGAAATCCCAATTGTTCGGTGTCTTGAAATCCCAATTGTTCGGTGTCTTGAAATCCCAATTGTTCGGATCTTTAGTGTTTAAATAAACAGTGTTCCTATAACACCTATGATTATGTTTGACTGCTGTAATGTAATGGCATATAAACAATAGTAAATTATAAAGGCAGAATTCTGTTCCAGATACAAATTAAGACGGTTTCTTGTTATCTATATTTCAGATTGTGTAACTAGCGGAGAATATAAGCCAAGAGAATAAAACAATTAATGGTAAGTTTGCATGATATAAGTCATTTAGAATACATGTCCTAAAATTGTTGCTAATTTAGTCCAGGTAAATGGTTTAATTCCAGTAGTAAGTATCAGATGCCTCGTCAATTAAACCAGTAGATAGGTAATTATTCCCCTTGAGAATTTACAACTGTATCCAGATTTAATTATTGACAAAAACAATAGATGTATTTTGAGATATAACTTATTTATCCATATTGGCAGAATTTGGAGAGATAAACACTAAATTCAGGTTTTTGATTTGGAAAGATTAGCACCATAGTTCTCTACATGGATAGATAAGGTTTTGGTTGTCTTGAGGTAGGTAAAAAATAGTACTAAGTTTGTTGTCAACATGTCTGTCCTAAAAAAAGTTCTTGTTGGCGATTTTTATATAAAAGAAGTGATGCTAAGTGAAAATTAATTTCAGGAACCTGATATTAAGAATATCACTGATACTAAACCTGGAAAATAATTTATGGGAAAATGTTTGTGTATGATTTTTTAAAAAATTCACTATTACATAGGTTGGTTGTTTGATTGCAGGCCACTCAGTCCATTATAACTTACCAACCTAACCATTAAAAGCCTACATCAAATAAAACCACAGCTTTGTGATCCCTTGATTTTGAAAGCTTGCATCTTAATTTTTTAGTTAACATAACCACAGTTACAAATGCTGGCAAATGCTGTCTGTTTGTGAATTGCAAGTTTCTCTTGATATAAATATCTAGCCAGTCTTAGCAGAGGCTATATTTGGTGTTTGAAGACCTTGCCAGTTAATGATTTTTGAAGTTGTGTTTGTTTTTGTTTTTTGGACTAGCTAGTTAACTTTCACATTGTCTGCCTCAAACTTCAACATTGGCCACACTTGTGGTAACTGTTGTCAATTAAGGCGTCTATTGTTGGCTTTGTTGGTATTATTAGTTTATCATCAGATTTTTCTCTGTGCACTCTAGTTTTCTCATCATTCTGAAATTGACTTGAATATAATTGAGAAAATCTTGACTGAGGCATAAAACACCATTGGTCTACTAAGAGTACAAAGTATTATCTAGTTTACTACAAAGTGATCAGTGTTAAATGTTACTAACCTATGTGTTTATTGACTACTGGGACTATTCTGATTAATGTATATACCTGGTAGGTAATTTTGTTTAAATACCTCCAAATAATTTCATCAGAACTGTATTTATAAAGGCTACTTGTTGATAGATGAAGAGGATACAATACCTACATCAATCTGTGTGATTAACCTTCACGTTTATATGATATTGGCCTTCATAAACCAGTATGGAAGTGATTGATATACACGGACACTCTCTGATGAAATGTTCACATGTTTAGATGCATCTGTCTGATAAAGATGAGGAGTTAATAGATAAAATTGTTTGTTATTTATCATTTATTTCCCTTTTGTCCCGATTCAGGTTTTTATTTTTTAATTTGTTCTGTGTTTGTAGGGTCTTGGGTTTTATAGTTAAATTTGCCCCTTTAAACAATACATATTTAATGATAATCCTTTTTATACCTTGAATAAGTTTGCTATGTGCTGTTCACATGGCATGTATGTTCCTTGTTTGGAATCACTTGTTATCTTGGAGATTTTCTTTCTATGTAAGAAATGTCTGTGTTAATCAGTATATACCTGAATAGAGTTTTATAATGGACTTATATATAGAGAACCATTTGATTGTTGTTTTGTCTTTGAACACAACATGCAATAAGTCATTCAATTCAATGGGATAAGGAAGACAACTCTTTATAGCAATTCAAAAAGATATTTTTCTCTGGTGTAAGGGAAGCAACTCCAAAAGTTTTATATTTACTGTATTTATAAGAGTTATCTCACATTTAATGTTATACTTTCAAGTCTAAGTATAAAAACCTTACTGTAAGAGAGAGTGCATTATGTATTATATTTACTGTATTTATAAGAGTTATCTCACATTTAAAAAACCTTACTGTAAGAGAGAGTGCATTACCTGGTATGTACTAATTTTGTTCATCATAATTGTTATGTTGATTTTCCATAAAAAGACATTATTCAATGAAGAAAAAAAAAAAAAACCAACTCATGTATATTTTTTCTTGTTTTATTTACCAAATAAATAACTGTATACTGTTGTTTAATCTTTCCTTTGCTGTAATTATCCCATTCTAGCCATCCAGTTCTATTTATTTCCAAGTGTCTCCCTCTTTAATAACAAAAATACAAGCGTATACATTTTATTTAAAGCCATAAAAAATCACATGATTATAAGTGTCCAATAATCGCATCTTCAGGATATAATCCGCTGTAGATTTAACTGATACAATTAATCTACAATAAAAATTTTGAAAAATGTATTAAATAAAAATAAGAATATTTATTAAATGTATTAAAGAATTGACCAGCAATTTTTGAAGTAATGGCTATAATGACCAGCATCTATAATACAGCACGCTATATACCCTGTGATTTACCATGTCACCAAAACTCATTCAAGCATATGAAAACCCTTTATCTAAGCCATTTTACTTTGGTTTTCATATAAAATCACCTTATATGGCAGTCCTTAAGTACCATTAGTTATAGTTATACTATTTTTAAATAAATTTACATACAAACTGTACAATATTGATTCCAGAAACACAACTTATTATAAATTTACCATTAGATAAAATAGAGTTATTCCCCTTTGGCCATATCTATTTCTTACACATAGATACCTTTACTGTGTGTCTATTTTGTCTATGTTTGTATATCCAATTCCTTTCCTTCATTTCTTTTTCTATATAGAGGGATAGCATGAATATTCTTTTTTCTATTTTCTTTTTTTTCTTTTTTTCTTTTGTTTTTTGTTGTTTTGTTTTAACACTTTTCTCTGTTCTGCTAAATTAATACTTGCAGTATGGATGATAAAATTGAGTTTATGTTAGAAAATAATATTTGATGTACCAGTAGTGTTATACCAAGGGTATGTTCTTTTCTGTGATAAACACAGAGGACTCATTTTGATATTTTCATTCTATGGACTTTAAATTTTGATTTTGATTCTAATTGCTAAGTTATTGGTAAATCAGTCACAATGATCTTCATGTTTTGGTCAAATATTGAACTCTTTCTTCCAAATTTTGGAGTTTACCGGTATACTGTTTTGAAAGTTTCAAAATGACTAGATATATATATTACTTAACATGATAAAAGTATTAATCATACAACTACAGAATCAATTGTTTAAAAATGGAAGGAAGAAAGAAAGAAAAATTTGTTGAATTATTTTGTTAGTTTATTATGGTATGACCTTTAAGCAGTATCATATCACTTTTCATGGTAATAAAATGGTGTCATATTACGATGATAAGTTACTAAAGTGACATAATTTGAATAGGTTAAACTGGTTTAATTATGAAATCTTACCTTTGAACTGTCAAGAAGTTTTTATTTATTAATTACAAATCATAAATCATTTTATATATTAAAAGAATAAATGTCAAAATGAACATCTACCTGTTTGTATTAAGTTTTTGCAATACACATCTTAAAAAAGAAGCAATCATAATTTGTGATATGTATTCAAATTTTAATTGTAAAAATGAGTATTTTTTTTCTCTTTGCAATACACATCACAAAAAGAGGTACAAAAATTAAAAAGTTTTTAATTGTAGCAAGAAGTTATAAAAACTTAAATAAATTATTTATTTAATTTTTGCAAAACACAACCCTAAATAAAACCATGCTGATGTTTTAGATTTAATATTAATCATAGAAATTAGTAATCATTTCTAATGAATGAAACTTATTTAGTTTTGCTAATAGCTTCATAATTATTTATTTATTTTAATTTTGAAAATAAGTAAATCATTCTAATAATAATAATAATAATAAAAAATATTTGAGAACATATTACAAAGTTTTTCTTCAGAAAAAATAAAATATTTTGAGAAAAAATACAAATTATTTTTAAAAATCTCTTTGATTTTTAAATGTAAATGTGATATTTTCAGTTTTGACACATTTTTCCGTGTGGGTTTTTGTTAAAACTGTCAAAGTTGATATTTCAGGTTACAATATGTTGTGGCTCGGATATCAAACAAGACCAAGGGATAATCTGTCATTTTAATAATACAAAGAAGGACATATCTATTAGGTGAAATTGGAGAATTTTAATAAGTCAAGGAGATAAATGTTTTTAACATTAGCAGGCTATCTGGCAGTTTATAAATCTTTATTTTGTAATTGAAGTTTTTAGTAAAGATATTAGTTTTTGATGTGATTTTAAGTACTGTCCTTATATTTAAAATGTCAAAAAATTAAATTGATTAACAACTGATGGGATTTTCAGAATTTTTGGTTAGATTTTAATTTTATATATAAGGGTTATCAGAACTATTTTGTCCTTAGTTGTATATAAACTTTACTTTTATTTTTTGGTAATAACAATACTGGTGACATTCCTTAGTGTGAAAGTTGTTTAAGTTAGTTTAAAACCAAAATGGATTGAGCATAATGATGATTTAAAAATATAAATAAACCAGAGGTGTGTGTGAATGTGTGCAGTTATTTTGATTCACAATCATTGAAGTAATTTATCAAGTTGATGCCTTAAAAGTTCTCTCTCTCTCTCTCTCTCTCTCTCTCTCTCTCTCTCTCTCTCTGGATATGACATTACAGTCCTTGCTGATGTTATTAGTTCTTGATAAAATAGTTTCTCATTTAAGATATTGAAATTTTCAGTGAGAGAGAGAGAGAGAGGAGAGAGTTGGGGGATTTTTAGAGGTTATTATATAGCTGTGATAATATATGTACATATTTTGGTTTGGTGTTTATTGTATAGTAAATATGTGTATGGGAATATGTGTAAATTAACAATGAAAAAAATGTAAATTAACAATGAAAAAAATGTAAATTAACAATGAAAAAAATGACATCTTGATGAATTAAGGTTATCCGTATCTTTTCTTGTTATATATAGAAACAAACCATTTTTGAATTTTTTATTTAATTTATTTTGCAGTTTAAACAAGACAATGTTTAGTAGGCCATGTTTCCATAAAATTGATTGAATAATGACATCAATGTGTAACTGCTGATATAGAGAACATTGACTAATTTACATATCATGAATACCAGGTAAATTTTTAATATACATTATATTGAAATCTGATGTGTTAGCTGATTACTCTGAATAAACTTGTGACAAAGCTTCAAAGCATCAGTGAAGTTGCAAGCATTTAGAATTGCCTCCCTTAGACCATTGTTTTACTTACATAGTTTGAACTTTACTGCAGAGCCTGTAGTGCATTTTTAAATAATCATAAGCCTTAGTAGTGCACATAAATCATGAATTTATTGTAAGCCCACCAACTTTAGTTGTGAAGAGTAGATAAATCAAAATTAAAATCTAGCCTACTAAAAGATGAGGCATTTTTATCAAGGTTTTATATCAAACAATAACAAATGAACACCAAAAAAACTTAAAAATTTGGATAATTTGATACCACAAAGCCTCAGTAAGTTAATTATATTTTGGTTGTAATTTACAACAGAAAAATCATAAAATGAGGGAAATATATGTGATATTTTTATGTCTATCAGAGGTTTACGAGGGTATTGTATGGATATTATCAGATATTATGTTAAAATATAAAGGCGGTTACCTGGATAAAAAACTATAAACACTTAACTGGCAGATGGAAAATAAGGCATCCTTTTCAAATGTTTAAAACCTCAAGTATTAAATTATTTAGCAGTAATGTTTTATTTTTTGAAAAAATTTATTACTTTTTTATTAAGTTTACCTCACTTATCTTTTAATTTTGTATTTAAATTCTAGAATAATTTTAATTTTACCAAATTTTAAGCATAAGATGATTTTATTTAATTTTCATGTTTTAACAAACCCTCTGCATGAATTTTATTCTCTAAAAGTCCTCCTTTAATATAATACAAAAATAAAATAAAACAATATTCGGGAATATAATTAATAGAATGTTATTTTGATTTTATATAAAATCCTGTTAAAGATGTGTTTCAGAAATCTAACAACTAAAAACATTTTTCTGTGTAGTAATTAAATGGTTTGTAAAGATTAAAATGGAATATTAATCAACCAAGAACATCACATAATAATCATAACAACAACAGCAAGCAGAAAAACACAGAATTGTGTTCTTTTTATACCAAGGAACTCTACTGTATAATTGATAAGTCATAACTGATATCATACTTATCCTGGTATTATGGCTCTGACTTAGGGTTGTACATTAAATTACATTAAATTAGAATATTCAGACATGAGTTTTCTTTACCTTCCCTCAGAAATGCTTGTAAAAGCTTAAAAACTATAATATACTTTATTACATCACTAAAAACCAAAGTCCAGTGTCACAGTGGATTCTAAAGACAATTCCTTGTGTCTCAGAAGATGCTAAAGTCACTTCTCTAGGATGTGACTAAAATCAAAAACCTTTGTCACAGTGGATGCTAAAGACAATTCCTTGTGTCTCAGTGGATGCTAAAGTCACTTCTCTAGGATGTGACTAAAATCAAAGACCTTTGTGAAAGTGGATGCTAAAGGCACTTCCCTGTGTCTCAGTTGATGCTAAAGACACTTTTCTAGGATGTGACTAAAACCAAAGTCCTGTGTCACGTTGGATGCTAAAGACACTTCCCTGTGTCTCAGTGGATGCTAAAGTCACTTCTCTAGGATGTGACTAAAACAAAAGACCTTTGTGACAGTGGATGCTAAAGGCACTTCCCTGTGCCTCAGTTGATGCTAAAGACACTTTTCTAGGACGTGACTAAAACCAAAGTCCTGTGTCACGTTGGATGCTAAAAACAATTCCCTGTGTCTCAGTTGATGCCAAAGACACTTTCTAGGATGTGACTAAAACCAAAGTCCTGTGTCACGTTGGATGCTAAAGACATTTCCCTGTGTCTCAGTGGATGCTAAAGACACTTCTCTGTGTCTCAGTGGATGCTAAAGTCACTTCTCTAGGATGTTACTAAAACCAAAAACCTTTGTCACAGTGGATGCTAAAGACAATTCCTTGTGTCTCAGTGGATGCTAAAGTCACTTCTCTAGGATGTGACTAAAACCAAAGTCCTGTGTCTCAGTAGATGCTAAAGACATTTCCCTGTGTCTCAGTGGATGCTAAAGACACTTCTTTAGGAGGTGACTAAAACCAAAGTCCTGTGTCTCAGTAGATGCTAAAGACACTTCTCTGTGTCTCAGTGGATGCTAAAGACACTTTCTAGGATGTGACTAAAACCAAAGTCCTGTGTCACGTTGGATGCTAAAGACACTTCTCTAGGATGTGACTAAAACCAAAGTCCTGTATCATGTTGGATGCTAAAGACTCTTCCCTGTGTCTCAGTGGATGCTAAAGACACTTTTCTAGGATGTGACTAAAACCAAAGTCCTGTGTCTCAGTAGATGCTAAAGACACTTCCCTGTGTCTCAGTGGATGCTAAAGACACTTCTCTAGGATGTGACTAAAACCAAAGTCTTGTGTCTCAGTAGATGCTAAAGACACTTCTCTGTGACTTAGTGGATGCTAAAGACACTTCTCTAGGATGTGACTAAAACCAAAGTCCTGTGTCTCAGTGGATGCTAAAGACACTTCCCTGTGTCTCATCGGATGCTAAAGACACTTCTCTAGAATGTGACTAAAACCAAAGTCCTGTGTCTCAGTAGATGCTGAAGACATTTCCCTGTGTCTCAGTGGATGCTAAAGACACTTTTCTAGGATGTGACTAAAACCAAAGTCCTGTATCACGTTGGATGCTAAAGACTCTTCCCTGTGTCTCAGTGGATGCTCAAGACACTTTTCTAGGACGTGACTAAAACCAAAGTCCTGTGTCACGTTGGATGCTAAAGACACTTCTATAGGATGTGACTAAAACCAAAGTCCTGTATCACGTTGGATGCTAAAGACTCTTCCCTGTGTCTCAGTGGATGCTCAAGACACTTTTCTAGGATGTGACTAAAACCAAAGTCCTGTATCACGTTGGATGCTAAAGACTCTTCCCTGTGTCTCAGTGGATGCTCAAGACACTTTTCTTGGACGTGACTAAAACCAAAGTCCTGTGTCACGTTGGATGCTAAAGACACTTCTATAGGATGTGACTAAAACCAAAGTCCTGTATCACGTTGGATGCTAAAGACTCTTCCCTGTGTCTTAGTGGATGCTCAAGACACTTTTCTAGGATGTGACTAAAACCAAAGTCCTGTGTCACGTTGGATGCTAAAGACACTTCTATAGGATGTGACTAAAACCAAAGTCCTGTATCACGTTGGATGCTAAAGACTCTTCCCTGTGTCTCAGTGGATGCTCAAGACACTTTTCTAGGAGCTGACTAAAACCAAAGTCCTGTGTCACGTTGGATGCTAAAGACACTTCTATAGGATGTGACTAAAACCAAAGTCCTGTATCACGTTGGATGCTAAAGACTCTTCCCTGTGTCTCAGTGGATGCTAAAGACACTTTTCTAGGAGGTGACTAAAACCAAAGTCCTGTGTCTCAGAAGATGCTAAAGACATTTCTCTGTGTCTCAGTGGATGCTAAAGACACTTCTCTAGGATGTGACTAAAACCAAAGTCCTGTGTCTCAGTGGATGCTAAAGACACTTCCCTGTGTCTCATCGGATGCTAAAGACACTTCTCTAGAATGTGACTAAAACCAAAGTCCTGTGTCTCAGTAGATGCTGAAGACATTTCCCTGTGTCTCAGTTGATGCTAAAGACACTTCTCTAGAATGTGACTAAAACCAAAGTCCTGTGTCTCAGTGGATGCTGAAGACATTTCCCTGTGTCTCAGTTGATGCTAAAGACACTTCTCTAGAATGTGACTAAAACCAAAGTCCTGTGTCTCAGTGGATGCTAAAGACACTTCCCTGTGTCTCAGTTGATGCTAAAGACACTTTTCTAGGATGTGACTAAAACCAAAGTCCTGTATCACGTTGGATTCTAAAGACTCTTCCCTGTGTCTCAGTGGATGATCAAGACACTTTTCTTGGACGTGACTAAAACCAAAGTTCTGTGTCTTAGTGGATGCTAAAGACATTTCTCTGTGTCTTAGTGGATGCTAAAGACATTTCTCTTGGATGTGAAATAGAATAAGAAAGTAAGCCTCCTTATGCAATTCTACTACAAGTAACATATATAGAGTTAGCAGGAAAAGAATAGTTTTATCACCAACTTAGTCTTTTAATTTCTGTTTTTCTTTTTTACTTATTGCATTATGGAGGGATATGTTAATATTTAAAATGCACTGCTTCAACTTTTGCAACATTTTAGAATATAAAATGCATGTACTCAAAGATCTCAGAAGTTTTACATACGGACAAGTTTTTACAGTATTGTTATGGAACTTGGAAAACTTGATATCCATTTTTTTTTATAACAGTAAAACACTGATTTATTGCCATTTTATTAGTATAATAAAAAATGCTGTAATGAACTAAGTCAGGATGATATAATGTTTTACATGTCCGAAGATGTACCAGATATTTATGATCGGGTGTGTACTATAGCAGTGTATACACGTATTGTTCCCGCTCCGTAGGTTTTCTTTCTAACACTGTAACAGTTATTTATGTATTGCACTTTCTGACCAACCATTTTTACTTCTCTTTAACTTAATTGATATTTGAATTGGAATAATCAGTCTTTCAATCCTGACTTTTGACAGGTATATGAAATTTCATCGGAGAACTTGTCATCGTTTGAAATGACATAATATATGATATACGCTTATTTTATTCATTAAGTATCATATGGTATTGTAACAGATAAAATTTTTATTGCTGAGGTGGTTGAAGGCATGCATTCGCCTTCGTACTGCACTGACTTTGGCAGTGTGTATAATAGAAAATAAAAAGAATATTTATGACAGATTTGTTTTTTATGATTTGTTAAATAATGAGTACATGTTCTATCTTGTTAAAATATTTGTTTTTAAATTTTGTATTTTAATTATAAATCCTCCCATATTAAAGTAATATCTCACATTATAATGCGAGTGTGACAGATATTCCCTGGTACAAACACGATACTACAGTTTGAAGAACAAACATTTTTGGTGGACATAGTGTTATGATATATCATTTTAACTTATTATTTCTTATTATTATCATTTGAATCATAATAGAATAAAAGAAACTTGATTTATTTTAGAATTAAAAATTTATAAATGTAGTTTTGAGTACAACATAGATTCATTAGGTACAGTTTGTTTCAGATAGGGATCCAATATTGACTCAGCTAAAAATCAGATATACATATAAACATGCTGTTGTATTTATTTTTGTTTTCGGATTACTGCATAACTGCATTGTTGCTTTCAGAGTTCACTTAAGTACATCAAGTTTGTAGCTTGTTCTAGCAAGCACAAGTCTTTCTTCCAGAATAATGTTCTTTTGTTTGTCAACTATTGTTCAACCAGAATAGCACAAGTTTTATTCTGTTAGTTTGTGTGTTTGTTTGATGTTGCCAGCTCGTACAATAGTGTCATGTCATGTTGATATGCAGTGAGGGATTTTGCGTGATGGTTTAACTATGCTCAACTCCTCCATTGAATCAACAGTCAATTCTGAAGAAGATTTGAAATATCACTGTTTATTTTGAAACATATTTGTTGGGTCTGCTAAATTGACAAATACTTATGCCAGCTTTAAATGGCAATAAGTTTGTCAATTTCAAAATTCTACATGAATTAAAAAAATTACTGTAAATTCACAAATGTTTGTGGGGTATTAAATTTCGTTATTTTTGTTGGTTATTGAAAACCATGAAATTAAATGCCATTAAAAAATTTAAATTTCTATTGCCCTTCATGGGATTTATTTTCACAAAACTCAATTCCATGAAAATTTCTAACAACAGAATTTTATAAAAAGGCAAAACCACAAAATTTTAACCCAACGAGTATTAATAATTCTACAGTATACCACATACAAGCAGGTGTGTGTATTGTGCTTAAATACTGCTCTGAGAGTCTGTTAGCTAATTCCCACTAATTTGAGCATTTTGTTTTCAAAATTAAAGGCACTTGATGCACATAAAAGTGTTGACAGTTGTGAAAGCTGATATGCATTGCAATAACATGCAATATCATTCAATACGATATAAGTTCATGTATATTGTAAAGAATCCATAAAACATTTAGAAACTATTTGTATCATTTCCATAGTTATCAATAAATAACTGAAATATAGTCCGCAAGTTGTTGTTAAGCTGTTACTAGTAAAGGTGTGGTACATTACAAATACTATCAGTTTCTTCTAAAATTAAGTGTTTGGGCATAAATATGTCTATATATTGACACAACCGCCAGAACCCTGTCATATACAGTGGCATGTTATATAATTAGTGGCATTAAGACCATTTACCGTATCACATTTCACCCTATAAAAGTCACTCTATATATGTAAATACACATGTAGTGAAAATGGGGAGAAACTTAACACCAAGTACATTGCATAACTTATTTGAAGTAAATGAAAAACTTATCTATCAGGGGAGGCAACTTTAGAACAAAATATATCTTTAAAGAGAACTTGTCTGTCAAGGGAGGTAACTTTAGTACAAAATATATCAACAAGGTTATCAAAAGTATTAAACAATTTGTACATTCTGCCATAATGCTTATATATGTGTCTTCATTTCAAAAAATGGATTAACACATTTTTATAAATTTAGAGAAACTCAATAACCAGAATACTTTCCTACAATGAATTACTTTCAGTTTTATTAATTAAGCCGGTGGTTAGTAACATGGGAGGTAACTCAGTACAATTATATCAGAGTTATCTTTAGCATAGTATTTTGTTCTGCCTATTTATATCTGCATGTCAAATAAGCTTAAAGTAAACAAGACAGAATTTTTCTTTAAATAAGAAGTGAAATAAGGCAACTATTAGTTTAAAACTAGGTCATTATGACATAGAAAAGACAAATCCTATGAATGTTAAATTGATATGGTTCTTGTATTCCTTAGCATTTTTAATCATTATTAGATATTGTTAAACCAAGATTGCAGTAATTAAATGTACAAAATAAACTTGATTTTCAATGAATACAAAATCAGTTCATATGATACAATAATTTAGAAATTTGATGAGAAAATATGTACACATGTCCATGACAACAACATCAAAGAGTTTTTACTTGTCACAAAATATCCCTCCAGCCATGGAGCACCAGTGACAAGCTTCACACCTGGATAAATATAACAGAAGATGTATACCCTCATATTAAGATTTAATGACCTACACATGTCATATATAGCCTAAGGTGATTGATTTAACTTCATTTTTTTTACTATCTCAACTGTTAATAAGTAACCATGCAATTTTTGGGATTTTGCTGTTTGATGTTTTTCATATATTTACTATACATCCATAGTAAAACAAGTTCATCTTTATTTTCAGAATTTGTTTTTTATCTCAGGTTTAAGTTGTCAAGTACCTTAGACATTGAGTCTTTAAACCAAAGTTTTATTTATCTTCTGCTAGTAAATCATTTTGATTCCTTCTTCAATCCACTGACCTTCATCTGCATGTAAACTATTGGTTGACCCTTTGTTTGCAAAGTTTACCAATAAAAGTAGTAAAAATTCATATGACTAAATCTATGAAAATGTGAACCCCAAAGGCCACTAAAACCGAGATATTTAGACAGAGTCATATTTATACTGAACTTGACCAAAGAGAAAAAAACTAAAGTTTAATCTACATTGTCAAATAAGGTCAACTACTTAAACTAGAGCAAACTGTAGAGAACATTAATATCTTAGCTTACCATAGAGGCTTTTGCTAAGTTGAAAATAATAATGTTTGAGTAGCAGAGTTGGTAGCAAAAAGAAACTGAGGAGACTGCAGATTTAATCACATAGATATCTAAGTTTGTTCTCTACAGGTATTTTCTGTTTAAGAGGAGTTGAGTTGAGTAATGGTGTTTAACATCCCAGTCAAGAATATTTCACTCATATTGAGACATCGCCAGCTATAGGCAAAAGTGCAGGAATTTTGCCTGTGCATTGCACTGATGACATTATACAGCAGGGTTCTTTATTGTGCCATACCTGTCGTGACACAGGACCTTGTTTATTTTAAGTTCTTATTCAAAAGAACTGTGACTTTCATTTCGTAATGCAGAGTGCTTGGCCAAAGAAAAGTCACTACCCACTTTTAAATCTTGGGTCAGACCCGGCCGGCATTCAAACCCATGACCTCCCAGTTATGGAGTGAGCACTCTACCAAGTAAGCTACCTCTGTTTAAGAGGAGATAGATTTCTTAAGACTAAACTAGCATGCCTATATAGTGTCAAGTTCATAGACCAGAGTACAGTGTGTAAGCCTGTAACATGCTGTCTTTTGTTTACTAACACCTTTTAGTTCAGTCACTGAATAAACTGCTCTCTGGAAGCATGTTTACTACATACACTGATAATAAATGGTGGTGGCAATGTTAATAATCCATTGAAGTTCTCCTGACAATTAACCTTATTGTGAAGACAAGACATAATGGTTTTCAAAATTCATTATTTTGCCACAAGTATGTTTTTTATACAAATCAAAATGATAGAGTTACTGCAAACATTTTTTGACTGACAAACATGTTTCCATTCATGAAATTTTACAGAAAAAAAATTTGTTTACAACTTAAAACTCACAGGTGTTTACTATTAAACATAAGTATTATCTACCTGTCCATCTACATGTGAATCACTGGTCTTAATGCAAGGATAGGATTACAGGTTAATTGGATTCTTGTTGGGTCCTCAGACTGGTGGAATTAAACTTGTTAAAATTAAGGCTACTGGGTACAGTTCATAACATTTGTTATGTAGTTTTGGTAATATTGTCATATAGGTCATTTATAAGTGGTAGGTACAATGTTACCTGTTAAAATATTTAAATTAAGAACATGAGTAATATTTGAAAGGAGATATATTATACTGTACTCACATCTTTCTATCTGTAAAAAATAGATGTATAATGCCAAATTTTATATAACCTTTTAAGGTGTCTTCAGTAACACTGACCCCATTGGGTTAAAATTGAAATGTATACCTGCATATACTATACCAAAATCATTTAATAAAAATTTGATGTATGAAAATGTTCTTTATTTTTTAATAACAAAAATGTTAGTTACTAGAGAGCATAATTTTATACTTGTATATGCAATAGGAAAAGACGACTTTCACATTAGCACTCAAGTACTTTGTTAAACAAAATGACAAAAAATGATATTAGATTTTACTTGCTACTGTTCAAGAATGGCCTTGACCCAACAAAATTAGGAATAATACTGTTAGTAAACTTTAGTGATTGTTATTTTTCAAGGAATGACTTTGCCCTAACACAAAATTTTAAATATAGTTATTGATAATCTTTTTTTTTTTATAATGAGTTATTGATAATCTTTATACTGTGCTGCTGTTTTAACGAATGACCTTGACCTTAAAGAATGAGGAATACATGTAATACTGCTGGTAAAAATTTACCTTTTGCTACCCTCCAGGAATGATTTTGATCTAACAAAATGAGCTATGTTGTTTAATCTTTACCTTATATTAATGCCTTTTAAAGAATGACCTTCACCTAAAAAAGGGGGAAAATAATACTGTAGATAACATACCTGTTGCTACTGTTCAAGAAACTTAAAATCATTGAAAGAATAGACCTTACATCATTACTGTTTAACGAAAAAGGTATAAGTAAAAAGTGCAAGACACACTATAATCTGTAAAATATATCAATGTGATGAAGTATCCTGATGATAGTATCAGGAAGTTTACTCTTTTGTGTTGAAGATAAAAAAGGGTGGTGCCAATATTGGTCTACTTAAATAAAAAATCTGTACTTTTATAAGAAAGTTATATTTCCGTTACAGATGTTTTTGTACTCTTGCTTAAATTCAATACAAGGAAATAATATTTTTGTTTGGAAAATAATAGTTTTTGTTTTCATTTTGTTGAAGATATTGAATATTAGTAGCCATTGAAACTGACTTTTTTTCTGATATTAAGTTAGGATTTAATTCATAAATAATCAG
The DNA here is from genome assembly GCA_029721355.1 of Tegillarca granosa. Taxonomy (NCBI): domain Eukaryota; kingdom Metazoa; phylum Mollusca; class Bivalvia; order Arcoida; family Arcidae; genus Tegillarca; species Tegillarca granosa. The sequence continues at coordinate 54,760,664 of CM056594.1, read as the reverse complement.
AAAATCTTTATTAAGGTGATAAGCACAATTTTTTATTGTGTATTTGGGAATGTAATATGGCATTGTTTTAGTTATATTTTAAAGTACATAATTTAAAAGTACATGTGAACCAATGCCATGTAGTCTGGTGCATATATATATATATATGAGAGAAACTGCTAAAATGAGGTCCTTATGTGAGATATAGCTATGAGGGGGTTGTAAAAAAATTTGATGGTCATAAACTATTTATACAAATCAGTGATCTTAATCTTTTATGGTAAATACTTAAGTTATCACACTAATTAATACCTAATTAGGAAAAAATTAATCTCTAGAAGCCTTTGAACATAGATTTATTTAAGATCTAATTTATGAAAGTATCCAGTTTTTAAAATTAATACAAACATGTAAAGAACATATAGGTAACATAACCTGAATGTCCTTTTGTGACATGTCATAAATAAATATACATGCTAGATTGTACACTTTAAGTTTTAGTACCAAGAAAAAAAAATCTTGTTTGAGTTCTGATATTTAATATTAGTTTAAGTGTTTGTGAATCCAGAACTTGTAAAACGCTCAAAATATCAAAATATATTATACTCTAGATGTACTTCTTGGTGAACCTTCACAGCTTGAGAGCTTGTGAGCAGCTTGTCTGGCTGCTGCCTAATTATGCTTTACCAACTGACCCACTGTTCCTCTAACTTCCTGAGTTCCTGAAGGGCAGAGAATTTTCTTTCTTCATCATTACCAATGGTGCTGTTTATGATAGAAAATTTACCTTGTGCAAGTACCCAAGACCTACTCACATGAAATTGATCTAAATGTTAGAAAGTTATAAATACCCAGTACCTCAGATAGCAAGGTATAAATATAGGGTAGAGTAATGGTGTTATACACCTTTACAAGATTACACATTCACTTATATCAACTTCCCAGCCAGTTCTAAAATAATTGAGGAAACTGAAATGCCAAGAGAAGACAACTGTGCTTTTGGCAGTTGAACTGAACCCCCTTTCATACTAGAATCTTTGATTTAAAACGGTACTAATCTAACTAATGATGTTCCTAATGAACAATGTTACATTTGGTTCAACGATAAAAGCTCGAATAAATGCAGAAATCACAATATTTACCGATCGAGATGCAGCATTTAGGATCTAATATTAGAACATGGTTACGTCATCAAAAACCCGGGTAATTTAAACACAACTTTCAAAACGGTGAAATACGATAAATTAAACACAGAACTTCGTTGAATTTGTCATTTGTGACTTAGTAAGGGATACAAAACACCATTTCAAATACATCCGGATATAAATGAAGGACAATTAATGTAATCTGGTATGTTTCACTTTCGGTTCTAGGGTTTTTCCGTACATCCGACATGATCCATGCGCATGCTCCAAGCTCATAATTACCATCGTAAAACTCTGACCAACCGGTCAGAGGATTCCGTTTATTTACAGCTAAAAGAAATGAAATTTTAGAAAATGAATGTCACGGATCGTGGTTAGAAGATATCTATTTTAAAAAAAATATATTTTAGAAAATCAAAAAAAATTCAGAAAATTGATAACCTTTATGCAGCTTTAACACTAGGTGGTGAAAGGTACTGAAAAAGAAAATACAAGTAAAACAAAAACTTGTACAATAGAATGCCAACATTTATTTAGTCTTTTTGTGATAGAAAGGGGTTTGACTGTAAATCAAGAAACATAAACGAAATAGACTTTTGAACTTCAAAATAGCGTGGTGATAAGCAAAGTTACCAAAGTTCATTTTAACAAGGTTTTACTGTATATGAAAAACTTGTACTTTAAGAAGTACCTGGTTTTTCCAAAGTATGATTACAGGATGTTTAGAAAATTACTCATATCTTATCAAATCATGATTAGTAAAGTAAATACAAGACCATAATCGGGTCATGTTTGTAAACATCAGGTGATAATTAGGTCATGTTTGTAAATTACAAGATATCCTAGTCAAGTCAACCTGTAAATTTCATTTTTCCAGAAATATTAACTTAAAAAGCAATAAACAATATAAGAAAATATATGTAAATAATAAAAATATGTAATACTAGTATTAATTTATTTATACCAATAAAGATATTATATTAAAATGACTTTTGCTGGTCTGACTAAGAAATTAGCCATGCTTTGTATTTATCAACAAAATGACTAATGTTTAGGGTAAATTTTTGCTTTTTTATGATTTTGCAATATTTTATTTGTAGATATAAAGGACAAGGCTCCTGTTTATGCGTTTGAAGTAGTATAGGTTTTTAATACAGTATCTTTTCATTGCAGAAATACTGGTGAAATGTTAACAAGTTAGCACCAAGTCATGTGAGTGAGGTGTTTCTATTATGAAGTATAAAGGTGAGTATTAAGTTCTTAATTTTGGGACAGCTTGTTAGCTTTACAGTAAAACCTTTTAAACTGGACATGTCTGCACATCAAACTGATAATGACTAAAGATATTTATAATGCTTTATATGGAACCACAAAAAAACTGGGTTATACCAGCTCTTTTAATGGAACAAAAATATCTGGTTTGAATCTAGTAGTTCGTGTCATGATTATTATCTTTCTAACTCAAAATAGTGGATATGTGGTCAGAAACTAAGATATGATATTAAAAAGTTTTTGATTATTGAAACTGATCTGTGGAGATGAAGGCCGAGGGTTTATATAGCTGTCTGACACAGGTGGAGGATTGGAATTTGAAGGGATATCTAACATAAATATGTTAATAGATAATCTTATCTTAGGTGCAAGCAATCCTTCATACAACACATGACAAATGAACACCTTTCTCTTTAATCCTTCTGTAGTATATACAGTGAAACTTATATCAAGACCACTCATGTAGCCTTTAAACAGGTGGTCATTATGTGGTCATAATAGCAGGTTCTACTGTATTATACAGGGTAATTTTAAACTGTTAATGTAGTCTTTATGGACAAGAAGTTATTACTCAGATTGAAGATTAATTTTAGTCCAACTTTAGTCCAGGAATATAAGTTTTTTTTTTTAAAACCTGGATTGTTTTGCATGGTTGATAATGCTGTTTTTCTAGGTTAATAGGTTTGTTTAGTGTAACAAGTAGATGTTTACCTGGTGGTTGATGTAAAAAATTAGGTCACCATGCTACTGTGAAAAATAAGGTCACCATAATACCCTAGTCTAGACAAAAATAGATACATAGGTAACATTTCTAGATCTTGAGAGTTTATTTATGATAATTAACTAAACACTGGACTTAGTAATTATTTTGTTGATGCTGTACATATATTTTATAATGATACAATTTCTGTAGTTATTTTGTTGATGCTGTACATATATTTTATAATGATACAATTTCTGTAGTTATTTTGTTGATGCTGTACATATGTTTGATAATGATACTATTTCTGCTTCTACAGGGTTGGCTTTTTTTTGAAGTTTTAACTGTTGTAATGTCTACTCTGACAGTTAATCAAATTTACTTGCATTATATACACCAATATATATATATATAATTTTCTCATATACAAGTTCCATTCCAGTCCAAGGCTCCACAGGTGCTGGGCTTCTTAAAGCAAAACATCTGCAAGGACCAAAGAAAGATAACTCCTACTGAATTTTCATTAAAACAATTTGTTAACGATCAAATCCTTGGTGTCACCAAAGTCTGACTATAAAAATTTATTACTCATAAACAAATTGAACAGAGTTTACATTCCAGTCAATATTATATTACTTATACCAAGATGTCACCAGCTATATTGGTGAACTTGCAGAAATATACCTTTGTGTTCCTATGATAGTAGACAGTGAGAGTTTTTTCCTAGCCAATTCTATTGTGGTTTAAGATATCAGTTCTGAAAAGTATAACTTCAAATCTATCAATAGAAAAAACTAAATATCTGTTACATAAAAGTACAAATGGAAATATGACTTAACTAGATATAGTATTCTTTGGTGAACTGGGCGTTTTAATGCACTTGATACTTGCAGTTTATTATAGCTTTAATCTATCTTATCTTATCTTATAACACGAAAGATTTTAATGTGATACTGTGATGGGATATTTTGATGAAATAATACAACTATTTCCTGTTTCCTTTTTGAATTTTATTTTGTTGTTTAAGAGTTCCTGATATTTTTATACTAATTAAGAAAGTTTTGGTATTATTTTACACACAAATTCCATTTGCATTCTCTCATGGTGTTATACAAGTATTATATAGCTGTTGATCAGACCAGAAGCGAGTTACACCTTTGGGGCATATTTAATATTCATATGGGATATGAATTACATAAAAAAGTCATAATTTCACTTGTATTCTTTTTAAATTCTGATCTATTATCATAAATTTTTTATGTAATACTATCTGGTCTCGCATTTATTTATTCTGAAAACAGGAAATCAAGGATCACCATAAAATACTGTCATAACTGCAAATAGATTCATAAAAAAAACGGGAGATTAAAAAATCATTTTGACAGAAAAGGTTGTTTTAATTGAAAACATGATAAATAATGACTTATTTAGTGTAACCTGGCGACCCAACAGGTGTTATATCATTACTACCTGCTTTGGATCAGACAAAATCGTTTTTAGGAATAAACTATTTTTTATGGCAGGTTACAAGTATTTTTTGTTGTAATCCTTTATGTAATCTTTACTTGTAAAGAGATCAGATACATGAGTTTTAATTCTTTAGGTCTTGACATCTTTACCATTTGACACAAATTATAGCTTTCCTCCTGAATACAGAGTAATCCCTTGTAAAAAAATCTTTTCCATTTTGATACTAATAACAGATTAACTTCTATTTTGTTATGGCTTGCCTGAGCAAGAGACTCCCTCAGATCAAGAATTGTGATACCTGACTCTCATCCATAATGCCTCATATACATGTCCTTTTTTATTTTATTTTTTAGTGCTAGCCCACTGATGTATTATTGAACAGATCCTCGGGTCATTCTTTGAACCATATTGATTTCTTTAGTTACTTGTTAACTTTTGTTATTCCTATCTACTTTAATTGAAATTTCCGTGAAGAATACAAGTACAAACTAGAAAGTTTCTTGCAGTGCATCTGTCCTTACACCTTGGGATGATTAATTTGTGAAAATATGATGGAAAATTTTTGTTTAGGTTTATGACATTTAGGGATGACTTAATTAATTAACCATAGGATTAACACAACACCTGTAGAATTTTAAAAAATTAGTATAGAAAACAAGAAAATTTACAAAGAATATTCTTATAATGATAATTTATTTACTAAAAATATGGAAATTTTGACACTAAATTGAATGTTTTTAGGTTTGAGTGTAACAATTAAAAGAAGAAAAAAAAGATGGATGGCATATCAGATAATTTTGGATTTTAGCACAAATGTCAGAAAATGTTAACAAGTACTTTTTCATATAAATTTTCCCTCCACTGTAAAATGTGACAAACCATATGAAATCATGTTTATTGTATTATGTAAAATATGAGATTAACATTTTGACTTTAATTGTTTTCTTCAGAATTTCTGCAGTGGATAAATAGAAATTTTTAAAATATTTCTCTGAATGGTTTAATGGAAAAGTTATTAAGTTCCCTGGCTGCCGTCTCTTGCCATTTTTAACTTAATAGCTAAGAAAGGCCATTCTTTGTAATGGAATTGTTTCTGCTTGCTGACTGGCTTTGTATCAGTGTTATACAGTGGCATGATTATCTTTGACACCATGGGTCAAAGTGCTAGCACTCTTAAAATTGCCACAACCAGGACATTTAAGTACAGGTAAAAGGATTAACCCTTACCATATATACTTTATAAACCTTTGTGTAGGAAAATTTTGTCAAGATGGCTAAAAATTGTAATTGCATCAGTTTTGTCATGAATGGTTTAAGATGAGATTTATAGCATCAATGTTATCGTCGCTATTTGAATAATCTGACAAATTAAAAATAAACTTTATCAATATGTCAGACATTTTAAGTATGTCTGTTAACCTCTATTTCTAAGCAAAATTAGAATAATTGTGTTGTGCCACATTTTTGTTCTGTTGCTGATTGCCAACTTGGTCAAAGGTCAAAGTCAACCCAAAAGAAATGCAGAAGATTTCAAAATATTTTAATATTTATTTAAACAGTTATTCAAGAATTTTATAAGAATTTTTTTAGATTATGTAATATGATTTTCACCACAGATGGAATACTTATAGTATTTGTCATCCCTTACTTCAAGGTTTATACACTTCATTAATATGTCAAATTGATGAAATTATTTTGTTACTTCATTAAGAGAACATGTAGGTGAAGGCAATATAGATGATAATTTATAAAGATACATGATTTTGTAGAGTATTAATCAATCTCAAAAAAGTACTTTAAATTCTCTTTAAATGTTTAAGGTTACCAAAGAAATAAGAAAAAAAGAGTTTCTGTGTACTCTTTTCTCGAAAAAACTGAGCATCTTTGGGATTCCAATCTTATTAATCATAGTCTTATTTGAGCTTGCTTGTACCATAGAGTACTAATTATCATGTACCCTCTTTTCTGCTTCTAGTAAGCCAATCCTCAGCTCTTGGCAGTTTCATGTTTGACCTACTTACTTGTATACCTTTCAATTCCTCATTTTTGATAATCTGTTATTAGCAACACTTTTGTGGCAGAGTGGTTGTATTGAGCGAGTTTAAAGTCTATATGGGGCCTTGCAGCCATTGTGCAGACTGTTTGAATTTAATTTAATTTTGTATGAATTTTATTAAGTAAGTCGTTATACTCTGTGAGAAACGAAGACCCCCGGAGTGCGCCAGAGCAAGAAAAGTGTAGAGGGAAAGAGGGCGCCAAGCAACAAGATTGTTACCCTGAGAGAAGGGCCAGGGTAAAGTTAAACCAGCCGAGAGCAGGGAAAAAGAAAAATTTTGAAATTTTGATAAATATTTAGGGGGTGGGGTTTTTTGAAGCCTGTTTCCGAATAGGGGACTTAATAAAGGGGAGTCGAAATCATAGGTGTCTTAATTTTTATAAGTGAAGGGGCCCTATGCCGGCGTAAACGCCTACTCTGTTTTCGATAAACATAAGAGATCTTTATCGTGCCCCGTTAGGCTGTCGGGTACACGAGACCTCTGGTTTAACGTCCTTATCCGAGAAGACGCATACTTCACTCTGACACATTCAGACACTTTCTGACACATACACACAGAGCTAACAACAAAAGAGCGGAAATACTGTATAGTACAGTTTATTTGTTTATTTGTATCACCATGCAGCACCAGTTATTTTTGTTATATTCTTAGATACTTTTAGATACTTGATTGTATCTTGTCCAGTACTGCACGGGTACAGAAAGAAGTAGAGAGGGGGGTGGGTACCGTAAAGGACGGTTTATGAATTGGCAAGCAGTGGCACCGATAGGTTAAATGGAGGTCCCTGAAAAAGAAAATACATGTTAAATGACATATTGAGTGTCTAAAGCAGAGTGGTCTAAAGCACATGGCTTAAACATTACAGTACACCTCAATACCACTCTAGTAGTTACCTGTTGGTGAAATACTACTCTAGTAGTTATCTGTTGATGAAATACTACTCTAGTAGTTATCTGTTGATGAAATACCACTCTAGTAGTTATCTGTTGGTGAAATACTACTCTAGTAGTTATCTGTTGATGAAATACTACTTTAGTAGTTATCTGTTGATGAAATACCACTCTAGTAGTTATCTGTTGATGAAATACTACTCTAGTAGTTATCTGTTGATGAAATACCACTCTAGTAGTTATCTGTTGGTGAAATACTACTTTAGTAGTTATCTGTTGGTGAAATACTACTTTAGTAGTTATCTGTTGATGAAATACTACTTTAGTAGTTATCTGTTGATGAAATACCACTCTAGTAGTTATCTGTTGGTGAAATACTACTCTAGTAGTTATCTGTTGATGAAATACTACTTTAGTAGTTATCTGTTGGTGAAATACTACTCTAGTAGTTATCTGTTGATGAAATACTACTCTATTAGTTATCTGTTGGTGAAATACTACTGAAGTAGTTATCTATTGGTGAAATACTACTCTAGTAGTTATCTGTTGGTGAAATACTACTCTAGTAATTATCTGTTGGTGAAATACTACTCTAGTAGTTATCTATTGGTAAGCATTTAGACCACTTTGATTAAAGACAGTTAATACTAGGTACTCTAGTTTTCTTTTCAGTGGCAAATCTTACTGCTGAAGTATAAACAACTTATACTGACTGGGGTATAGTATACCATTACAACCAACTCATTAACTAAATTACAAAGGGAAATCATTAAGGGTTTTCATTACAAGTACAATTCAAGGGAGGTAATTTTAGGTTTTGCATTTTATGTGGCCATTAGGAATTTAAGAAATTAGAAAGTCCAAATAATTTGTATGCAAATTAAATTGAAAATAGAAAGCAATTTTATGATTACTAATGACTGTAGTGAAAGTATTTGAAGACTATGGTAGATTATGATTGAAGGTTGACAGTTGTGATGTAACAGTAATGAAGTAAAAATGTACATGAGGAATGTATACTGTCTCTTGCACATCACCATACCTTGCTCTGCTAAACAAATCTTATCATATGTTGAATTCTTCTCATTCTTATTGTGTCCTAACTCATAAATTTAACATCTCATCTTCTCTACAAGTGTGAATTAATTTACAGAGTAAAGCAGTAATAGTTACCAATTTACAAAGTATATTTTTAAAAAAATGCTTTATTTTTAAAAGGAGTAATATGTATGTTTTTTTCTTTGCAGGTTGTTCTTACAGGGTTGGTTTTTGATTATTTGATACGAAGACCTATTTTATCCACAGACACCATGGTAAGTGCTACTAATTAATTAAATATGGTTTTGAAATATTAATTAAGTTCTGGTGCATCTATAAAGTCTTATATTAGAAATTTATGAGATGACATGTTTCTAAAAATAGAATCATTTTATCATAAAAATGATTTAAAACATAACCTTTGTAATTCCTTTATATGAAAGATTTTAATTTTTGACGGATATATGACTGAAATAAAGTAATGAGCCTCCAGTCATTAGATTCAAACATTTGTTTGATCAGTAGTTGCCGGATATTTATAGGACATGTTGTCAATCAAAATTTTATTTACATTATTTTTTTTCAAGTGAATAATTTAAAAGCTTGATTTTTATTTGTTTTTTTTTCATAACATTTTTTTGCTGTTGAATTTGTTTTTGATAATGATGATGATCAGGACATATTTTTTGCGATCTGTTGTCAGCACTTACTAGATCAGCTGACTTTACAAGTCTAACTTTTTTTTTAATTTTGACTACTTGTGTGTTCTTTTTGATCATGTGACAGTATTGTACAGTCTCTTCATGAAGATTATGATTTGTTTAGAGACATTTATATATCACATATGAATCAAATTTGAGTTCATTGGCATTAAAATTCATAAGAATTCAGAATGCAGAAAAGTCAAGATATCATTACAGAAATATAAATTAGGACATCAACAAAAATGTAATAGGAGATATTTGCTTCTTGAATTCATATTTTCTTGAAGCACTGAGAATACATAGATGCACAAATACATAACCCACACCCCTTCAGATGTTAGGATGAAATTTGTTGTTTAGAGAAAATGTTAGCATTGAGCTAATCTAATAAAACTAGCAATAAAAAATTGTTATGTTACAAGCTATTGTTTATGAGTAAACAGGGTGTGCAAGCAGGGTTGTAAATCATCATCATTAATAAGCTTGTTTGCAAAAAGAACGGCTTTTGTTGTATCCATGGTGATTGTTAGTTCTCACTTTAAGAATATTTTGCAAATTTTTAAAATCAGATAGATTGCTAGCTTTAATACATTGTTATGATTATTGCATTTTAGAAATAACCAACCAGAAATCCATTCGCAAACCTTTCAGGTCAATGAGTACCACAAAAGTTCTCTCTCTCTCTCTCTCTCTCTCTCTCTCTCTCTCTCTCTCTCTCTCTCTCTCTCTCTCTCTCTCTCTCAATACATGAATTAATAACAAAATAGAAAATTAAACAAGCTTTGAAAAAAAACTGTCAGTTGTTACAGTATCATCAAATTAAGATTAGATTCATGGTGGGCAGACAGTCATTGTGTCTTTACTGGATATTTAAAATTCTTGGGTATAAAAAGTAAAATTTCCTGTAGTATAAACTTCAGTAAAAATTCAGACAGTTCAGAATCAAATGTTGACATAACTAACAAATAAATAGACATTTTTTTGCAAAGTTAAATTTCAAAAGAGATAGGTGGAGAGAACCAAGTGTGAATTTCCATTCTTTAAATGTTTACAAACGCCCTTCAAATTAAAAAGTCAGTTATGGGAAATCTATTTTTCAAGTTTTGGCTATTCTGTACATGGAGACTTGATGTCTTGCTTATTTGGAAACTTTTGATCTCTTTGAAACAAGGCAGAAAGACATATTTACACACATTTACTCTACTCAAGGTATGAGATGATCATCGATAGTATGGCGTGTCGTTACATATTGTATACACTTGTTTATCTATGTGATTAAAGTATTAATTATAGACTTCACACCTCTCGATGAAAAATAACCACCTTGCAAATTTAAGTGCATTGATGATATGGACATTTAATACCAGCTATTGAAGGCAAAAAAAAATTATTGATTGAATAGTATTTTGAGTTTAATGAAATAGTAATAAAGCCAGTTCTGGTGTTTCTATAACTGGTTTGTTTGTTCTTATTTGTCTTTGATGGTTTCACTTTATGTAAGACTTCATTTTTAATATTAAATAATTTGGCTTGGTTTACGGTTTTTCATTTCAGATATTAAGTAATTTGCATTGTTGTAAGGTTTCATTATAGAAATCAAGTAACTTAGCTTGGTGTTAGGTTTCATGATTGTTATTGAGTTATTTGGATTGGTGGATTGTTATTGAGTTATTTGGATTGGTGGATGATTATTGAGTTATTTGGATTGGTGGATGATTATTGAGTTATTTGGATTGGTGGATTGTTATTGAGTTATTTGGATTGGTGGATTGTTATTGAGTTATTTGGATTGTAGGAAGGTTTTGTTAATGATATTGGGTATATTTTATATGTCCTTTTTAAGCATTATTGTTGTTGTCTTCAGCGTATTCTGCTACAAATCAAACCATAAGTTTTTATTTAGATACTGGAACCTCGTCTTTAAAGATAATTCTTCTATATCCTTTCGACTTCGCAATAGGTAAAAAATGGCTGATATAACTTAAAGCAGTATAAAACTTGATTGCTTTAAAAATACTGAAGGGAAGTAACTTTTGAATGAAATCTTCCTACATGACTACACCACATGTTTTTGTCTCCAGACTTCTAAAATCCTTGCTAAATGTTTATATTTTTCTGGAGTAGGTTATCAATTATATTACACTTGAAACTAAATCTGGCTTAATAGGACCACTTTTATCTACATAGGTAAATATCACATGATATTGACAATAGATATATATCATTCAAGCTATCAATATAAAAACTATTATCTATGAATATTGATGAGATGCTACAGACTACTCACTTCATTCATAAATTCCTCTGTTGTTAAGGAACACCTTAATCTTGATCCAGATTTTAAGCTGGCTGTTATGCTTTAACATGTTGTGGTCTTAAGTTGATTGGGCATATACTGAGTGAGACAGGGAACTTAATGTGTACAGAAATGTCCTCGGCATTCACTGAGATACAGCATATCAGTAAACAATATGGGCTCTCATCCATAAGACGGACACACGAGAAACAATCTGTAAACAATGAGATAAAAATTAAAAAAAAAATCTTAGTCTCATTTAAATTTGAACCCACAACCAATGACTTTAAAAGCCAGTGGCAGTCCTATTTGTCTTTAACTGCCAAATTGAATATTTGATAATAACAAGTGATATGACAATAATTGTATGATTCAATACCTAACAATTTAACTGTTTAATTCTTCTGTATTTTATTTGGTGTTTAACTGTTTTTTATGTCATTACAGATTTTTGAAATTTTTCTTTAATTCCAAAGATTACATATAGTGTATATAAATTTATTCCATATTTTTTCAATATTGATTTGAACATTTGTAAGTGCTAAAAATAGCAGTGTATATAAATTATACCTATATATATATATATATATTTCCAAAACACATTTAAATGTTTCATTTTAATGAATTGGAAGTTTTTCGTCTTAAATTATAAATATGAGATAATATTTGATCTTTTAAAATAAATATTTACAGTTTTAGTTTGCAGATTATACTCCAAAGTGTTGATATCTTAAGAGATATTTCTTTGATATGATTTAAATCCTACACGATTTCTGTTTAATATAAATGTTGATTTAGACATCAACATTCCAGGGTTATTTCTCAAATAAAAATCATCAATTTAAACACAAAAACATCCAAATGATTCCCCTTTAAGTGTGTGATTTATAATGACAAAACATAATACATAAAGAAAAAACCTGAAAAAGATAAACGTTATATCTGAACTGGTAAATATTTAGTTTGCATTAACTTGAAATTCAAAAAGTATCACAACTTTAGCTTGCTGTACCATGCCTTGACACCCTGCTCTTCAAAAAAAATTTATTGGCAAAGCTGCAGATTTCCAATCTGCTCATAGATCATGTTTAAGAGATTTTAAAGAATATTTTCATTAAAAGGCCATCCTTTAAAATAATATAAAAAAGAAAATTGCTTATATATAGGATCAAGAAAACCTGGTAATATTTACATAACTTGACAAGGATATGTTTATTTTGGCTACAGTTTTTAAAGCTTTTTAGATTATTTTTTTTTAATTTCAAAATTTTAAAATTGTATGTTCCAGATAGTTATACACTGAGTTGCATTTTTTATCATCATTTAAAATTTATTTATTTATTTATTTATTTATTTATTTATTTGTTTATTATTATTATTATTGTTTATTTATTTAATTATATAATTATTTCTCTCTCTCTCTCTCTCTCTCTCTCTCTCTCTCTCATAAACTTTGGAACTTTGTGTAAGATGCAGATCATTTGACATCAGTTTTGACTTTAAGTTATCAAAACATTTAAGTTATCAAACTGATAGTTTGAAAGAAGTGCTATATCATTCAAGTAAACAATGCTGCTGTTAGCTGTAGTTTCTACTTTTACTATACAATTCTTTCAAAGAAAATCAGATTTATGAAATTTATCTGAAACAAGCAAGTATGATGTAAAATGGTATTCAGCCATCCAACCAATAGGGTCTGTGAGATTTGTCATGTGGCCAGCAGAAACTTTTGATATTATGGTACAGGAACAATTGCATGCATTAGAAATTATAGCAAATGATGTCATAGAACATTGGCACTACTGATGTTAAATAAACTTCCTTTGATATCAAATGTTGGAAATGATAACATTTTATATAGGTACATCACCCTATCTGACTAGAATTGTGGACTCTATTCAACAAAAATTACAGACCCTATTTGACTAGAATTGTGGACTCTATTGAACAAGAATTATGAACTCTATAAAACAAAATTTACAGAGCCTACTTAACAAGAATTATGGAACCCTATTTCTAAAGAATTACAGAGACCCTTTTTAACAAGAATTAGGGACTCTATTGAACAAGAAACCGAGAGCCTACTGAACAAGAATTACAGAGACCAATTTAACAAGAATTACAGAGACCAATTTAACAAGACTTTAGGACCCTATTTAACAATTATGGACCCTATTTAGTTATGGACTTTATTTAGTATTAGTATCAGAACCTTTTTTTTTATAGTTTTAATTACCCAAATCTTTAAAGTTAACCAACAAATATAGTGTGTGGTGTAGGATGATCCGTTATATATAGGGTCAAATTGTTCATAAAGAGCTAACAATAAAATAGCTCTAAATAGAAAATCCAAGGAAAACCCTCACAACCTTGATCCTGAAGGAAAACTCCCCCACAGTTTTCATCCTAACACCCCCGCCCCTCAAATTAAAAGTTTACAATCTTAAAAAACTTCAGGTTGACTGCGGTCATTTGCATAAACAAAACCCATTCAATGATGGCATATATTATATGCATTAACCAATCAGTGGAGTCTGTATCATTAAGTCACAGTAATGATAATCTTTGAAATAGATTGTTTTAAAACTAATGACAAAGAAAACAGTGTTACAGTTGTTAGTGTACCAATTAACAGATCCTGTAAAACTTCCTGAATTCTCCTGCCAGTCTAAAAAATATTTTAAGTTTGCTATCCAAAATAACTTTGTAGTCTAGAGTAAGTGACCATGAGGTTAAGAAACCCTTTTAGGGTCCAGTAAAGTAGAAAACAATACAGACATAAGTAGTTCTTAAGAAGTATTATATTATACCAGTAATGAAGAGAAGTATTATTGGTGAATTTTAATTACCCAATTGTAAACTTTGTTAAAAGGAAGTCCTTCGTATTAATATTAATTTTGTTCAAGCATATCTTGTAACATGATAAGTTTGTGGGTAGCCATCAGTAAAAATATCTAGATGCACTCAAATTACACAGATGAGCAGTTGCACTAAATGTTTAAAACATCTAGTGTGTTAGAAGGTAAAGATTCACCTTGTCCAATTATATATCAGCCAGGTAAAGCAAACTACCCAAGTGAGGACATTTTCCTTTGCCAAATGCTCAGCACTAAATTAACTGCAAATCTGAATCTCAAAGCCCAGGCAGTCACAGTGTAACCTTTCCTTATCAATTAAAACCCTTAATGAGTCAAACTCAGTCTAAACTGAGGGCATCTTTTATAGATTAATTTTTTCTATCATAAACAAAATCTCCAGTTCTGAAGGTGTTCAGTTTTGACAGGTTTTACTGGTCATATTACAAATAAATCTATACTTTATCTATAATATTAAAATTAGCTGAGAATATACTAGTAATTGTTACTAAAGAATTATGAGTAATATTCCCACTGTTTCTTTCTTTCTTTCAATATCTTTTCTTTCTCTCTCTGACACACATTTATGTACACACCCTTCCTGTTTAAAGTTTTTGACAATTTTCCAAGTATCATTAAATGATCTTTTCTAGTTTAAATAATCCTCTACATAACCCTGTCAATAAAAGATATCTTGGCAAACATTAAATCAGGGGTTTGCTTTCATTTTAAAAACTGCTGACATCCACAAAATTTTTACAATATTTAGATTTTGGAGTACAACATGGCCCTGAAAATTAAAAGCTTGTAAATACCAATTGGTTTATCAAGGTTTATTTTGAAGGAAGATCTTCTTTGATCATTTGATTAGCGATATATCAGTTACAAAAATAATGTTAAATAAATAATAAATCTTATTATATAATGATTCTTACGCTTATTGAAATAAACAGTTTTAAAACTCCTTTTTAAAATATATCAAGAAATAGTTCATTCAATTTGTATTTTAAATCGGTCGCTGGTACTTTTAATTCTGTGGAGTTGTTGTACATTGACTCTTTTTTACATGATAACAAATTTCACTTGTGTTTTTTATACTCCTGCAGTATTTTGTTTAAATTAATACTAGTATTTAGCTCACCTGTACCAAAAAGAAAAAGGATTAAGTAACTCCTGTGTTATTTAATAGACTAATGGTGTTTTACACACTAGTAAAGGTTCTTTCACATATTAAAAAAGTGGGGGGAAAACAGGAGTGCCTAAAACCACCAATCTTTGGCAAGTGAACAAACAAACTTTCTCGCACTGGGATCTATCCCAAGTGAGATTTAAACCTATGTGGTTAGAGGACCTGTGATACATTGGCCTTTGATTTTAACCACTTAGTCACAAATTCCCTCCTGGGAGTTTTTAAAGGTTCATATGCAGATGGACTACATAGTCTGTCCTGACTCTTTTGTAATATTGTTTCTCCCTTCATCATTGAACTATCTTATTTTGGCATCATACTAGATGCTTGGGTTCTCATGGATGCATTAAGTAGTTTGTGTAAAAAGCTGTCAACATTTTAATAAAAAATGTCAAAAACATAAATATTTATTGTTAAAATACACTAAAATAATGTAAAAAATAAATAAATACAGGTCAATGAAATAAATAAAATAAATGAAGCATCAGGAAATATTAGTGTACTTTTAATAACATGTTCTTTAGTTTTTTTGTGGACTGAGTAGGAAGGAAAAGTACATAAATACTAGTGGTCGCTAGAGTTACTTTAAAACCTCGATGAAATGCCTGGGTAGTTAGATTGTTTTGTACTGTTTGACATATATGTAAATGAATATTTGATGTAACTCGTGAGGAGGCCCATGACATGCAATCGCTGACCAAAACGGTTTATTTGACAAAAATTCATAAAAATGTTGAGGGATATTTAAGAGTAGCGTGTTGCATTTTATTTAAGGGTGGGGTATAAATTGAGCTTGAGGTTTTGGTATGCTGTGACAAAGATAAATTAAATGTTACAATTTGCTTTTGGGTTGAATCTCATATTACAGAAATGTTGTAGCCTGTTTTACAATTACCGGGTACATAAGTTTAAATAATCAAGTTTGAAACATGCAAAATAAATCTTGTTTTTGAGGTGTATTATGTTCATTTTTAAGAACTATTCCACATTCAGAATCTAAAATTTATAATTAATGTTAAAAACAAGAATTACATCTTCTTTTAAAGCTATTAAACCCCAGCCCACCCTCACCTCATTCCATCCCACTCCCCTCCTCGCTGCTGTTAGCTGTATCAGAATACTCAATATGCCTATAACATTAACTAAACTATTGTTAAGTAAAATGCACATAAGGTTTTCAGAAATTGTGAGTGACAATCTCCATTGCTTTTCTCTACTGCATATATTTAAGCCTTAATCCATACCTGTCATTTCCTGTCATTTGTGATAATATTTTTGTACATTCAGATTAGGGTAATGGTTTTAGCATTCTTTCAATGATAATTTGAGGGTGTAAGTTATGAGATAGTGAAATAAACCAAGAGCCTGGAAAGACCAGCGATCTGACAAATATATTGTACATCATTGTAGAAAATGGTAACATAAGGAACTGTTATGTCACTGTTTTCACTAGTCTTGTCATGAATCTTAACATTCTATACAAAAAATATAGCCTTCGTAAAAGATTACTTATAAGATTGTCTTTGCTTGTTGAAGTTAAGTGAAAAATAAGTAATCTTAGTTTAGATAAGTAAACTTGAGATATTTAGGAATTCAAATTCAGTACATTATCCTGGTAAAAAATGCAATTCCTTGCAAAGAGCAAATTTTGGAATATATTCAAGGAGAAATTTGAATTAAGACGTTTTGACTTAGTTCACATTCTTTCCATTCTTGACTTTTGAAATTTTCCTTTCAAGATCAAAAGTCTTCAAGAATTTATATATGAGAAGACATTTTTTATTTACGATATATGTAAAAGTAATGTGTAAATGATGGACGTTACATCATGTAATGGCGACCAGTCCATCCTGCTAGTGGTTTGGTACCGTCAGATTTGTATTTTTTATGACAGTATTTTATGTTTTTATTGTAATGCTGTATGATCACAGTGAATTAGATGACAGAATTAGCCTATCAGTCATCTTTTTGGATATAATTTTGAAATAATTTTCTCAGCTCTGAGACTGATGGACACACCACGGTGACAAGTATAACAGTTATTATGGCATCCAAGACACAAATTTATGCATAAAATAATAATGAGTTGATAATTTCAACTAAAAACATCTCAAGTTTTTCCTAATATATTTTCATTTTGTGTCATAATTGACCCTTATTACAAAAGGTGAAATATTATAGTTTCATTAAAATTGTTATTTTAAATATAGTTGTTAGGTTTATGTAGACATCCATGCATTTAAACTTGCATGCACAAAAAAGTGCACAAGGATGAACTTATTAAAAAGTTAAAGTTTTGGATGGACAAGATGTTCAGATGAGATAGGTTGTTCATTTCATACCTCGTGTCAGTCTTAGAGAATTACTCAAAATTTAAAAATAGTGAAAAATAATTTTTAATTTTTATATGAAAAATCTTTTTCATAAGAATATGCTAAACTGTTATTGCCAAACTTGTTTATATCTGTCTGCTTAGTGTACAATTACGTAGTATACTTGAAGTAAGTGAAAAATATCTCCGTTTTATGAATGAAGTAGTTTGTTATCTAATCACTGAACGGAAATTGGGGATTACAGTATGATAATACTTTGTATACCTGTGTAAACTACGAAATTTGAATTATATGTGCATATATGTATATCAAAAACTTATATATGAATGATAATTTAGCTGTTTATGTATGCCTGTGACGCTGTTAGCTATTGTATCCCTTTAAGTTGTGTAAGGCGACCCATACGCCTGACCCCATTTCCGAGTTACAATTTACCAAATAGATCAGCAGGATAAGTTTATTTGTGAAGGGTTTTATCTAAAATCCGCAATCTTTTTATATGTATTGATATTTTTTTTTTCAGTTTTACATTTTATCCATTTTAGTCATGAATGAGTGAGTCATTTTGAAATTTCCATTTTAAAAGATTTTACAAAATATATACTTTGACAAGATAAAAATTTACGCATGTATATTTATAATGGATTTGTTATAAAGTGAACTTCTTTTTGAGATGTATCAAACACTTTAGAATTGAAAAGATAAATGCATAATAACCATATGTGTAGTGTGAATTCACACATTCCTTATTTATATGAACATAATGAAATATGTCACATTGATCAATAAGTATTTGATTGATTGATTGATTGGAAATGTTGCTACAATATTAAATATCTTCTACAGAAATCTTGCCTGGTGGGTGTTCTTAGAAGAGGAGTTGCCCATTGGGTATAAAACAGGGGTCATATTTTCTGGACATGTCAGTTTAAAACATTATTTTGACCCACATGAAAAAAAATCACCAATGAGACATTTTTGTTTTTCTGACAGTTTCCTTTTTTACATCAGAATTAAGGTGCACAAATCTAGGTGTATAGATCATACAAATGTGAACTTTTTAATGCTGACAGTATAAGAGTGGAGTGGGGTAATAGTGTTTTACGCCACAGTCAAGATTTTTTCACTTATTTCAAGGCGGTCAGTTCTGGGATGGTGAGGGAAACTGGAGTACCCTGGAGTAAACCACCAACCTTCGGCAAGCAAACTGACAAACTTTCTCACACTAGGTTCTGTCCTGAGTGGGATTCGAACCCAGGCGGTGAGAGGCACCATGATCCGTAAGCACTGCGTTATAGACCACTCAGCCACCGAGGCCCCCTGACAGTATAAGAGGATAAACACCTGGCCACCAGCGTAAAATTTTTTTATAATATAAAACTAAATCTGTTAGTTCTTGGTCATTTTGATTATTACTTAAAACACATGTAACATGTATTGCTTTCATTCTGTCAAATGTAAATCATGCAATTAAGTATTTATCATATAATAATCTGGCTGATTCTTATAAATTGGTAAATACCTGTAATCACTTGGCTATTCCTGCTACTGTTTGTATGAGGTGTTTAATAATCAAACTAAGTACTGCTTTCATAAGGTGTAACCAGTTACTTATTGTATGAGGCTTAACAAACTACTGATTGTATGACACTTCAACAGCTATTGTTTCTAGGAGGTGTAATCAACTACTATTTCGATAATGAAACCAACTATTGGTTTTAAGAGATGTAGCCAGTTACGAGTTGTATGAGACTCAACAAAATACTGATCGTATGATGCTTCTCTAACTACTTATTGTAAGAGTTGTAACACGGTGCAGTAAGAGTAATTTTGTGCCATATACCTTTTGAGTAATTAGATTGCCCAAAGTGTGGATTGGGTGGTTAAATTAGTGTTTTAAGTCACTCATTTGAGGTAGTTAGTTCAAGATGGAAAAAAAAATGGAGCAAAATATAATGTGTTGGTCACTGAACGGTGTCAGATTTGCATCTTTTTCATGAATACCAATGGTAAATTCAAATAGAATTATTTAAAAATCTTAGAATCAGTACAGTGATAACTAAAAAAATAAATTTTTAATGATGTGCATACTAGTGTGAAAATTGCCAAAGATAGGTAATCGAGAATGTTTTAGTTTTAGATGCTTCTAGGTTTATTTGTCCATTAATTCTGACATTTGTTCTGAAAATCAAGCGAGAGTTTCCTGAAATGTGTTTTAAATGAACATTCATTGCAGATTTAATTTATGCATTAGCTTCAAATCATGATACCTTTAACTGAATATTGAATATATATATATATATATATATATATATATATATATATATATATATATATATATATATATGAATTAATGATAAAAAAATAACACAACAAAACATCTCAGTATGATGAGTAAGTAATGGTTAAAATAAATCCAACATTAACTACAGATGATCTACAATTCTTAAGATTTGTTATTTACTATTTTTATGATGGATATAAAACATCACCCTGTCTCATACCACCCTTAATAGTTATTCAATATTATCTGAGTCAACCCATGTCTATTAACCCAGATTAAAAAAACCACAACAGTTAAGTAAATATGTAATTTTTATCTTCCGACTGATAATATTAGATGTTACATCAGATCCTGTTAAGTCTGTGATTCACAATTTCAGGTTTTTTTTTAAAAAATTTAATTTGCAGTAAACTTTTAAAATTACTCTATTAAATTTTTAATGTGTTTTGTGAATATATTATCTGGCATATCACAATTTGTCTCGGTACCCATTTTTTACAAGTCAGCTAAGGTGATTGTTAATGACAAAACTGAAGGGAGAAAAAGAAGTCTCTGGAAGTGGCTCAGATGTGTGTCTATCTTTCATTCTGTCCATCTGCCCATCTGCCTGTCTATTAGTCTGTTCATTTGTTGGTCTGTTTATATCTCCCCTTGTTAATCAGGTTAAAAATTAAACTAGGTGATACCCATTAGATCCTGATCGACTTGGTCTTGTTTATTATTTAACATTACAGTGGAAAGTTTTGACCTATATTTTATCAACTGACCTGTTGTGTTGGTTATAATCAATATGATCTCTAAGATGTAATATTTTTCCTTTAGAATATATATATCATATCTTATTCTCTTTCAAATGTAAATGAAATGTAAACTTTTTGAAAACATTATTAAAATATCATGTTGTGAGATCAGAAAGTTTGTCTTTAAAGTTCACCTTATTTTTTGTTAAAATTCAGACATAAGAAAACTGTGTCAAGCGAATATTCTTATGGAATATTGCCTGTATTATAAGTTTACTTCTCAATGAAATTTTTGAGAGGTGCGTCATATATTCCCTATTTCATTGATAAATGTTTACAAATTCACTTGTATATATTACCTGCTTGTCTTTTTTGTTACTTTTTTCTTTTTTTTTGTTGCACAATGTGCATGATTTATTTATTGCACAATGTGCATGATTTATTTATTTTAAATTTTTTTTAGAAAATAAAGATATTCCGCTTTCTTTTTTATTTGCTTTTTTATTATTTTTATTTTTGTCAAGACTGACTCATCCAGTATTTGATTGCCAGTTTATTTCAGTTTTTTACCATTGATTGTCAGTTTATTTCAATGAAATATTTTCATTTCTTTTATGATTATGAACTTCTTAGTTTATTTATTGACTAAAATAAGTATCATAATAATATCTAATGATAGTAAAATTAACTTTTTAATATTTTCATAACAACTAATTAGATAAAATAAAACAAAATCAGAAAGAAAGCTTTAACTTATATATAAAATGCAGTCACCCACAAAGATGGATACAACTAGAAATAATGTTATTTCTATCAGCCTATATCATCTGGGGTTTCTTTAAAGGGAGATAATTATAGTAACAGGTTTAATAAATTTTTTAAAGGACGTAAATTGTAAGGATTGTTTTTCACCTTTATTTATGTTATGCTTATCAGGTTATTATAATCATGAATGTCAAAATTTGTAATCACTGATGTCATGGGAGATTCTAACTTTGTAATCACAAATATCATGGAAGATTCTAACTTTGTAATCACTGATGTCATGGGAGATTCTAACTTTGTAATCACAGATGTCATGGTAAATTCTAAATTTGTAATCACAGATGTCATGATAGATTCTAACTTTGTAATCACTGATATCATAGTTGATTATAACTTTGTAATCACAGATGTCATGGTAGATTCTAACTATGGTTAAATACGTTGATGGTATTCTGCCTGTATCAATCTATAATTCTCTTTTCTTTTTTCAGGTATATTGAAATCCCTAATATGAAAAAATGATTGGCTATTACAGATTATCAGCTTCAAATAATATTGCACAGGTAAGGTTTTATAGCTTATCCATTCCCTTGCTTATGAATTTAATCAGAGGTCATTTCTAAGACAACAGGACATAAAGTTAGGGTCATTTACACAGAAGCTTGACCTGAAAGCAAATGTTTTTACATGGCTAGTTGGAAAAATTAATTTTTACATGAAGCCAGAAATATCGGTAGTTAGTGAAATGTTTTTGTTAATGTGTCATAGAACTTTCTAGTATTCAGGTCATTATAGAAATTGGACTTAGGTTTCAACATGAACATTATGTTAATTGAGGTTTTGTATGAAAAATACAAATGACCTATATTTTCCCACAACTCATAACATGGCTTTACTAAAGTTTTCATACAAACCACTGCACTTTTTATCCATGATAAAAATCAAAATTTTGATGTGTCCCTTTTTTCTTTGCAACCTGAATAAACCTACAAAAACTCCAGAAATCCAACATATTTTCTGCCCCCTCAAAAACCATTGTGTGTTTTCCCCACGACATTGTTAAAACTACATAAACAATATCTGTGGGTAAGCACTAATGAATATTAAATTTGCATTTAGAATTTTTCGTTTGAAAGAGTTTGTTACTTTGATATTTTGTGGGCAAGATTTTATCATAATTTGCTATTTTTTGTTAAATAAAGAGGTAAAATTGGAGTTAAATTATGGCTTTTTTAAACAAAGTCCAGGTGTTTTTGTTACTTTTAAAGCTATGGTAACATAATGATTAATATTTTTTGGTTGATATTAATTGTTGCTGTCAGTTATGCAACCTAGTTTTACATATAGTGTGATTGGGACCTTTTAACCCTTACATCACACAGTAAAAACCTCACCTGTGATTAAGGGTCATTAACTATTGTCACCGGGTCAGGCTTCTATAATAATGACACAATACTAGGTGGTAGAGGGTCATGTTATTTGATTTAGAATAGTTTTTGGGTAATCAGGTAAATGGAAGACATAGAAGATCAAAGCTGGAGGTATTAACAGCATAAAATTGCAACTTATTTGATCTTAAAAGTGATAAATATGAATGCAAATACCTGCAAAAAACTAATTAAAACTTACCTGATAAACTTTTTAAAAAAGATAGGAAAATTAAAAGGCTGACTGTGTTTTCTTTGGATATTGAATGAAAAGTGTGAACGTGCTAGGATTATACCTCATACCAGTGATTATTCAGAATGAAGAGAGAGAGAGAGAGAGAGAGAGAGAGTACCAAACTTGCACAAACTCAATATATTTTAAGTTGACTGTGTAAAGCAAATACCTTTATATTCCATGGTATAAACAGGTTTTCCTAAGTTGATTATTTAGGTCAAAGTCAAAGGTCAAGGTTATAGCATGAAGAAAATAAAAATGGATGTCTGTTAAGTGTCCACATCAGTTTTTAACTAAAACAATATGAAAGATTTTATAGAACTTGCTGTGACTGTTTGTCATACTAAGAGGATGTTAAGAGCACAATGCATAGTGGACCACGTCAAAGGTCAAGGTCAGAGCATAAAGTAGAATAAAATAAGGGGTTTGTGTTGACATTTATATGAATTATAACAGTATAAAGGATTTTAATTAAACTTTAAATGAATATTTGATATGTAAATAGCATTGCATTGAGGTATGGGTCAAAGGTCATTATCTATTTTAATGTCAACTTTATAACTGTTAAACATCTAAGTTATTTCAATGAAACTTGACATAAATGTTTAAGTATGCAAAGCAGGACAAAATCAGGGACATATTGTTTCAAATAAGCCACAGTGAACTTTTATGGACAAAATAAGATGATATTACATTGATACAGCATATTACGAAATTTCCATGTGAATGAACATATCATTGGCAGATCTTTCAGTGCTGTGATGGGTTCTTAGTACTCTGGCATTGTTCTTAATAAAGCATTTAACGATTGTTGCCATGGGTTTTTAAAGATCTAATCTAAAAGAACCGAATGTCTATCATACTGTGTAGCGGGAAATTTTGGCGGGGTGCTAATTTTGGCATATTTTGGCAGTAAGTTCGAAATCATCCAAATTCATGAATTCAAGTAGTGAGTAGTTTTTACACGATTAGTACTCATCTAAAGTTTGTAAAAGTTTTATTGTTTTAGAGCTACACACACATTTCTAACTTTTAACAATGAGTTTTTTTTTTCCAAAAACAAAAACAAATTTTACCAAATGAGGATAGTGCTATACACATGGAACAAAGGTAGTCACAGGATGTTGATCAATTCACTGACATTTTAAATTGCCAAAATTAATACACCAAAATTTACAACTGACCTTTTTTCATCAAATTTGCCAATATTTAAGACCGCCAAAATAACCTGCTATACAGTAGTATTTTAGAGGATGCTCATGTATATATTCAATGTATGACATCATATGACAAAATTTTGGCAACTAAGTTAATACCCAAAGAACTTCAATTAAGTTATGTAAGGGAAGTGTTCATCATTAAACTGCCATGATATAAAGTAAAATAAGAAATTGTGTGGGGAAAAATTTAATGTGGTTGTCATGGTAATTTTGTGACAGATTTTTTATCCTCAAGTTTGAATTGAATTTTGAGAGAAATTTTAAAATTTATTAAAATAAAAAAATAAAAAAATACATAAAATTCCTATTTACTTTTTTCATAATTGATTTTTATTTGTCAGCTGATATTAGTATTTTCATATTTAGCATACATTATTATGATTTTTTTGCATAAATTTTGAAGTTTATTTTATGAATCGGGCAGAATTTATAATAATAATTAGTACATCAAAGAAACTTATAAGCATGTGCATATGCATGTGCACAACCTGTGTGTACAAACTCGACAATGTGAAACATTGGTTATTGAACCATATATTTGCAAAATCCTTTAAATCAAATTTGAATTCAGAAAAAATGCATTTAATTATAGTTTACATCTTAACAATATTGTTCAACATTTCATTTTTTTCCCCATCTCGGAATAAAATTCATCTTTTTGTTGTTTTTTATGTGATCTTTTCCCCCTTATTTTATGTCTGCTTGCTTAATGTTTTGTTTATTTTTTGTTTGAAAACTAAGATACACAATTTTATTTCCATTAAAAAAAAACAAATATTACAAAAGAAATGAAAGTTGGTTCTCATGAACTAATTCACCGGAACATATTTGCACTTTTGGTTACAAGATCCTTGAATGTGATATGAGTAATGAAAAACAACGACATGCGAGTGTATAACCACATGGTTTGTATCCTTTGCTCTTAAAGACAATACAGGCTGATCACTGAAGCTTGATTTTTCTCATTATTAAACATTCTTTGCAAATTCATGAAGGTGGAGACAGAGAAAAAGTTTTGTCACCTTTTCCCAGCTTCTGAAGTTACACATATTGAATTTAACTTTTTAAGATCTGTTCCTTTTTTTGGGCAGACAAATTTTTATCTTGGCTTTATCAAAGCAGGTGATGCATGATATGTACGAGAAAAATGAGTTTTCTTTGAAATTGAAATTTTATGTGTCACTTTTCATCACAAAGGTGTTGTTACTAATAAAAAAGTGAAAAATTACAATTTAAAGAAATTATGAGAAACAGTTATTTGAATTAAGATTTGCATGTTCCATTTCTTTTTTTTTTTTGTCCTACACTTTCTCATAAGATTTTTGTTTTTTTTGTTTTTTATTTTCTTTCACAGGTCATTACCCAATCTTTTGACAGATTGTTTTATATACTTTCTCCGTGGTTGGTAAGACATGTCATAATTATGCATTTTAATAATATGTTTTAGTTAAAGTCTATGGTTCTCTAATCATTGTTATCACTGGCCGCTCGTCCAACCAAAACAAAATTTGATTTCAGCAAGAAATCAACATTTTAATCACCTGATTAGTTTTAAATGTAATCAGGTTTGATTTTATTGTTTGATCCGGCTTTTGTTTGTATGTGAAGCTTGAAGCTCAGGTAACATTTAATACAGGCCAACCCTGGTCAACTTTCATTATTTTAAGTACATTTCAATCACATCATGTCCAGTCTTGCCCAATCAAAACAAAGCCGTTTATATGTTTTTTGATATCAGTGATGCAATCAAACTATTTGTTTTCAAGGGGGGAAATGGATCATAATTTCGATACAGTTATTGCAGCAAGATCCCTTACAACATCTTAAAAATATTGGGTAACAGTTGATTTTATCTGCCCCTTGTTGCTGATGGGCATGTGCGATTCAAAATATTTTTGAGTGCTTTCTAATAAATTTCTAGTTAATTCTTGCAAAACAACAGAGAATTCTCTGTGTGATTTCTTTCTTTTTTTTTTTCTTTTCTTTTTTGAAAAAGTAATCAAAATTGTTTTCTTTAATTTTTTTTAGATCATAATCAAGGCTCAAATTTTTTAAATTTATAAAAATATCTATTATCAACAAATCACTTTTCTGTATTATTGATTTTATTTTTGTCAATGAAACCAGAAAATGATCAAAATATTAATAACCTCCCCCCCCCCCCCCAAAAAAAAAAAAAAAAATTCTTATTGGCATTAATTATATACCATCTATTACCTGTCTCTTGCATCATTTATACCAGTACACAGATGTCAGAAATGTTATATTTCTGTCATTAATATACTTTGTTGAGGATTCCTTAAGCATCTAACAATCTCTTGATTTTATTGTTTATATGTCCTGCGGCAAAGTTTTTCTAATGATTTAATCAATGTTCTTACATATATCATCTGAATAATTCTGTTAACCCCAAAATTTCAAATATTGTAAAAAAGTATGTGAAAACATGGCAATGGGAGCTATTTACTGTCATCTGTCTGTCAGTCAAGCATATCCAGAAACAATAAAATATCTACATAATTATTAATAACACAAATTCTAATGATAAATATATATGTCAAATTGTTTCTAAAAAATTTGAAATTAGGATTGGTATATTGATTGTCATATCTGGATATTAGACAGTTAGTGTGTATACATTCATCTTCCATGTCAAAAGTCACAAAAAGCCTAATTTACCGCACATACAGGTGGTGTTTCATAAAACTTTTGACCAAAATGTATCTCATTTGCATGCAAAATGATAAATTTATCGTGTTAACTAGTTACAGTGATTAATACGTATATATAGAATTTGACATTATACTGTGGTTGTTTTGTGGTGAATATTCAGTACAGTAAAACCTTGATATGTTGCCACTATTTGTTAAAATAAATTTTGATTTGAAATAAGGGTTTGGCATTAAACTGAAGGACACTCATAAATAATAACCTTAAAAATTGGATTTTGGAACTATAAAATACTGTGGTGATTAGTAAGGTGGCAAAGTAATTAACGGGCATGTGGAACTATAAAATACTGTGGTGATTAGTAAGGTGGCAAAGTAATTAACGGGCATGTGGAACTATAAAATACTGTGGTGATTAGTAAGGTGGCAAAGTAATTAACGGGCATGAAAATGATGTTTTACTTTTGTTATAGTCAGAGAACTGCTCATTTAACTTTCTGTTTACAAACTTATTTAACAATTCTTCTATTATGGACTAGGCAAACTTACCCTATAATGTGTAAATTTTGCAGCAAGTTAATTTTATTTGAAACAATGTTAAGTTGGATAAAGATTTATTGTAAAAATTAGATTAACAGTTATTGTTATCATCATCTTTCCTGCTAGCATCTGTTTTTATAAGGCAACTGGGGGCCACGTGAAAACCTGACAGCTCTTTTTTGTGAAAGCATTTCAAAATATGTTTCAAGCAAGAGAAAATGATTTATTTGGTTTAGATTTTTCACTATATTAATTACAAACTTGGTTAGAGGGCCTTTTGGTCAAAGTAGGAATTTCTTGAATTAAGCTGTAGACCAAACATAAACAAAACAACAAAAATTGTCGTCCTTAAACTGACCAAAACTTGGTCATTTAGTTGACCAAAACTTAGGGTCACTGTGTTAATCTTCAAACTGTTTTGAATTATAA
The DNA here is from genome assembly GCA_029721355.1 of Tegillarca granosa. NCBI lineage: Eukaryota > Metazoa > Mollusca > Bivalvia > Arcoida > Arcidae > Tegillarca > Tegillarca granosa. The sequence goes on along the minus strand of CM056594.1, from coordinate 54,732,427 downwards.
GGCGGAGATTACCCCATATGTTAAGTCCCTCCCCCAGTTATCTGATATGTTTTTATTTAAATGGCTCCAGGGAAAATAGATAAATAATGTGTATAATCTTTATAAATAAACAGAAAGTGATACAGGTTATTCCAGGCCAATGGAAGGACATCAATGTATTTAGTTTGATTATATACATAGTGTATTTAACAATACATTTTTTGCCTCAATGGAGAATGAAGAAGTGTTTAAATTTTTGGAAAAATGTAACTGAAAAGTGTACAATGAAAACAATCTATGTATCAGTCTAATAGAATCTACCCACCCCTCAAGGAAAAATTTCAGGTTAAAGATTCTGAAAATATCATCCTCAAAATCTTTAGCACATCATTATAGTTTAATTCAAAATCTTCAATATTTACACCTTTTTGGCATAGTTTACATTTTAAAAGAATTTTGTTTAAACTTTTGAACATAAATTAAATTATTCTATCTCAAATCTTAATAAAATTGAAGGGAAAAAAACAAAAAAAGTTCAGCAATATTTAAAGTACATGTAAATGGCATCAAATAAGTTTTTTATGTCAAATCTTTCATTAATTTTTTTTTTTAAAAAAAAAGTCTTTGAAAAATTAAATTAAAATAATATCTGAAAATTTAAATTAACAGTAAAATATTAGCTTTGTTATGAAATTAAATATCATTTAAAAGAAAATAATTATCTTATTGTCGTGATATAATTGCTGTTAGTTTAGTATATAATGGCATTATTCTTGCTACATAAAAATGATCAGGTTTATCCTTGACTTTGTTTCTTTTTATATTTCTAAGAAATTCATTACAACTCTTTTCTGTTATCTCTTGCATATATAACTTTTAAAAAGGAGGTTATAGGTATCATAGCAGAGTGTAAACAGATTACTCCTTGATTGATTTCATAATTGTACTAATTTTTGACAGTTCGTTCGCATAAATTATGTTTGATACAAGTTGTTATAGATTTTATTTCACTTAATTAACCTCAAAAGAAGTATTAAAAATGTCACATTGTTACATACCGGCATTCTCTATGTATATACATGATCAGTAATTGGAAAAAATTAGGTTTTTGACACTTGGATATTAATTGTACTGGATTTGAAATATATAAGTAAAAAAGTCTATTTTGAAATTATAGAGTATCTTAATTTATCATACAGAAAATGTGATATTTTCATATATATGCTTAGAATGATAATGAATGTTGACAGCTATTAAAGGGAGTTGTCTACCTTTAGACTTTTGACTTTGATTTGTGTACAAGAAAACCATGTGTAAAGAAAACCTGTGATTGTATTGCTTCTGACACAGAATCTGACTGAACAGATTATAGAGTGAGAAAGTTTGTCAGTTCACTTCCAGAGTTTTTATATGTATTCTGATTTCCTTTGCCAAATCTTGATATGATCGAGTAAAACCATCTTCAATGCACATAAAACACTTTTGTTTAAAAAAAATAATTAAAAAAAAAGAATAAAATAGGAATCATATTGATGAAAAAAAAAAAAAAAATAAATAAATAAAAACCATAAAACCCTTCCCGATTTTTTTTTTTTTTTTTTTTTTTAATGATATACTTTATTATTTGATTGGAATCATAAAACAGCATTAGCTGGTGTGATATAAAATAGATTTACACTTGCAGTTTTTCTTAACTTGCACCATTTTTAAATACAAGTGTTTGAACACCCATTGTTTATTAAGCTTGTTATCAGTATTCCACAAGATTATATTAAATTCAGCCTATACTGGTTTTATTTTGAAATTTTACCAAGGAAAAACCCAAACAACAAATTTTTTGTGGGGTTTAATGTATTACTTTTTTTCCTAAATTCAGAACCCTGTCATAGGGTACAGTTCATGAAGGGGTTATCATTTCCATCTGGATATGACCCGCCAAACCCATGTAAGGTCCCTATCAGCCGTTATATCTACACTCTGGTCTGTACCGTTAAGGACCTTTGGTGTATGATATCATTTTATTTCATATCAACAGAATATATATATGGTAATATAAGTACTCACAGATTTAAACAAATCATGCAGATAATAGTACAATGTGTTAAAGCAAGCACCTGCTAAAAAGACCAAGATCAAAATCATTTGGCGATAAAATATTTTAAACAAAATATTTGAAGCATACCTGTCAATCAAGAACTTGTTGCCATTTTAATTTCATTTTAATCAAATTAAGTTCAACATTCCTGTTAATCATTATATTTATTTATGTTCACATATGGTTTTATATCTGATCATGTTGATTTATTAGTCCGGCTGTGGACCAAAATTTTAAAATTCTGATGAGAATTTTTTTTATTACATTTTTTTTTTCACTTTGGAAAACTCTTTAAAAAAATGTTTAATCTTGCAGATCAGCTGTTTCAATTTGAATTTTAAATTTTTACCTTTTTCCCTCTGAAAAATTATTTTTCATTCAATTTTGAATACTGGTTACTAAGCAATGTATTTTATGAATTAAATATTTATTGCTTTTTAACTGAAAAATCCCTAGCTCTTTTACAAAAAAATAAAAGTAATTAATTTGTATTTTTTATTATGTCTTTTTTAATAAATTTCAAGAATACATCTGTCCAAGAATTAAAAAAAAAAGTGATTGAAATCACTCCTGATTTTGATGCAAGAAATGCTGTTAATGATACGTATTATATAGTTAATGACTTGAAGCACTCTAGTTTTCCCCATCATTTCGCTGATTGTTGGAGTAGCAAAATAGAAAAAAAAATTATTAATCCATTTTCTTTACCTCCCTACTTAAGCAATTCTCTTTACCTCCCTACTTCAGCTGCAGTTTAATTCGCTTTACCTCCATACTGCAGTTCAATTCTCTTTATCTGCCTTTATTTTTGTACAAGAACTGTCAAACACAATCCTTATAATTTCTGTGACATATTTACTTTCTGGACAAAGTCACCATTAATTTCTTCTTTGGTGTTAATATCTGTAAACTTTTTGTTAATCATGAGACCAATAATCTAGCCCATAAGTTTCACACCAAACTCCTATAAATTATCTGATTTTAAGAAGTGTGACACAAGATTTTTATAACAGTGGCTGAAAATTAATTTTCATATAATTTATTTTTAATTTATAATTAAACTTAAATACATTATTTATACAATTATGAGGTAAAATATATGATAAAAACAGCTACTTTTTAAAAATATGACAAGTTAAAAGCCAGCTTGTAAAATTTATATACAAAAGGTGAATTTAACCATGTTTTATTTAAATAAATTAGACCAGAACTCATTTTATACATTATATACAAAACAAATTTTAATTTAAAATGACATTTTGAGTAAGAAGTATTTTTATCACCATATAATATGAGGGTTGAAGAAGTCATTAATTTGTTATTAATTTTTGACATTATAAGTGAAGGATTAACAAAGGGAAATAAGTCATTTTGGCATTATGAGAAATCACTGACTATGAATTATCGGCAATTATCTCAAAATTAAAATAATATTACAGTCTCATGTAACAAACCTTCATAATTGATCTGGCATCAAAGCGATTATCTCAAAATTAAAATAATATTACAGTCTCATGTAACAAACCTTCATAATTGATCTGGCATCAAAGCAATTAAACTGTTTATATTTTATATTGATACACCACATGCTTTATGGAAATAAGATAATTTTTTATTTTGTTCTGCTGACGGTACTTTTTTCATTGCTTTTTCCTATCAAACTCTTTATTTGTGTCAAGAGTAACATTGATGTTTTGTTTTGATTTGTATGTACTGTAGTCACAAAAGTTCTCAGTATTGATGATTGAAAATATTACATATGGCTAACTTAAAAGTATGCTAGCTTCTGTGGAATATTTATTAGGAGAAAATTGACATTCAGTGATATATTGTAACTTGATAGGTGCTTGATGGCACAATGGTTTTCCTCTGTGGCTACTTTTGTGGCTTTCTTCAGTGGCATATTTCAGTAGCTTCCTTTGATGGTTTTCCATTATGGCATCCCTTGGTGGCTTTCCTTGGTATTACATGCACATTGACAGCTTGGAACCATCATTTACAGGTTTTAAAACCGTCATCTTAATTACACACATTGATTGATTTCTTCATTTTCTTAAAATTAAAAAAAAATGTCTAAGATGAAAAAACACCATATACTTTTAAACATACAGTTATATTGCCCTTCTTGATATACATAATTTACATAATTACCTTGTTTATTTTAAGTTTTGATATTTATTTTTTTAATTTTTATATTTTAAATATATATCAAACTTTAAAAGTACAATAATTATGAAATTTTTATGAAGTAATGTTTAGTTTTGTTGATTCTATTTTTCTAAGTAAGTTTTTTTTTTTAATTTCTTTGCTTTTAGCACGTGTTTGTTTTATTATGCATATATTACATATTCGATATAATTTTGAAGTGTGAAATTTTTTGTAATACCACAAATCTGTTTTATTCATTTTGATTTATTCCTGTAATTAAGTGCATTAGGTAATATATTTAACATCTAAGGTGTTAACTTGATTACATAATTATAATTTAGAATGATGAGGATATATTCAATTCAATTCAATTCAATTCTTTATTTCTCATAATTGTACAAATACAAATAGAGAACATATACATCTGTACAAATATATACTAAATAACAGCACAAGTAACAGTGAAGATTAACTAACTAACCTGGAGGTCCAATTCTCTCATTAATAATTTTTATAAATCTACATAAACTTTTTAATAAATGTATATCTTTAGTATTAAATAATGTAAAAAACTTTATAGTATTTGGTTTAGTTCTGAAAAACTCAGGTATATAAATATTTCTATAATTTGTAAAAGCTTTACAACAAAGAATATAATGATATTCATCTCCAATATCATCTTTACATATATTGCATAATCTGTTTTCATGTGGTATGTTATACCAACGACCTGTTTCAATTGGTAATTTTGTATTACTACTTCTAAATTTACTAAGTACAGCTTTATCATTATTTGAGAGTTCTGAAGATAAGTAATTTTGTAACTGAAAATTGAAATTGGTAAAAAGATTGTAAGAGATACCTTTAGAAGAACTGTTTGAATAAGAGAACCACTTTTGTAAAAATTGATCGAGAAGTTTCTGCTTAACACACTTAGTAAGCCATGTTCTATTACAAAAATTCTGATATAACCATATATTATTCATTCCACATTCGTTGAAAATACTCTCAGCTGAATTAATCCACTTTGTTTTTGTACCATTCAATGAAAAAATATATAACAATCTATAAATTATTGCAGCATATTTACTCTCTTTACCCTCTATTATACTTGACCAGTAACTGACAATTCTTGTTTTTGCATACACATATAAAGGAAATCTACCAAGTTCACCATAGACAATAAAACTTGGGGTTGACTTTTTAACATTTAATAAGATTTTACAAAATTTCAGGTGAACTCTCTCTAAAACATCTAAATTTCCATAACCCCATACTTCTGAACCATAAAGTAAAATTGGTAAAACCATTTTATCAAACAAATCTAACTGACATTCTATTGATAAATTAAGATTTCTTGATTTTTTAAGTACACAAAACATTGCTTTAGTAGCTCTGTCTGCTAAATATTTTTTTGTAATTATAAAAGAACCACTTCTACTGAAAAATACACCTAAATACTTAAATGCATTTACAATTTCTATATTTTTACCATCCATATTAAAAGAGACATTCTTTGGTAATCTACCTTTGGAAAAAATTACTACCTTGGTTTTTGAGACATTCACACTTAGTTTCCATTGTTTACAAAAAACACAAAAATTGTTTAACATATATTGTAGATCATCTTTTGACTCTGACATTAGAACTGTATCATCTGCATATAAAAGCAGAAAAAGTTTCATATATACATCTAATTCTTTCACAAGATCATCGTTTATTGTTTTGAGACCAATTATGTTTGTATCTAGTAAAAACTGTTCAAGATCATTCATATAGAGAGCAAACAACAGGGGTGACAGGTTTTCCCCTTGGCGGACACCAACTGTGCAAGGAAAGAACTCAGAAAAATTGCCATTTACAGTAATTCTTGACTTTGTATTTTTATACATATTTACTATTACATTAAAACATTTTCCAGTTATATTGTTATTCAACAACTTTTTCCACAACCCACATCTCCATATTTTGTCAAAAGCAGACTCAAAATCTATAAAAGCACAATAAAGTTTTTTCTTTTTAATTTGTAATAAATCTATCAAACAATGTAAGACAAAAATATTATCAACTGTTGAATAATTCTTTCTAAATCCAGTTTGGTTTTCACTTAAAATATCAAAATTTTCAACAAAATCTGTAAGTCTTTTATTTATAATAGAGGTAAAAAGTTTACCTAAACAACTCAACAATGTGATAGGTCTATAACTACTAGGCTGATCAATATCACCTTTATTTTTATAAACAGGAATAATATTACCTGCTAACCATGATTCTGGTATCACACCAGTATCAAAAACAATATTAAATAATTTGTGATATATAGGCAACATTAAGTCTATAGAAGTAACAATATATTCATTTAATATTTTGTCAATTCCAGCAGACTTATTATTTTTAAGGTTATTTACACATTTCATAATTTCATCACAGGATATTGTGTCATTCAACAATAAATTAAAATCTACATTATTATTTACATGTGTTATATCAAACTCATCATTACAATCAAAACCACCTGAGTTTATATTCTTAAAATGATTAAACATATCTTGAACTGATACACAACACTGTTTGTTTTTATCTTTTTTGTTTATAAGTTTCCAAAATACCTTTGGATTTGAGCTTTTTAATCTTTTTATTTTTCTTTGTAAATTCACTCTGTATTGTCTTATACTTTTATCCATAACCTGTTTATAATTTTTCTCTGATGAAAGCATCTCTTGCCTAAAAACATCAGATTTATATTTCCTGTACAACCTTTGCTTTTTTCGGAAATTTTTCCTAGCAATAAAACAATCGTGAGTAAACCAAACCTTAGATATAACCCTTTTATTATTATTATTATTATTATTATTATATTTACCAAATGTATTACAAGCTGCCTCACACAATACATCTGCAACTTGTGTAAATAAAGTATCAATTTGATTTTGGTTAATATCATCAACATTAAGTAAGAATACCTGATCTATAATTAATTCTATCTTATTAACATCAATATTTTGAGTAAACTCATTACTTTTACTGAAATCAAATGGTTTTATAGAAGTATTAACATTATCAGAATTACATACAGCTACATTGGTACTATTTATGTGGGCAGATAAAACGCATCTTAAGGGACAATGTACATCTGAAAATAATTTACTAAAATCAAGAACATCAAAATTGTCTACTATCTTCAAAAATTCCACATTTCCAATAAAAAAGTCAATAATTGTAGATTTATCTGTGGTATAAGCACCAACATGCTTGTCATTACCAACTCTTCCATTCAAGATAAACAAATTATTATTTTTACAAAATTCTAAGAGATAATTTCCAAAATTATTCTTTTTTAAATCTTGACTACACCTTTGGCGAGAAATATTTAATTCATCTAGTTTATACAACAAGGAGTCAGTATCTACATCTGAATCATTTGTTTTTAACTCCCATTTTGACAATTCATTTACACACATATAATCATTATCATTAGATACACGACTATTAAAATCACCTGACAGACATATAATATCGTACTTACTACTGAAGTTCAAGTATTCAAGTTCGAGGTCACTAAAAGCATCTGATGAAGAATAACGTGTCCCTTCAGGTGGAATATAAACAACACCAATTAAAACATCTCTATCAGAATTAACAATTTCACCTTTCACAGAGAACCAATAAACATATTCACAATTAGAATCGATAGGTATAATAAAATCACACAAATAATCATTCGACCTTGAAAACACGAGTACACCCTTGTCAAAATATTATAAATCGGTGGTTCACCTCTGTCAGTCGAACGTTGATCAAACCCAAGTATGTTACGACTTTTTTAAAAATTATTTCTAGAGATCTATTGTTTTATTTTTCTTTGATATTGAAATTTAAATATATAAGTATTTTTTGTGAAATAATAAAAAATTGTTCCAGATAATTATTTTATTGTTAAATATTGACACTTACCTGGTGTTTTTACTTCATGTTTACAAATAATAGGTTTGAACTTAGTACGTTTTAATATTTAAATTCTAATTATATTAATCATTAAGATATTTTTGTATTATTGGACTAGTTTCAATGTCGTATATCAATATTGACAATCAGGAAATTAATTTTTTTTTTTAATTTCTCCAGTTTTAAAAATTACTTATTTAAATGTGTCACGTTTTATTTTCAGATTTTTCTTTTAAGTGTTAAATACACAGTTTTATTTTAAGATCTTAATTATATTTTTTCATGATATTTAATTATTACAGTTCATTTGTTAATTTAAATGCATTATTATACACATTTATATATTAACATATATTAAACATATAAACATAGAAAATCTATGATTGCAGACTCAGCAGATTGAGAACAGAGGTCAGGGGTTTGATCACCAGGCAATGTTATACAAAAGATATGCATTAGCCTTGAGGGAATTACACAGAGTATTAAAATTTGATCTGTCTTAGCCACTCTATATCATCTTGTCATCATTGTTGTCATCTTCATTCCTGATATAGCTTTTCCTTGTTTTAATTGTGTGAAGTGACAAAAGTACAGTATTCCTCATGGATAAGACTGTTTCATTACATGTATAAAAATAACCCACCCCAAAACATTTCTGTTGTCACCACTTTTAGCAAAATATCCCACCCCAAAACAAATTTTGTTTTCACCACATGAAACAAAATAATCCACCCCCAAAACAGGTCTATTGTCACCACATCAACCAAAATCCCCCAACCCAAAAATTTTCTGTATGTGTCACATGTACAAAAATAATTCACTCCCAAAACATTTTTGCTGATGGTTGGTTAGACAAGCAATATAAAATCCAATAATCTTCTAAATGAGATGCCATACAGTATGACTGGTGTTAGAAATGTATGATTCTTGTGTAGGAAATCTGCAACTTTAATCGCTTAGCTTACAATTATGTCTTTAGACTTCAATCAATGTAACATTCAATAATGGCGATAATAATTTATCCATTCTTCATATTTTTCAGATAAATGTTGATGTACTGTGTACCGTTACAGTGTCCACTCGGCCTTTTCATAACAGGTATGATATACTACTTTATAACAATATTTTGCTAATTAGGTTGAAAAGGGATAGATGTGAGATTTACAAAGGTAGCCACACACTAGAAGAATTCCACCTATAAGTAAGGAGTGTAGAAAGGTAGCCACACACTAGAAGAATTCCACCTATAAGTAAGGAGTGTAGAAAGGTAGCCACACACTAGAAGAATTCCACCTATAAGTAAGGAGTGTAGAAAGGTAGCCACACACTAGAAGAATTCCACCTATAAGTAAGGAGTGTAGAAAGGTAGCCACACACTAGAAGAATTCCACCTATAAGTAAGGAGTGTAGAAAGGTAGCCACACACTAGAAGAATTCCACCTATAAGTAAGGAGTGTAGAAAGGTAGCCACACACTAGAAGAATTCCACCTATAAGTAAGGAGTGTAGAAAGGTAGCCACACACTAGAAGAATTCCACCTATAAGTAAGGAGTGTAGAAAGGTAGCCACACACTAGAAGGATTCCACCTATAAGTAAGGAGTGTAGAAAGGTAGCCACACACTAGAAGGATTCCACCTATAAGTAAGGAGTGTAGAAAGGTAGCCACACACTAGAAGAATTCCACCTATAAGTAAGGAGTGTAGAAAGGTGGCCACACACTAGAAGGATTCCACCTATAAGTAAGGAGTGTAGAAAGGTGGCCACACACTAGAAGGATTCCACCTATCAGTAAGGAGTGTAGAAAGGTAGCCACACACTAGAAGGATTCCACCTATAAGTAAGGAGTGTAGAAAGGTAGTCACACACTAGAAGGATTCCACCTATAAGTTAGGAGTGTAGAGTGGAGTGAAGTGAAGTAATGTTATATCCTGGTCATGATTTATTCACTTTTATGCATATTTCTTGGATGGCAGAGGAGACTGGAGTAATTTTCTGTACAAACTTCAAGTTCAGACAAATTATTGACCTTTTTTAGAAGTTTAAAACAAACTTGTTACCTGAGCATGTACCCTGTTTTAATTATGAAGAAGGGGAGTAACCACAAGTCATTTACATTAATTTTACACTTGATACTAAATAAATCACATGTATTAAATGAAACATTTGGCAAAAACATGCAAGAAAAAGTTATTTTTATAACATGTAGAAAAAATAAACACAACATATATATCTACTGCACCTGTGTTGGTGACCATTTAAAGGAAGCCATTACCAAGAGATAACTCTAGTAGGGAATTCCCCAAATACAGAAAAATGTTTATTTTTATATCTTGGTCATTTGTTACATTTATTTTTATTGTTATAAGTACATATACTAATGAATTACTTTATCATTGTTTATATGTATAACTGTCTACAAGTTTTTGGCTAGTGTTTTCATTTCCTTATTATCATTATCCAGCAGTTTTACTACATGAAATGAGTAATTTTTCCGTTAATTTGGCATTTTTGTTTTTTAAGTTAATATATTTCTGTCCATAGCAATGAAAATTTTAATTTATTGTTTTTTGTGTGCCTGCGTAAGTTTTAATCTTTGTGGTTATGATGTCACTGTTTTTGAAATTTAATTAATTTATGGAATTAAATATTACTAATGTCAGAATTAAATGTAATTCATGTAAATAATATGTATATAGTAAATGTAATAAATTGGGACTGTTTGAAACACTGGACACATACTGCAAATTAAAAGTTTGTTTATTTATAATGAAACCTGTGAAAACTGAACACAATGGAACCAGTAAAACGTAAACCCAAAATATGTAGACCCAGCAAAAACTTAATCCTGAATTAACCCACATGTATAAACTGAACTACAACAAAACTTGAAAAAAGTAAACCCTGAGGAAACCCACAACATGTGGGACCTGTAAAAAGTAAACCCTGAGGAAACCCACAACATGTGGGACCTGTAAAAAGTAAACCCTGAGGAAACCGACAACATGTGGGACCTGTAAAAAGTAAACCCTGAGGAAACCCACAACATGTGGGACCTGTAAAAAGTAAACCCTGAGGAAACCCACAACATGTGGGACCTGTAAAAAGTAAACCCTGAGGAAACCGACAACATGTGGGACCTGTAAAAAGTAAACCCTGAGGAAACCCACAACATGTGGGACCTGTAAAAAGTAAACCCTGAGGAAACCCACAACATGTGGGACCTGTAAAAAGTAAACCCTGAGGAAACCCACAACATGTGGGACCTGTAAAAAGTAAACCCTGAGGACACCCACAACATGTGGGACCTGTAAAAAGTAAACCCTGAGGACACCCACAACATGTGGGACCTGTAAAAAGTAAACCCTGAGGAAACCCACAACATGTTGGACCTGTAAAAAGTAAACCCTGAGGAAACCCACAACATGTGGGACCTGTAAAAAGTAAACCCTGAGGACACCCACAGCATGTGGGACCTGTAAAAAGTAAACCCTGAGGAAACCCACAACATGTGGGACCTGTAAAAAGTAAACCCTGAAGAAAACCCACAACATGTGGGACCTGTAAAAAGTAAACCCTGAAGAAAACCCACAACATGTTGGACCTGTAAAAAGTAAACCCTGAGGAAACCCACAACATGTGGGACCTGTAAAAAGTAAACCCTTAAGAAAACCCACAACATGTGGGACCTGTAAAAAGTAAATCCCCGAGTTAACCTAAAACCTGTCTGAACTGAACTACAATGGAACCTATGAGAACTAAACCCAGGGTAAACCCACAACATGTGAAATGTGAAAACTAAACCCTGAATAATAACCTAAATTATGTATAAACTAAACTTTGGTAAAAATCTGTAAATATTAAACCCCGAGGAAACCCACATGTAGACCCTGTGAAAACTGAACCATGAATAATAACTTAAAACATGTATAAACTAAACTACCTTAGAAACTATGAAAATTGAACCCTTATTAATATAAAAACTGGCCTTAACTGAACTTATTTTTTTTAAATAAAGGTATAACTTCTTGTATAAAGCTTAATTAATTAGCCTGTGTAGTAAGCTGGTACCTGTTCTTCAGTCATTAAGGTATTCTATCTAGACAGGTTCTACTGTTTATCATTTAGAATAAGGAGTCAGGATCGTGATTTTTCTTTGTATCAATTTATGGTCTGAAATCTCCCCTTCTAACCTAAAACTAATTAATCTTCCTATTAATTAACCTGTTAACTGATAATGTAAACATAAATAAATTCCAATGTTTTTACAGTTATTCCAGACAAAATTAATATTAAGTTATTTTTTTCCCTGAAATTTCAGACAATTTAGAAATGTTACATTTGTGTTGTGATTTTTCCACTCACTCAGCTGTACAAATTTGCTGTCAGTTTTTATGCCTGAGAAATTTGTTAACATTCTGAATGTAGTTAGTTTGTTTATATATCAGTCTTGCCAGGGAAGAAACTTAGATGATGGGGTTATCTAGGCAAAAAAATATTCTGTTACAAAAAATAGTATAAAATTTGTCATATTGTAGATATTTTGGAAATAAATTGTTTAATTTTTGTGTCATATCGGTGAGTAATGTTGATACATGAAAAAGACAGATAACATAAAGAATTGAGATTTAAAATTACGGTATTACGAAGTACGCTTTACAGTAAATTATAGGTTATACAGTTAGAAGATAAGTTTCAAAACTCTAGAAAAAAATGCAGTGAACTTGTATGACAATGACAGCCAGGACATTTTTGTGTAAATTTATATCTCGGTGAAGCATTGCTATCCATTATTAATTTTGCTTGCCTTACCAATTGAATCTAACGTTACCTTTAATGAGTTAGATATTAGATGAGTTTAAAAAGAGATATATATCTTTCATTGTAAGACGGTATTTTAATTATTTTACTTGAGATATTTCATCACTTTGAAAATGTGTAGGATACCTTTGTGATCACCATATGAAACAGCGTACCTTTATCTCATCGAAGGGACATCACAGAATAAAAATGCACATCCATGTTGTTGTTGATATCCATATAAAAAACTTGTTGCTAAGATATAAATAAGATAGGATACTTTTAATTACCAGCCACTATGATATCACAGTTGAACTATTTTAACTACCTGTGTTGTGACTAAATCCTTTACATTTAGTCTGTACAGGATAAGCCATGCAATTCTGTGCCACCAATTCTATGCCACATCTTTTTATCTGTACCCATTTAACATAAACATTCTAGGTGTTTTTTTGCCATCTGATTGAATAATGATTTAAACTTCTGTTTGTCTTTTTGTCTGTCCATAACTTCAGTTTTTTACTTCCACTTTACCTGCTTGTAAAATCTTGATTTTTACCAAATAGATAAACATATCCAATATACCTGCAGAAAGTTGCCTTCTATATACATGTTTCTGGTCCATTTAAATATTCCTTCCTGTTAGGTAAGATATTAAGCCCTGGCTAGGTCTGACTTTCCAATAGTTGTGACTTTTGATTGGTCTAGAAGGAACCTTCCAAAACTAGTGTCCCTTGTCATAGAATCAAGATATACTACAGAATCCTTTCCTGCATATTGCCTTGATATGCAGAGGTAAAAATTTCTGCCACTTCATCTATAGCGAATGATGTCCCAAATACAGTGGCCATAGACTTAAGGATCAAACACCTCATATTGCCTAGTATTGTCCCATTTTGCCAGATCCTGGTGTTAGAATGTTTATCCAGTTTGCTTGCAGTTGTTTTTTCTGAGTATTCCAGTTTCTTCCACCACCCCAGAACTGATCACCTTCATATAAGTGAAAAAATTTTTTGTAGCATGAAACAATATTACTCAACTCCAACCCACCCCACTCTTCTATCACCATACCCAGGTACAACTCCACCCCACCCCACTCTTCCTATCACCATACCCAGGTACAACTCCACCCCACCCCACTCTTCTATCACCATACCCAGGTACAACTCCACCCCACCCCACTCTTCCTATTGCCATACCCAGGTACAACTCCACCCCACCTCTACTCTTCCTATCACCATACCCAGGTACAACTCCACCCCACCCCACTCTTCTATCACCATACCCAGGTACAATAAAGAAGCTTCCATGTAATTCCTATTATCAGGGGTTTATATGCAGATATACACATATATAAGTGATATATTCATCACTGAGATTCACTTTTTTATGTGTATAAGCAAAATATTTGTGCATTAAGTCAGACCAAATATGTGAAAACATATATAAACATAAAGTTATTATCTTTTGCAGTTTTAATGATTGAAGTTTTTTAGATCCACCATATAAGTTGTAATTTTGAATGTCTATAGTTAGAAATTAGATAAATAAAAATAGAAAATGAAACTTTAGAAAATAGAATAAATAAATAATTTTTTGACAAAATTGTTAAAAATGAATAGCTCATTCATTACATCATTTCATCTTAAGCTGAAAATCAGGGAGTTAACAAAGCAAATATGATAGAAACATTTTCAATGTCATAATGTAGTTTATTCAAAATTAGCTGGAAATGAAAATCAATTAGTGGAAATGCTAAATAAGGATAAACGATAGGTTAGATTATAAAGGTGAAATGGTTAATCAGTTGTGTCATGACCTTGCTTGTGTTTGCACTTTTTAATGAGAGTTCATAGGAAATGTGCACTACCTCAGTTTTACAGGGTCAAACATCATATTTCTATGTGCAGTTAGATCGTTTCTGGAACAGTAACTTTCTAAAGTTATAAATCCATTATTTTTAAGCAAAATTAAGCATTAAGTAGGAGAACCATCTTCCATTGCTATGTAGAAGATATTATAGTGTTCAGTCTACTTTCAGTAGACCAGATAGATTCCTCAATAAACATTTAAAAAAATATCCTTAAGAAACAATTATATTGATGTCGGTAGATGGTATCTCAAAGCTGCTCATCATGGTTAAATCTCTATAATGACATCATATTTGCGGTAGATACCCAGGGTTCCTTTGTGTGTCTGTCATGAGCATAGATCGCAATATCTACTAATCACAGGTGTCTTGGGGACATCAAGGTCATATTTTAAAATTTTTATATTTTATGGGTATTTAAGTAAAATTTAAAGTCAAGTTTTGACACTTTTAAACTTTTAATGTTAGTGTCTTTCTATTCATTATCATCAACAAGGGTAAAATTTTCTCCTTTAAAATATTCCAGGTCACATCAGTTTTGTTACAGGTTATAAAAATGTTTTGAAATTTTAAAAGAAAAATAGAAAACTGAAAAAATGATGTTGTAAAATTTCCTTTTAACATTACATGCATCTAAAACCAAAAGTATAGAAAACCAAAATGTTGAGTGACATTTAATATGTTGTTTACTTTTGTTAGTTTTAATATTTTAATTTCATTGGTACTTGTAAACAATTTCTTTTATTTTGTAAATCGGGGGAATGCGAAGGTGATAAAGAGACATTACAAAAGTAAATAAACATTGTTAAATATCTGTAGATCACGAAAAATAGCAAAAAAAAAGTTTAATTTTTATGAACATTTTCTGCTCATAATACAAAAACTAATACAAGTCAACATTAGCAATATGAAACATGAACAATGAATGAGTAGATTCTGATTCTCTGAAAAGAACCACCAAGTTCTGTGTTAAAAGAGTTGATTGTTGTTGTGGAGTTTAAAGCCTTGGTCAAGATTTTCACTTGTTTGGAGGCAGTCAGTTTTTTATGGTGTAGGAAACTGGAGTGACTGGAGAAAAATCTCTGATACCGTAGAAGATTGAATAGCTATTCAGTTTCTGTGGTGTTTTACTCCATTCATAATTATTTATCTTGTAGGGAGAAGGTCATTTCAGAAACAAAGGAATAAATATACCATATACAACTTCACAATACATACTGTAACAAAAAAATGGTGCCAATTTTTTGCCGTATTATAAAAATATCAGCCTTAAAATATAGATGTATTTTCAACAAATCTATATTATATATATTTTTCAATATAAAAACATAAATCATTAAAAAAATTTTTTTTATTGATTTGACTTTTTTCTTCTGGTGATTTATCTAAAACCAAGGTAATATTCACAGGTGTGCAAATTAAAAACTTTTGTTTGTTTGTTTAATTGATTAATCTTGTTAAAACGTAAATACGTTTTTCTTTGTCATATATCTTTGTATGTAGCCATGATAAAATGGATTTATTGTTTCAGTATTTGTAAATAAAGATAATTTGTAGTTAACATATTTTTCACTTATATCAAGACACCACAAGTAATTATAGTACCACAGTTTTTTTGTAGTAGTTGTGATGATGTATAAAATATAAAGTGTCTGACCTAGTTCAGATTTGCACTGTAGCTTATGTAGTGAAATGTTTTGGATTACATGTAGTTCAATGAAGTTACCGTGTTTGACGTCTAATTCAAGATTCCTTCATTTATGTTAAGGTGGTCAATTTTTAGAAGAAACTAGTGTACTAATAGTAAATCGCTGATCTTCTGCAAATTAAGTGACAATCTTTCTTGCACTAGGTTCTACTTGGGTAGGATTCATGACTATGCTATAAGAAATACTGAAATCTACAAGCGTGTGACCACTTGGCAATTGAGGTATCTTTGTGTTGCTAAGGAGTAATTGTTATCTGTAAATGCTGATAAATACTTCCAAAATAAAATTGACTATGTCTAAAAAATATGGATTATTATCCTAAATTTGGTACAATTACAAATTTAGCAAAATGTGCAAAATTTACATTTTGTATATTGATGGTAATCCTCTGTATTCTTTTATAAATGACTTTGCAAGAAAATATATTCAAAGGAACACACAATAAAAAAGAAAAACTAAATTTTTGTGGTATTCATATAACTTGGTCCAATTTCATAACATTCACCTTAACCCCATAAATATCTCTTGCTCAGATAATCTAAAAAAATGAAAAATTAAATATGATATTAATTCATATTAGATCTGTTATCTCTGCCAGAATAAGATGTTAAAATTAGCACATTTATGAAAAGAGAGTCCCTTCTCCAGACGATACGTAATATTTTTGAAAAACTGGATATTTTCAAAATTAATATGAATTACAAATTATGATATAGTTTATGTAAGTGATATTATATATAACAATAAAGCAGACAAAAGATTATGATATCTTATTATAGAAATATTAATTTTGATATTTTATCATACAAAAGTACTCAGGGTCGTTTCTCCTTTTGCCGTGCAAAACCCATGTCTCGTCTAAATCAGCATGATGTGTAAAACGCAAAATTTAAATCTGATATGGTTTTATGATATATGAATGATTAATTTTGAATATTGAATGTTTTAGTAAATAAATCAGATAAGAATAGCAAATTTCGTATTTTGATTAAAATCAGTCCAACTGCAAGGTACAAACATAACAACATCGGTTTATGATTACAAACTTGATGTAATAAAAACGCCAGCAGCACACACCTTTTATTAAAACATCATTTGCTACATCAAATATTTTAATCTTTTAATCTAGATAGTAGATATTAACCCATTTTTGTGCAAAAATGTAAATTAAGATAGGGCGGAGAAAACGGAGAAATTACATTTGATATCAAATATAAGATTGTTAAATCTTTGTTAGGTAACCTAAATTTCAGGAAGTATTGTGAAATAAATTACAAATTCAGGAACCTTACTTCTGGCAGGTCTCTAATCAGAAAATTTATTTTTAACATTAAATGTCAAATCCAAATTCCAAACTGATTATCTATTTTGATAAAGTGTAATTCATAAAAATTAAATTTTAGAAATATCTTTTGTGAAATCTTTCACCTTAAGCTGAGACATTTTATTGTTAACTTGGCTGTCAATGTTTTTTGTATGCTGAAACTTTTTGAGAGTGTATTGTTATAAAAATATACAAATCAAATCTGATCAAGGTGCAATTTTATGCCTTTTTATCTGACAACTGTAATTTTAATCTTGTTTTTCTGTTTTAAAATGCCAATATATATTATGTGCCTAAACCAGTAACTTTAGAGAGAGAGAGAGAGAGAGAGAGAGAGAGGAGGGGGGTGCAGGCTTGTGCCATATTGAGCTCAAGCATTTTTTTTTCAGATACAGCTTCCTCAACTGGCTCTTAGCATTAATAAGACAGAACACCGATAATTCAATCTATACCAATAACTTCATTTGCTGTCAGTGAATTGAGCTTAAAGAAAATAGAAGTTTCTTATTCCGATCTGTTTATGTTTTGATGGTTCAACTAGTTAAATTACTGCTACATGTGTGCTTACTTTAGCGGTAATGATACAGAGTTACAAGGTGTGTGGTATATAGTTCATTAATACAGTTCAGAGGTCACAGAGGTTAGTAGAGATCATGTATTACAGAATAGTTACCCGATGCACACCCTTAGTAACCAAAGAAATTGAAATTTTAGTATCATAAATTGTGGCCTGATCAATCTAATTAATTGCACAGTTTCAATCCTAATTGACTTTTTTTTCTTTCCTCTCCATTACGCTCAGAAAAAGAATATTTGCACATTGTTCACACTACATGATCAAATGTAATTTTAAAGGATACAGCAATTGTATTATGTTATGACTAATATGATACAATATCAGTTTGATAAAGGATTCGATAACGGTGAAATGGTGCTGTTTGGAAATATTAACTAAAATATATGTGAAGTTTAATGTATTAAATTGTAAAGTACTGTTAGATAATCAGTAATGAATTTTCAAGTTCGTGGCAATTTTTTTTGGTGGTGCTTGTTAAGTAATTAGTGAGTCATTGGTTTTGAATCCAAAATGTTTGGAATTTAAATGTTTTTTGAAAAAAATTATCCAGAAAAGTTATTTATTTATTATCCTTTTAAAAGTTAAAACCAAGACATTGGTCTCAAGTTTCAAGTAGGAATTTATCAGATTTACTTTTAAGTATCTGTGAATTTTATTTCTAAAAGACTCTCTAAAATTCCTTTGAGATATTGAAAATATAAATTTTAGAATTATTTACATGTGTCATTATTTAAATTCTAGAATTAGGTTGTATAATTAATTGATTTTAGACCATTTTTAGGATGTTACAAACACCCATCATGTTTATTGAGTAAAATACAGCCCCTTAACTTCTAATACAAACAGCTTGTTAATCAAGTTGATCTAAAACACACAGTGTTTTCTACAGCTAAGGTTAGTCTCCCCTTAGGGCAGTGCTGTTGGTCTTTGATGCTCACACAGTGTTTTCTACAGCTAAGGTTAGTCTCCCTTAGGGCAGTGCTGTTGGTCTTTGATGCTTACACAGTGTTTCCTACAGCTAAGGTTCGTCTCCCCTTAGGGCAGTGCTGTTGGTCTTTGATGCTTACTCAGTGTTTTCTACAGCTAAGGTTAGTCTCCCCTTAGGGCAGTGCTGTTGGACTTTGATGCTTACACAGTGTTTCCTACAGCTAAGGTTAGTCTCCCCTTAGGGCAGTGCTGTTGGTCTTTGATGCTCACACAGTGTTTCCTATAGCTAAGGTTAGTCTCCCCTTAGGGCAGTGCTGTTGGTCTTTGATGCTCACACAGTGTTTCCTACAGCTAAGGTAAGTCTCCCCTTAGGGCAGTGTTGTTGGTCTTTGATGCTTACACAGTGTTTCCTACAGCTAAGGTTAGTCTCCCCTTAGGGCAGTGCTGTTGGTCTTTGATGCTTACACAGTGTTTCCTACAGCTAAGGTTAGTCTCCCCTTAGGGCAGTGCTGTTGGTCTTTGATGCTTACACAGTGTTTTCTACAGCTAAGGTTAGTGTCCCCTTAGGGCAGTGCTGTTGGTCTTTGATGCTTACACAGTGTTTTCTACAGCTAAGGTTAGTCTCCCCTTAGGGCAGTGCTGTTGGTCTTTGATGCTTACACAGTGTTTTCTACAGCTAAGGTTCGTCTCCCCTTAGGGCAGTGCTGTTGGTCTTTGATGCTTACACAGTGTTTCCTACAGCTAAGGTTAGTCTCCCCTTAGGGCAGTGCTGTTGGTCTTTGATGCTCACACAGATTTTCCTACAGCTAAGGTTAGTCTCCCCTTAGGGCAGTGCTGTTGGTCTTTGATGCTTACACAGTGTTTCCTACAGCTAAGGTTAGTCTCCCCTTAGGGCAGTGCTGTTGGTCTTTGATGCTTACACAGTGTTTCCTACAGCTAAGGTAAGTCTCCCCTTAGGGCAGTGCTGTTGGTCTTTGATGCTTACACAGTGTTTCCTACAGCTAAGGTTAGTCTCCCCTTAGGGCAGTGCTGTTGGTCTTTGATGCTTACACAGTGTTTCCTACAGCTAAGGTTAGTCTCCCCTTAGGGCAGTGCTGTTGGTCTTTGATGCTTACACAGTGTTTTCTACAGCTAAGGTTAGTCTCCCCTTAGGGCAGTGCTGTTGGTCTTTGATGCTTACCATCTACTCTGGTTTTACCTACTTTTTCAGACACAAACTGATCCAGTTAAACGCCATCACACCACCCCACTCATTCAAACTCTCAATGCAACATAAAAATTTATTATAATGAGAAATTGATTTCTCAGCAAATTTTATCCATTAGTTTATAGAAAAGGGAGAGGAGGGCTTTAAAATACTCTTACGAAAAATTGAAAAGTGAAGTAAATTAAAAATTTAAAAACCACCTCTTCCCTATCAGTTTGAGTGTTTTCTTTAGTAATCTGTAGAGTTTAGTGGTTTTATGTTCCTGTTTCACTTAGCATTGAGATGTTGGATTGGTAAATGATTTAAGTCATTCTATAAAATGTACCTTATAATACAGGTAAAATAATGGTGAAATATTGGTAAATTAACTGTAAAAACTATCAAGAATATCATATTTTAGTACTGGTAATGTTGGCTGTCAAACTCTGTTGTATGACTCTCTCTACTAATCATTGTTTATGACTTATGGTTACTGTTTACTACTCAGGGGTCAGTAACCACAGTGATAACTGTTATCATTACAAGTAGCCAGCCTTAACAGTCCACAGTGTAACATGTATTTTGTGGGTATGAAAAACTATAAGATGGGTGGAAAAAATAAACATATTATTAAGAAAATCATTTTGTCAGGTGCATTGAACTTCATTTTGACAGTTAATTTTTCACCGTAAAATAATTACTTTTAAAGGACTTTAACAATGAAAAATCATATCCACATTTATACAGGTCGTAACAAATGGAATAAATATCAAATTTGTTACAGTAACTAGAAAATACAAAATGACTATATATATATACTTGTATATATTATAATTCTAAAAATTGAATATTTAATAGCACTAGAACAGAATCTTAATTAATATCATTATGATCTGTTTTATATTCACAATATAAATTTTAACTTATGTTTGTACATTTTTTTTAAATTAAAAATTAAAAAGTACACATTTTTTTCAGTTTATGAACTTTAAAGAAACTTTTTTTTTGTTGTTTTTAATATTCTTTTTTAAATTAATTAAAAAAATTTTTTGTTTTTTTTGGTTAGCTCATTTTGTCATAAAAAATTCAACAACATTAATATTTACTTTTTAAAATTAATTAAAAAAATATTTTAATAGTAGTTTGTAGTTTTTAGATTTTAACTTAAAAAAACCAAAGGTATTTTTAAAACTATACACCAGGAAATAATGTAAATTACATCATCATCTATATGTTAATGTTGACCGTTAACTGAATATTCATGGCCATCAAGATTTAGTTATGTAGCATTTCTTTTTAACCCTGTATGGTTTTAATCATCTTCTAATTAGATAAAACAATTAGATAAAAATTTACAAATTCATTCCAACTAATAAAATTAGAATTAACACATGTAACTTTTTTTCTCTGTTTAAGTAATGTCTAATTCATGTTATTTTTAGTCACCTGAGTTGTATGGTTGCAAGCTGGGTAAAATTCTATCAAGATCTTATTTTTTTGTTGAAGATGATGCTGAATGTAAAGATGAAAAATTTAAAATTTTTTTAATGCTAAAATTTCCAATTACATGTTACCTCTGTCAACTATATTGTTCGTTGTCACACACACAAAAAAAAATTAATTAATTAATTAAAATAAATAATAGAAAAAACTTAATTTGGTTATTTTTAGAAGGTATGGTATTCAAAAAGTGGTGTTGGGGGTGAGGTGACTTGTAACTTCTGGTTGATATCTTTCAAAATCAGGTTTTGAAGCTAAAACATAATTTATTGCAAACAAATTTTAAAGGCATTTCTAATGACTGGGATAATGACATTATCCATTCATATTACAGTATTTTAGTTTGTATTCTTTCTTCATAATAATATATTCTGTTGATGTTATATTTACTTTACTGAGATATCAGAGATACAGGCAAGTTATCTCGAGATAGAGATGTCCAAAAACTCACGTGATTGAATGTATTTTTATATGATCTTCACTTGACATAGATAATGAATCCACTTGATGGCTTTCTTTTAAAACTTTAAGGGTAAGACCTTAGGCCTGAAGATAGAAGTTTAAGAGCTTAAGTTAGACATTTGACGTCATTTTAATGTCAGTGTGTAGCTTCCGACAGGAACGAGTGACAGAATGATAAATGTGTCCCCAGGACCAGACTATATGATATTAAAATGTGTAGTAGTGACCAGCTTAGGTGTGATACTTATTTAACATGTATACTAAGACTTGTCATAAGATTCTGCCTCGGTTATATAACAACCTGCAAATCATGTTTATATATGTACAAATCTCTCTCTCTCTCTCTCTCTCTCTCTCTCTCTCTCTCTCTCTCTAAATACCAAATAAATGCTAGGTATTTTGAAAATTTTGTCTTGATTTTTATTTCCTCAAAATGAAATAAACAGCCATGAAAGCATGCCAGATTTTATGTGAAAAAAAGTTCTTTTAAAAAAAATATTCTGAAATTTGATCATGTTTTCAATGTCTATAGGAAAAAAAAAGGATAAAAATTGAAGTTTGATGATTTTTCATGATTTACAGTTGGTTAATAAACTATCCTGGATTAACATGATTTAGAGAAAAAAAAACTTCAAATACCGGTAGCTTGCTTAGTTAATGATATAAATATAACATTTACTTGTGTATTAATCAAAAGTTAACTAAACAAGGCACGTAATAAAATATTTTCAGGATTTTAAAATCAATTTCAGCTTCGCTAATTATTTTGTACTTGAAAACTTTTAGATAAATTAAACATATTAATTTTACATATGTATTTATGTATATCTTTACTAAGGAGGGGGGAAATTTCAGATGTCATTTGTTTCTCCCATGGATTTCAAACCAGTAAAAAAAATGTCCATCATAGCTCAAACCAAGGGTGAAAACGTCTTTTTTATTTTCATATTAGATGTAAAATATTATAACAATCAAGATCAATTAGTGTTTATTTGGATCAGAAACTTACTAAAGAATTATTTATTTGTTAAAAAATGTCAGGAGTTTTAAATTATTTAAACTTATTTATGATTTATTAAAATACTGTTATACCCGGAAATTAGAGGGTTAACGGGTGAGTGAAGTCATTACCTCCAGTCAATAATATACTTATTTAGTGGTTAAAATCTTGTATTTTATTTGTCAGAATGACTAAAGGTTTATTTTAAATTCCCACACTTAGTGTGTGTGTGTGTGTGTGTGTGTGTGTGTGTGTGTGTGTGTGCTTGCTTGCTTTCTTTAAATTGTATGTTGAGGTACTGACTAGAAAATTCTTAATTGTTTGCAAACACCTAAAGATCAAGTTGATATGTTACTTCTAAGAAGAACAAAAAAAAATAAATAAATAAAAATAATAAACATTATGCAACATCAGTAACAAATCAGTTCTTATTTACTTCTGACACAGTTTTAACTACAAGGAAAAAGTGCAAATTATTCTATCAGATTATCTCCCTTTCTTTATCCATTAGCAGTCTATAGAATGATGATGCAGATAACTGTCTCTCAGTTTTAACTCATCTGCAGAATTTCTAGATGTAACACAATTACCAATGTTCAGTTTTTGTTTCTGGATTTTAAAGATAAGGAATTTATCCTGTTATTTTAACATTTATGTCTATTTCATGGTATTTTTGTGTAAACAGAAATTGAATGTTTTTGTATGTGTCGTGTCATTTTATGTGATTGCTGTGATCTGGTTGTTGGAGATTAAAACAGAATTTGAAGAACAATTTCAAGAATAACTTATTTTGTATCCAGATGTTTTTTAGTTAAAAAGATGAAATTTATATTTTTAACACAATTCACAAGTTTTTCCTTAAAAGATAAGAAGGAACATGCAGCATGTTTTTTTACCCTCCCTTTTTTCACAATGTGTCCTGTGATCTGGCTGTTTCATTCATGATTTTGTAATTGCAGTAAAACAAATGTAAGTTTCTTAATCAGGAAAATAAATCTAGAATCATGTTTAAAAACAAGCCAATAAATCAGTTGGTGATCAACTATTATTAATTACAAATTTTATCAGTTATACCTTACTTGTGTGCATGTAGATGTCATTAGGATATATTATTTAGGTCTGCCAGAAGTCAGCATCGCATGCTTAGACCTTTAAACTGAGATTGTCCCCCCTATAAAGTTCAATATAGAGCATTTTACTGTATTTGAAGTGCCCCTAGCTTTTATAAAGGGCAATTCTTTTACTTTCAAGTCCAATTATCGAAATAAAAGGCAACGATACCATGTTGAGTGCTATTTTCTATTTTCTGTAATTTAATAGAGAAAGAACAGAATTCAGATTCCAATTTCTTATATTAATTTCAATTAAATACAAGTTCTTTACCTTAAAAAACAATAGGGAGGGAAGATAATAAAACCAAGGGGTGGGGAGGGAAGATAATAAAACCAAGGGGTGGGGATGGAAGATAATAAAACCAAGGGGTGGGGAGGGAAGATAATAAAACCAAGGGGCGGGGAGGGAAGGTAAGAAAATCAATGGCAAAGGGGAAATAAAACCTTCGGGATTGAAGATCAGAAAACTATTCGAGAGATTATCTTCATTCATATATATATATATATATATGTGTGTGTGTGTGTGTGTGTGTGTGTGTGTGTGTGTGTGTGTGTGTGTAATAACAACTGTATCTAAACCAGTTTGTGCACATAGTAACTAGAACCAAATTTTCTTGTATAGGTTAAAAAGTTAGAGAAAGATCTTTTGACATGTCTAAAATATTTCATATATTATTGCATGTTTGAGATGTCTGATATTGCTCATACATCTTGTTCCTATTGGTGTCATACTAGTTTTTAGATATGCCTATTTAATTCTGAATTACTCTTAATATATTGTAACACAATACAAATGTTAATTAAACCATATCACGGGATTCATTAATATCTGATTTAAACATATTTCCTTTTTTTCTACATATGTAGTAAGCCCCCTGCTGATAAAGCTCAAATTCTTTATATATTTTAAACAGGGAAATGAATTATTTGCCATTTGACTATCTCTGTTAACTTTAGGGGTCAAAATTGGAATGACATGGTCATCACTCCTTGACCAATTCAGACCATTCTGATTAGAATCAGATGACCTGTAACAAATGTGACACTAAAAGTCTATATAAGAATTATTTATTGAATATCCCAGATACAAAGCATTGGAAGTGACATATTGAAATTGATTTCTTGTTAAATTGACATGGTGAAATTAATCACAGGAAGTAAAGCTGAAAGTGAAAGTAGCATGATTACCATGATGTTTATTGCCATTCTAATGATACAGTCATTAATAAGAGTGGTTCAGACATGGTTATGCAACAGATGTCCAGCCTCCGAAATTCTCTATTGAAATGTTTAGAAGATAGATAGACATTATGAAGATAACATATATATCTTTTTTCCTCAAATCTGTTAGATTTATAGCCAGTCAATGAGATGTTCTCACATACATCAAATATTTGACTAAATGTGTGGGCCATCAGTTTTACCCTTGCAAATCTGCTGACAGTTTGTCTTAAATTCATTCATATCTTTACATTTCTGTCTTTCAACCATAAATTGGTAAATTTTACAAGGAGAATGATTTTGTAAGAATTTCACTTTTTCGTTAGTTTAATCCCCACCCTGAATAAAAAAAAAGATGAGTGGCATACTTGTCTGTGATATCTGATTGTCTACAAACTTATAATTTCAAGAACTTCAGCATTCTTAATGAAAAAATGAAAAAAAAAATTATGTAAAAAATGATTACCTGATTCAACGTTGCAGTTTCTTTTTTGCAATTCAAAAAATTTCCAATGCTTTAGTGTTTTATTTGATAATAATACCAAGGGCATTTTTAAATGTGTCACATTTTTAAATCAAATAAATATTGAATATTTTTTTCTTTGTTTTCAGACCAATGGTAATATACTAGAGACAGATCTGAAATTTATAGTTGATTCTAAATGTAAGTATATTTTCTTATAAAAATGCCAAATGACCATCACTGAAAATATGTTCATACTAAGTGCCACATATCATTTATAGAATATAAGAGATGTAGACAATCAAATACAGAATACATACAACATACTTAGATGTATTTATCTAAACCAGTATCATAGATTATATTTTTATGACTTTGAATGAGTAGCAAAACATCAGTTTCAACGTGCGGTATAAGATCTACCAACAAGAAGTTGAAGATTTTATGTAATACAGCGTAAATATTTTTAGTTCATCTTGCTCAGTCTGTTTCATTTGCTTCTAGTTGTAAGAGTCCCCTGTAGCGACCACAAGTGGCCTACTCTTTTTCAAACTCTACAGAGGTGTTTTTAGTGTGCACTGAGACACGGTACCTCAGTTTTGAATCTCATCGGAAAGACTAATCTCTTAATGAGCTTTTTGTAGCTCTGGTATGGGCAAAAGATGAAAATCATCTTAAAAGTTTCCATTTTCTTTGTAAATTTGTAAATACAACAACATATGACAAAAAATAAGAATGCTTGTAAATTTTTGTAAATTTGTAAATACAACAAAATATGACAAAATATAGGAATGCTTGTAAATTTTCGTAAATTTGTAAATACAACAAAATATGACAAAATATAGGAATGCTTGTCAAAAGGCATTATGGATACTAATCAGCTAATCTTTTTTATCTTTTTGCCCTTTTTACAACTTTCTATATGCCTTTAATCTTACTAGTTAAATGTAACTTTTATTTATTTATTTATTTATTTCATTTCATTTCATTTTGGAGAAGGTGCAGCTTTTTTTCCAACTTTGGATGGAATGAAATGTGTTAATTGCACTTTAGAATCATTAAAAAAATTTTAAAAAACAGAACAAATTTAAAAATGTAAAAAATCTAAACAGGTGTTTAAAATATATTATCTACTTGAACTTTAAAAAAGTGACTGATAATTAAGTTTTTTAATAATAGGAAACTTGTTTCTCTTTTGAAATATTTTGGCAACATTTGTCCTTGAGAGTTTAATGTAAATGATTGAACAATTGTATAAATCATTTCTGATTGTTTCCCGTAAATAAGCATTGTATTATATATTGGAACTCATTAAACTTTTTATATACAATTGATGTTTATGTTTTGGACAGGGAATACACTAAAGGTCAAGTAAAAACAATTCAAGTTCAAAGGTGATCATTGGTAATTGATGTGATAATTAGTAAGGTAATTCTGACAGGTGCTCTAAAGAAGTTGATTTTATTGGGATGTTTAATTTGTATATTTTTGGGAAGGAAAAAAAATTTGTCCTGAACCTTTATTAGATATGTTTTATACTGATGTTCCTTAAATATAAGAAAAGAGCGGCCAGCATATCTAGCTCACCTGGTTTATTAAATGTGACTTGTATCTTGTATCAATTAGGGATAGTCTAAACTGGCAGAAAAAAAATGAAAAAAAATATATATATACATAACAATGAAAAAATTAATGAAGATTTTAAAAAAAAATATTCATGTATTCATTTTTGAAAAAGTGAGATATTTAATTAGAAACAAAGAAAAGAAAAAAATGGAGCCAGTGTTCAGAAAGAGATAATAATAAAATATAAATCCAGTTTTACTGAGCAAATGTTATGTCAGTATTGATACAATGTTATAGACATCCAATATATGGTTATTTTGATTTTTATATTGCCTATTCATATCTTCTAAGGTGACAATTGTACTACAAAAATCAGTGTCTGATGGATAGTTTTCTTATGCTTACAGTAATTCTCATAATTTGTATGAAAAACAAAAAGTAATAAATTGTTTTATGATGCTATTTGTTTTAGTTAAAAGTTAAGAAGTGAGAAATCACAAGGCATTTTAGTTTAATAAATTATAATTGATCATGAAACAATTTTTTGTGTTGGGACTTTAATTTCACAGTGGCCATCAATTTTATTTTGTGTTTGTAATTTTTTATTCAACTTAAATGTTTTTAGAAAATTGATAAAATCATGTGAATATCATAATGTGTAAAGTATTGTAAATCAAGTTGGATATTTGTGGATATTCTTATTTAATTGCATTACCACACTCTTTATTGAATTGTGATATATTGGTTTCTTATTGGTCATCCAAGATTTAACATCATATTTGTCTAACAGGTGCTTTCTTTAGCCACAGTTTTTCCAAAACCATAAGTTAGTTCAGTGTTTACGATTTTATGTGAAACTACATTGTTTATGGTTTATTAAGCATAATTTATTCAAGTTTTAGATTTTAAAATTAAAAGAATAAAATATTTAATCTAAAATACAAAGAATAAAATAATGCATCTCCTATTTAATTGAAGCTAATTATCAAATATGTCAGAATCATGCTTGAACAAATGTATTTATTGTTGCAAAATAAACAGCAAAATTGTAAACAAAATCTAAACTTTTTTTACAAGATTGCAATTAATTCTAGATTCCTAAAGTTTTTTTTTTTTAATTTATTTCCGGAATTGATTTCAACAGTTTAATATTTTATTAATGAATTCAAATTTTTTACAAAGTTGATTCTGTGGTTTGTACAGCTTTCCACGAACTTAATTATTTCGTACATCTAATGAGTATATCATACTCACCTGGAATATTAATTTCATAATCGTTAAATGTAAATATCATTAAAATAACAATGG
Source organism: Tegillarca granosa (assembly GCA_029721355.1). Classification (NCBI taxonomy): domain Eukaryota; kingdom Metazoa; phylum Mollusca; class Bivalvia; order Arcoida; family Arcidae; genus Tegillarca; species Tegillarca granosa. The sequence continues at coordinate 54,703,237 of CM056594.1, read as the reverse complement.
TGGTATTAGTATTCCCATGATAATAGTAAATAATAATTCATTAACAGTCATGTCATCATGCAATCTGAATTGTGTAGAAGTGATCTTGATCTAGTTTTTAAGTCATAAAACATATTGTTTACTTAAATGAACTTGCTATTTCTTCATTAATATTCATTGCACAGTTTTCTCTTAACACGTATTTTAGGTGAAAATTGACACTTTTTTCTAAGATTTTTTACCTCTTTACTTTACATATAATAATGCTTAAGATACACATTTTTGAAAATTTTAGAAATCCTTGCTAAATTTTCAGAAAGAAAGATAATATAATAAGTAAATACATTGCACATATTTATTTCAAACTCCTAATGTCAGATCTATATTAGAAATTTTGTATGCAAGTAAGATAAACCCCACAACTGAGCTGTTTGCTCAAAGCATCAATCCCAACTGACATAATTTGTTGAGGATACCTTTAATTCTTTCATATGCAAGCTTGTGTTCTCTGGATTCTTCAACTATGCCAGAACTGACTTCTTCAATATAAGTGAAAGAATGATGACACACCATTACTCCCCTCCACCATTCCACAACCAAAATCTTCTATATAAGTGTAAAAATTTTGATTTAGACATAACACAATGGCTGACCAGTGTTTATTTTGATATCTTTCAAGATGCATGGATATTGCATTAAAACAAACCAACCTTATGGTCAGCCTCTTACAAGAGACCTCTTTTCTTGCAAAATATACATGCAAAAAGCTTTTGTTTGACTAAAAGGCGAAAACACCATTGCTAGTTTCAGGAAATATTATTTTTTTGCAATAAAATCACTTCTAATATGTCTTGAAAAACATACAAGAAAAAATACAATAAAATTAATTAATTTTTGAGAAAAGAAAGATTTTAAAGTTAATGTACAGTTTCATGGTAAGTTTTCAATGTATCAGACATACTTTTTTGGACTTTTTATATTTACTTTTTGCCTAGATAATTGTATGTTTTTAAAGCAGAATTAATATGTTTAACACAAATCTGTGACAAACTTTCCATGTATGTTTAATGAGAACCTTGAGAGTTTAAATAATGTCCAAATATTAATTGATACTATTACACCGTTCTGAGAAAAACTTCAAAATTTATTATAAATGTACACAAAACGTCTCATCTTCAAATAAGACTTGAATACAATCAATTAACTTTTAGCAGATATAGTTTAGCTTTTTATATATAATAGAGATAGCTGTAATGTTTTATTATTTTAATTGAAACATGTTCCTAATATGGGACATATACTGAAGAATGACTTTGAAGCTCTAAGACCCCATAATTTACATCTACTTGATAGCTCAAAGATTGATACCCATTACTTTGCTTTTGAAATTGTGGTAATAACTGCCTTTACATGAATATGTAATAAGAACTTAAATAACAATATAGGATGATTTCTATAATATCTCTCATAATTATTACCCATAGTTTATAGTTTAAGTGTGATATTTTCTAATATTTAGGCTAAATGATACTAATTTTGCGGTTCTTACCCTTATACCTAATTTTTATTTTATTGAAGTGAAGTTATATTTGGCAATGTTATTTATGGCAGTAGCTTCAACATTTCCAAATATACCATATATTATTCATTGAAATTCAGTCCCTTTCTTGTCATGATTTTGAATTTGTATACTCATACTCAAATTCCACGTAATTCCTGAAGTCATAAAGGGTGTGTCATGATTAGTTACCATAGTTTCCAATTATTTGAAAAAAAAAACTTCACTTCCAAGAAAATATGTTTTATTATTATGTCAGTATGCTAAAAATTATAAACTTATATCCTAACTGCTCTTAAAACAATGAAGGACTTTAATTATAATTTATTTTTTGGCTGATGGTTTTTGTTAATATTTAATTTGTTGTTGTAATTAGATTTGTTGATTATTGCAGTATTTCCTGGTGTTACATGAAGAACTTGTGTTTTAAACACTTTATGGCTTATTTTTACATATTTTCACAAATATTTGGCTACATTTTTTTTCTTACAGGAATAATCATAAACTTGTGATGTTAAGTGTTCTTGAAATGATATCCGTTCTTGTTTACTTGTGTTTAAATGTTTTTACACAGAATACTCAAGTTCTCATATCTAAAATTGATTTTGTCAAGATATGTTTTTATTCATATTTTTCTAGCAATAGCAGAGTTTGTAAACAATAATCAGCGAGACACCAATATTTGACGTAAGCAAGGCTGATTAAATTGGATTCGGTTTAAATAAACCCTGAATTAAGTAGACGAGAAGTTGATGTTTTATTGATTTTTTTTTTTTTTTTTAAATTATCAATTTTCATCTAAGTAAATATTTTTACCAATTGTGGCACTTTGCCCATTTTTATGAAGCAAGTTAGGTCTTGACATTTTTGAAAGGTATATGTTATCGTAACATGTTACTTATATTGAAGTTATCCCCTTTTTTAACTTGAAGTGTGTTTCTAAATAAGTTGTAATGGTATGAAGATACTTTAAAATTTTCTAAACAGTGCCACGCCTTTACAAAGATATTGCAGAATTTTTTATGTTTAGCTAAGTAATAGGTGTTATGTATAAATATGTAATAAAGTTAGTAATTGAAATCTGCTTTTAATGTAAGTTTAAATGAAGTTATGTAATTGAAAAAATTCAAAATTCTATTTTATTTATATTTTATGGACAACTTAATAGTCCTATGATATAATATTTTACATTTCAAATAAGAAATATATATTTGAAATTTCTTATTAAACACTATTCAAAGGAAAAAGTTCAACAACATTTGACTGATAATATAAAATATTTTGTTTGCTAATCTCTGCCATTTGTATTAAAAACTAAAGAGAAATTAGAAATGCCTATTCCCTGGTTGAATTTGTTTTCTACAAAAACATGAAGCAAACACATTGCACCAGTCTTTTAAAACAGCTGACCATTCCAGCATTGAATTAAAAAGCTGATGCTATCAAATGCTGTACTTTTACCAGGTAAAACAATTCTAGCATAATGTATGTATAGGAAAAGTGTATGTGGAGATAGAGAGAGAGAAAGAAAGAGAGAGAGAGAGAATAATAATAAAAAAGTTACAAACAGTTTGAAGCCAAAAGTGAAAAAACAACACCAAAATGGTAAAAGGGACATAGAATAAATCATAATGTTGATGCATTAATTTGATTTATAAATTTAAAACTTGAGCCACTAATTCCTAAAAAATCATCATTTTAGTCTTATTTTAGGTATAAGATTGTCTTAGATTGTTAAGCTATTCTTGGGATTTTTGATAAACTATACCTGAGAATCAACAGGTAAATCTAGTAATGGGAAAATTTTTTGACAGGTACCTTAAAGTCAAGGTAAATATTCCACTTTCTTATACCTTATAGGATATTTCATTTGTTAAAGTAATATTTTTTTGGTTAGATTGTTATTCAGACTTTGCCTAATTGGATCATTAGGCTGGTTGATGTTTGCTGAAAATAAGGTATTCAAAAACCTTCCGCTACTTTCCAATTGACTTTTTCTGTTCCACTCAAGAATTTGAATATTGGCCACATTAGGGAGGTATGCTAGCTCCTTCATGGTTTTTTGTCACTATGGGGGTTCTTGTTAATTGGGGTCAATCAGGTATACCCATTTTTATTTCACACTTCTCAAAAAAATTCACCATTAATTGAAAGCAGATATTAATTAGGGAAGAGCATGAAAAAAACGTATTTTTTATATGGATATGATTTTATTTAAAAAGCAATGAATTAGACACCTTGCGATTTTAATTCTCCAGTCTGTCGTCAATTTGTGACAAGTGAATAGGTAGTGTTTATTAAAAAGAGAAAAGGTGAAATATGGCTTTTCTTTTGTTATTTTATTTATAATAATTATTAATTTTTATACCTTCTTACAATATAAAGTATATAATTATAAATTTACTTTGCAGGTGTCAAAACTGAGGAGTAAAAAGCATTTTAGTTTTGGTGTTGGTTTTTAAAGTATTTTTAATGTTAAGGGCAGGTTCAATATCATACCGTTGGGTGGTATGAGAACCTTTTAAGTGGTGTATATATACTTTGGATTTTAAAAAGTAAAAAATAATTATTTTTATTTATATTGGTTTTTGTGTGTAAATTTTTACTTGTATCATTATCAGGACATCAAGATTGATGATGACTTCTCAATTAAGTTACTGTGAGAATGGTCTCATTTTAAAAGCACTTTAAATAAAGATCAGAAAATGAAGAAAATTAAGAAAATCTTTAATGTCTTACAAAAATTGTACTTATGTTCCCACTCTTTAACTATACTTAATTTTGTTTGTTTTGTTGTTTTTTTTCTTTTTTCAAAAAAGATATAAAGAAGAAATGATTAATATTTTACAATTGTTATTAGTATTCAGTTATAATCTTGAACAGGACATCACTTATCTCAGCATTTCTTAATTAATGTTGGTTAAAGTCATTCAAATTAAAAAAAAAGAATTAAATTCAAATGAAAATCATTGACATTTAGTGCATATACATCATTTGACAAAGAAAAATTAGTTCTAGTAGACCTTGTCTTGATTATTCTTCTTTCATAAAGTCATCTTTGGGTTTTGCCGCACTGGATCCTATGTAAAAGAATTTAGTATTAAAACATTAATAATATGTGTGGGGCTTGGCAGGCTGGGTGGCTTGTGGTCACAGTGCCTATCTCTGCCTATGCACTGCATCCCACTTGAATAAATCCTAATATGAGAAAGGTTGATTAGTTCTTCAGGCACTTCAGTTTGTTCTGCTATTCAGTCACTGACTTTGTCAGCACAAATGTCAGAACCTTAAGACATAAACCACCATTATGCCATTCTACGCAAATTTGTGCCAGTAGACATGTTCATTTTGCAAACAATCATTGAAACAAAGTTTTCAGAGATCTCATACTTGAACTCTTGATTTTTATGTTTTTACATCTGTCTTTAATAACTAAAATAGCGCATTGTTGTGAAGATCACATTTATTTGATGATAATATAATTTGTCTCAATAGAGTCACATTGCTATTTTCTGAATCATTCTTTATAGGTAAAAAACAATTGACTTGGAATGTTACTGCCAGGAATTGTTCATATGAAATGGTCTTGTTATGTAAAGAATGCATTACTGCTTGAATTTAAATTGTGCATTAAACATTTAATGTACACAAATTCATATTTATCTATATTGTGTGTATATATATATGTTCAGTTTTTTGTAACCTCAAAATGCTATTTTGGTTTAAACTTAAAATATATATATATAAACTTCAAATTTAAATGATAAGTAATTATTCTTGTTGGAAAAATGAAATTGCTGTCAACATTTTGTGTGACTAATGTTATTGTCATGGCATCATAATTGACAACATTTGACAATTATTACTTTTGCTGCAGTTCAATAAACTTTTTTACAAACATTTTAAATATGTATGTGCACATGTTTAAAAGAAATATTTAGTTTTTTCTTTCTTAAATTATTTTTATGAAGATAAAGGTTATATATTTTTTTGTTTGGTACAAATGATTGACATTTTTGCTTTGTCTTTTTGCGTGTTTATTCTCAAGTTCCCTATAAATATATATATTCATGACCTAATTTTGACATGCTCTGTATATGGTAGTAACAAACTAATTGGGGCTTTAAATCTAATTAATAACTTGCCATTATAGTTTACTAACGTTTCCGTCTTGTTTTCTTGGGTTCTAACAGAAAGATTCATAAGGAGACTGTTAAATGGAACATCATCTCCAACTCTTATTTAGAAATTTACCCTTTGTCTAGTAGCTATTTAAGTTTAGCAAAATCCTCAAGCTTCATCATGACCCTAACCTTTGACCAATAGCTGTTAAATTTTGCTGTATGTATCTGACACTATCTTGAACTTTCATCATGACCTTAACCTTTGACCAGTAGCCATTAACGTTTGCTGTATGTTTCTGGCAAATCTTGAACTTTCATTATGACCTTACTCTGTCCAATAGCCATAAAAGTTTGCTGTATGTATCTGGCAACATCTTGAACTTTCATCATGACCTTACTCTGTCCAGTAGCTGTTAAGTTTGCTGTATGTAATTGGCAACATCTTGAACTTTCATCATGACCTTACTCTGTCCAGTAGCTGTTAAGTTTGCTGTATGTATTTGGCAACATCTTGAACTTTCATTATGACCTTACTCTGTCCAGTAGCCATTAAAGTTTGCTGTATGTATTTGGCAACATCTTGAACTTTCATCATGACCTTACTCTGTCCAGTAGCTGTTAAGTTTGCTGTATGTACTGGCATCATCTTGAACTTTCATTATGACCTTACTCTGTCAGTAGCCATTAAAGTTTGCTGTATGTATTTGGCAACATCTTAAACTTTCATCATGACCTTAACCTTTGACCAGTAGCCATTAAAGTTTGCTGTATGTATATGGCAATATCGTGAACTTTCATCATGACCTTACTCTGTCCAGTAGCCATTAAAGTTTTGCTGTATGTACTGGCATCATCTTTACCTTTCATCATGACCTTAACCTTTGATCAGTAGATGTTAAAGTTGCTGCCTTTATATCTGGGTTTATAATTTACAAGAAATATAATCATCAAATCTTTTGATATTCGATCATTCTTGTTTTTTCTCTTAGTTGTCAATGACAACACAGGTGCTAGGGAAGGGCTTTCTTTCATACCTGACATTATTGGTCCACAGAGTGGGTAGATAATCTTGTATGGGAAAAAGGTCATCCTCCTGAAAGGCAAGTAGAAGATTAAGGTCTTGCTCTGAAAGTTATGTATAAATGTTTATACTAAAGTATTTGATTAATGAGCCTGATATCTACTCTAAATGACCAGCAGGGAGGAAGAAATGAACAGCTTTGTTTAGTAGTCCCCCTACTGTTTGATAAACTGTACTGGACACACCTGATGTAAGATTTTATATGATGAACTTTGATCAGTTGATATCACATGGCTAATTAGATCTACTCATTGAAGGTGGTCTCAGTAGAAAATCTCTTCTTGACCAAAATTATTTTTTCTTTTCATGATTTTAGTTTGTTTGTAAATTTTTATAAGACTTTTTGAGACTATTGAGATTTTTCTGAAGAAAATTTGAGAATATAATTGAGTATATGATTGACACATTGTTACACACAATCAAAAATAGAGCTAAAATGAGACAGAATTAAAATAGTACTCTCCATAGCTTAAACTGTTATTTTACCTGGAGAATTTACAATTGTCATTAAATGTATACTTAACAAAGAGTCAGGGAATTCTACTTCAAAATCATACACTATATATATTGGGCACCTGCTTAAAAATGCCTGTTAATGATGTATTAAGGTCAAGTTAATATTAGCTCACCTACATGGATTGCAAAAAGAGGTGCTGTTGTATCCAGCATACAGTTATTAGTAATGGTACAACTTCTATACAGTGATGCACCTGTACAGGCAATCTACCTGGTGATGTTTGCCATTTATTTAGATCTGCTATGCAGAAGCATTTAAATTTATTTTCAGAAGTAGCACAGTTTCTTGAAACAGTCTACCTAAACAAATATGACTACCCATTTGTCTCTATAAAATCTATATAATACTTTTTACATACTAGATTGTGTTAGGACATTATATGTTAATAACAAAGATACCACTTATTGGAGGCAATCTCATTTTTCTATGAACATTTTTCTGAAGAAAATAAAGGATACTGAAATAATAATTTACCCCTCCCAATGGAGTTTCATAATTTTGACATAAAATGTGAAGAAATTAAAATTTTTATTGCCAGACTAAAATCTTATATGATGCTTTTTTTGTTTTTTGTTTTTTTGACACATGACTTAACTAACGGTTTGCTGTGTAAGGCAGTAGACAGTTAGGTAATTAGTAGTTTTATCTCTATTTGACATTGCTTTACAAATGACCACGATGTGTTTATAGTTGTCAGCTTGTTATAATCCAGTAAAAACTAAAAAAAATTATAACATCTTGATAATTAATGAGAGACAACGGCAAATTCATGTCCTTTTGTCAGAAAATAATATCCTGCATAAAGTAGATTTATATGGTCAGCATACAACCTGGAGCAGGATTAAATGTGTTGGTCATTAAATTTTGACAACTTGAACATGATGCTCACTTCGGAGGTAAAAACCTTCGGGTCTGGTCGTCGCCACGTAACCATCAAAACTTTGTACTTTTAATTTTTTTGGTAAAAGAACACTTTTTGCATCGTAAAATTTTGCCATTTTCCATTTAAAAGTTTTTAATTTTTTAATTCAGACACTTTTGGTTTTAAATTTGACCACAGGAAATGCTCATTAACAAACATAAACAGAATAAAAAGTGAGAGAAAATAAAAGTTTTTTCTTTTGTAAAAGAAGGAAAAGTGTAATTTTTCTTCCATAATTTCATTATTTCATGTTAGAGGAAGTCTTTTAAAACAACCAATCATATCAAGTGTACAAATAAAAAAAAATTACAAGTAAAATGCAATACAGAAGTGTTACATGCCACACATTAACAATAACATTTATTTCCCTGAGTACTTTGGCATTGTGGAAAGCTTGACTAAAAGTAGGAAAAATAAATGGCTACAATTGAGATATTTTCAATAATCTTTATCATAAGATATGAGAATTTCTTTTAATATTGGTCGAGTTGTCTAAAGATCTGATAATAGATCCCACTGGTAGCCAAAGCCTAGATTTAAAACAAACTCATCAGATTCTAGTGTTGGAAAATTTGTCACTTCATTTGCCAGAAGTTTGGTGATTTTCTCTGGGTGCTGCAGTATCCTATGCATTCCAGGTCTGATTGCTTTGGTATAACTGAAAACAGCATTACTTCACCTCATTCCATCTAACGTGTATTGTGAAGAATCAATTGAAGACACATGAAATTACTTTTTAAATTGAAAAACACACACTGCAAAATTAATTAAATTTACTTGAGACTTCTAGCACCTTGCATTGGCTGTAGTTGAGACTAGGTATTCCAGAAGACTAAAAGCAACTCATCCTTGCTATCAACATCAGTTGTACACACATACTGTTAGTTATTATTACATGGAAGCAGCAGGCAGATTTTCCCCATTTCCCAAGATTATTGTAATCAATTTTTGTATTATATATTTTTTGTTTCAAATTTTACCTATAAGCATGAATGTACTATTATTGATTCACGATGAGACTGATGATAGAAACAGGATTTTAATTTTAGATTAGGGTTTTACATTTAGAAGGTATGGTGAACGTGGGTGTTAATTTATTGGTGATGAGGCTTGTTATGTACCTGGTATTGTATCAGGAAAAGACTTAGAATGATAAATGATAATACAAATTTATGTTTTACTAAGTAAGGTTAGACCACATTTAACACAAGATGGACGGATTCTCCTTACCAGCTACAGAGGTAGCACCCCCTCATATTACAACCTTAATTGTTATATCTTCCGTGAGGTAAAAAATAAAACAATGGTTTTTACCTCCTCTAAACCAAAATGCGACCTTTTACAGTAAATAAAGTCGTTTTGACACTTAAATAACATATTATAATTTAAAAGACTGTTTACTAATTATTTATAACAAAAATATGTTTTTGTTGTGGTAACCTATCATATAACATCTTTATGTAATTATGATAATTTATGCAAAACTGTTGTATTTTAGTGTGTTTGTTACTTTATTTTAAAATTTTTATCTGTCAATCTGATATTATGATTTTTATTGAAAATAATAATACAACCCCTGTAATTTATGATATATTTGTGCAAGTAATGAAATGTTAAATAAATTTGTGGGGGGGGGGGGGTTAAACCACTATGGGACAATTGTTTTCTTATGAAAACTGCTTTTTTCTTCTTTTTTTCTGTTTTTAATTGTCATAAATAATAAAATATTTTGACTGACATAAATAAAGTTTCTTTTCTATGGTAGAAGATTTAATTATTGTAAAAAATTATCTTCGATATAAAAAAAAATCTTTGATTACAGTACAACTTTTAGTTGTAATTCTGTTTTCCTTCTACAAGCTAGCGCTCTCTCTCTCTCTCTCTCTCTCTCTCTCTCTCTGATGTAAGTACATTGTTATAGTGTGAAGCATTTCCAATTGAACTCTGTACCGCAGTGGCACATAATTAAGAATTGAATTTTAAAAGTAAGTTAATGAAATGTTAAATAAATTTGGGGGGGGGGGTTAAACCACTATGGGACAATTGTTTTCTTATGAAAACTGCTTTTTTCTTCTTTTTTTCTGTTTTTAATTGTCATAAATAATAAAATATTTTGACTGACATAAATAAAGTTTCTTTTCTATGGTAGAAGATTTAATTATTGTAAAAAATTATCTTCGATATAAAAAAAAATCTTTGATTACAGTACAACTTTTAGTTGTAATTCTGTTTTCCTTCTACAAGCTAGCGCTCTCTCTCTCTCTCTCTGTCTCTCTCTCTCTCTCTCTCTCTCTCTCTCTCTCTCTCTCTCTCTCTGATGTAAGTACATTGTTATAGTGTGAAGCATTTCCAATTGAACTCTGTACCGCAGTGGCACATAATACAGAATTGAATTTTAAAAGTAAGTTATCCTCCTGACATCTTTTATGTCACATGACATATATATACATTTTGTATTTGTCAAAACTTAAGATTTATGACTTACATTTATTACTTATACTCATAAATTATGTCTGATTGATAAATGTTTTTATTCAGTTCAAATTTAATTATTTTTTATCCTTTTTTTCAGCTCAAAGGGAGACATCTCCATCTTGAAGGGTCAAGGTAATTAACTTAAATGCACTTTAAAATGTGGTTTATTGTCATGTTCTTTTCTTGACTACCCAGTGTGACCTTTGTACAGTAAAACCTGATTATACTAACACTCTTTCAATTCCTTGGTATTTCTAATGGGTTTGACAAAGTATGAACTTTGAGAGATGGAGACATCTTAAGAAAAAATAGTAAATATAGCAACATAATGACATGTACTTTACAAACACATCGAACATGACATCACAACTATTGGAATAGCAAACACACAGTTCAGTAATAATTAGAACCACCAAGAACATGGCATTTTGTTGTTATATTTTCATGTTTCATGTTTCATGTTGACCTCAGGTCATTTGACACAATTTTCTACTCAAAAAAAAAAAAAAAAAAAATTGCGATCATTTTGAAATTTTGTGTGGAGACATAAGCAGTACTACCATTATTATAGCATTGTCTTAAAAATTATCATGTAATTGACATTTTAAAGTCTGTTCCAGATATCCCATGTAAACCTAGATTTTTTTTTAAGTAAACTGTTCCTAAAATCTCATGTTAATCTTTATTTTTTTCCCAAGAAATCTATATCTGAAATCCTTTGGTGACCAAAAGTTTAATAAAGAACAGGGAAAATTAAAGGATTATAACAGCTAATAGTCACAGATACTAGTTGGTTTACAGTTAACATTTAAATACTCATTTTTTCATGGAAATCCCCAGATATTACTGTAGGATAAGATACAACTTATTCTAGGGAACATGAAAATGACTTCTTTGTTTTAAGTAGAAAAAGGTCAGAAAACCATAATTTATGTGCCGGGACAGGAAGACTGGAGTTGCCAAGAAGTCCAAAGCACGATCTTTTACAAAATCTGACCTGATATTTATCCAAATCATGAAGCAAAAGTGTGACACAGTGACAGTTCATTAAACTGTTTATAATATAATGGAGTTATATAAGACAGGGGATAATATTTTTAGATGATCGTTTTTTCTTACACTGACAATTTTATTGTTGCAGTTACTTACCTATCTTCATAACTTTGTTGTTTTATTTCATTCTTAAATGCTATCCTGTGTAAAATGCCGAAATAAAATTTTGAAATCCACCTGCTTTTTTTTGTGAAATGGTCAAAAAGATTACATGGCTCATGACTTTAAAAAGATTTTTTTGGTTAAAAAAACTTGCCCAGACTAATATGCTGTCACCTAGTTTAGTTGTTAATATTGTCAAGAAGAACAATTTTTGCGTAATAGTTTTCAGTTAGAAATGTTATGGAGTTTTAATTACATGTCTTTCTCGTGTCTGACAAATTGCATGACATTTTTTGTACTTTCTAAAAAATGACAAAAGTTCAAGTCTTATATGTTGTAGATATTAGTGTTATATATTCTTATTCATGTACATTATTTCTTTAATTTCTCTTCATGATGCATGCATCTATTTCATATTTTTGATTGTTTTGTTTTAGCACATATATATCATTGCCATATCTTATTTATTTACTTTTTCTAGTATTTTTTTTATAATAAAACAAATTAGATCTCAACACTTATACCACATGTTTTCCTCTTTTTAACAACACTATAATTCACAATGTACTGATATTGGTTTTATTTGATTTTAATTAATAAGTAATATTCTTATGAAAAGTTAATACTTAAAATTTGAAAATTATCTTGTTAACTAGAATTTTACCGGTAAAATCCCTGTAATGACATTTAAGTATGATTTTGAAGTAGGAGCCTATTTAATCTCATGGTTAATTTTATTAATTTAGTAAATTAATTTGAGGCTGGTTTCATGCACTGATTTTTGTTCATAGTCACAGATTGTACTTGTCTGTTATTTCTGTATCTTTGCTTTCTCGTACTATTTGTCTCTGTTAATTTCTTGTTATTATCTACCTTCTCTTACCTTCTTTCTGTTCATCCTTTATAGCTTTTTATCTTTATATATTGTATACACATATGGTTTGCTTGTCAAACTTTTTTCAAGAAAGGAACATAAGCTTCATAAACCACATTAATAATATAAGTGGGAAATAAAAAATGTTTTTAGAAAAAATAATTTTGTGTTCCATTGCAAATTATTTTTGTAATGAACCCTGTGAGTCAACTGGATGTAATAAATTAAAATAGAAATTCAGTTTTGATTTTTTTTGTATTGGTTAAATATATTTTCTTATTAGCTTTTTGTGTTTTACAAGTGCCAAGCTTCCATATAAAACATATTTGTAGATATGCATAGCTTTATTAACAAAGTTTAAAAACTACCATATATGGTATGCAGATGTAAAATATTTATAGAACTTAAACAGATTGTCAGTAATGTTCAAAGTAGTCAGAAAATTTAAAATTGTTCTCGGGCACAGTTACGATATTAATTGGTTTTGTGTCTTGTTAAAAAAGCCTTTGTAGTGTAAAAATTTTTGCTGCTATAAGGCATTTTCATTAACTAAAATTCCCTTCCATATATGGTATTTAATTGTAAAGCATGTATATATTGTATATATTAAGATATTGTATCTTTCTAAATCTCGGTAGATGTTTTCCATATAAGGCATTTTAAGTAAATTTTAAGTAAATGTTCAGGATAAAATTAATTAGTACATTATGACTGGGTTAGTTATGGTGATACTACAGTTACGACCTATCATCTTTTATCTTGGGGGCCTATCTCGTGATTCTGAATTTTCTGGGTTGTAACTGCAATAAAAAAAATAAACTTTCCAGGTTATGTATTACATCAAAGCAATTGTTCATGTGATTCTTAAAAATATTTCATATAATCTTGATTTATTTTTACACCCATTTTGGGAGTAATGTTCATGTGCAGCTAGGAGAAGAAAAACACAAAATGAACAACGCCTCTCTGGAACATCGTCATATATATACTTATATATTAACCAACAATGAATGATTTTGTCATACAGTGTTTTGGACAGAAGTAAAATAATACACCTCCCTTGTCTTTTATTTATGTTTCTTATAAATTTTGTCACATGAATTTTACTAAATTTTTAGTTTCTTTTTGCTTCAGGCTGAATGTTAACGCCTTATTTTTTCTATTGTTTCTCTTTGCTTATAATTTGTTTCGTGTTGTTTGTTTTTGACAATCCTTGTTATATTTTGAAATTGCTTATGTCAGTGGACATTCTTTATCATTTTAATTTGACAATTAATCTAAGGATTCAATATTTCTGCAAGGTAACAACAAGGGTACCACATATAAATTTAAATGTCACAACATGATGCATAAAATGAGACCACAGATATGACTTACTACAATAAGTACATGTTAAGACCTCCTTCTAGCTGTCACACATCAACAGAATATTAACTACAATCCATTGACAGTCTTTTACCTCACTGTTAGACTCTAATTAATATTGATTTTAACATTGTACTTGTAATTCATTTGCAAAAGGTAGGTACTTTTCTTGAGGCATTCCCAATTTCCTCTGCCATCCCAGAACCGACTACCTAAATACCTACATGTATACCTGTAGCAAAAGAAACTTGATTGGGATGTAAAACACCATTATTCCTCTTCATTTGGTACTAGTTGTCCTGTAAACAAAATGGTTGCAGACTTAAAGGACAAAGTACCTGTTAATCACCTTGGCTTTGGATGGTTAAAACATGATGTAGTTGAGTCTGTCTACTGTTGAGAAATTTTTAATAAGATTTTTCAAAATTATAAAACTGTTGAGCAACTTTATGACATAAATCCTATATTTTATCATTTTTGTTCCTAAATTGTTTTCATGAAATTTTATCCATAAATTTTATCCATACATTTTAAATGAATCAGTTTTCCTAGTATTGAAGACACCTGTTTGTACCTGGAAGGTTAAATTAAGTAATGTTGACTGGTTTTAAACATGTAGAAAGGGGATTTTAAACTTGAACATAAAAACTAGTGTTTTGTAAATTACATTAAATTTTTATTTTTCCCATTTTTTACAGCACCATGATAAAAAAAAAATGGGTCCTCATTTAATTTTTTTGTGTAAATCCAACCCTTTCCCTATGTTTCTGTTGCAATTTTTTTTAAAAATTTGTTTGTTTGTTTGATGAGAATAGGAATATAACACCCCCCCCCTCTCCATGTTGCAGTTTGATGACTTTGTTTTTGATGTTTTGGTTATTACTTTTGAATTTGATCACCCTAGAAGAATTATAGATATTATGAACAGACTGATGTAGACAAAAGGCAACTTTAATAATGACACCTTATTTCCCCCCCCCCCCCCCCCCACACACACACACACACACACACACACACATTATATTCCAGCTCGTGCAATACAGTGATTACATTACACAATACTGGAAAAAAAATTATGTAAGTAAAAAAAGTCATCTAAATGAAAGAGGGATAAAGAAATAATTTTAATTGTCTTACAGCATTTTTAAACATCTAGGCTTTTTATGGACCCTTATTATTTAGTGAAAATTTTACACAAATATGAGGAACACCTGGCCTCACTAGGTGGAAGTTCACGTTTTAAATAAATTTGCTAGTTTTTCATAGTTTGGGATTGTGGTTTGAACATTGACCAATATGTTTGTGTTGAATGTTTTTTAACCAATACAGAAAAATATATTGAAATAAGATACTTTTTGGGTGATAATTTGATATGATGTTGGGATTGTAAAATTGAATTGTTCAGAACAAAAACTGTAATTCATATGTTACTGGTATTTAACAAAAATATTAAAATTATAAGATAAATTGGACAATTTTTTTAACAATAGAAAATTTTTAAGGTATAAAAAGAATTTCATGGGAACATATATCAACTTTAGGATCGTAAGACAGGAATTTAAACAAGTTGAGAAAGATCAAATAAACAGGTTGAGCAATGGGATGTTCTCTGGTATATTTGTACAGCACTCTGTTCTAATTGCCAATGTAATCACAAAGAATTGTTCAACATCTGACTTTTTAAGCAAAATAAATTTTTTAATGATAGACCATTTTGAAGTACTACTTGCTTAAGTATTATTTTCATATTTTGACTTTGTGGATAGAGTTGATTTCATTTGATGTTAGGAGTCAAATTTCTTCAAATTTTTCATCTTATTATTAATGGTAAATAATATTCATATTAGACGGCAGTATATTTTAACACTTGAAAACAAATTTTATTTTGCAGTAGGTCATAATTAGATCGCAGAAAAGATACTCAGCTAAAATATTTGAATTTTATTTTGATTATAGGGTAAACCAACATTAATATATATTAATTTCAAAAAATAAAAACCGTAGTTTTCCGTACTTGAAAATTAGGATGTTTATTTAACACTGTTATCTATTGCAAATAAAACGCAAATCGAAAGGTGAAAAAAATTTCATTATCTCTTTAAAGGAATCTTTTTCATTGAATTTTAAAACTTATTTATCAATCTAAATTAATTTTATTGTATATATTTATTTGATTTCCAGATCAGAAGATTTTGCAGAAGTTCGATAAGATCTGACAGGGACTAACAATATCAGGTTATGGATAAATAGAATAAATACATTATCTGAAGGTTGTGCTTCTCGGTTCAAAATAGGGCTCTGTGTTAAAGGCGTTTACAAAATATCACATACTTGCTGAGTACATAACTATCAGATTTATATGTTTCACATTGAATCCTGATTGGTCTGATGACACCTTGTAAATCAAGGATTTTGAAATACTTTTTATCTTATTCTAAAATACTTAACCAAGGTTCATGTTTGCATTATTTGGTCGCCTTCCTGATTTCTACAGATCACACGGTCTTAGTTCTGTTAGGTCATCACCTCCTTTTCAGAATTTATTTTAACATTCTGATTTGATAAAAAATTATGGAATATGTTAGAAAAAACAAGAATGATCCATTTTGGAAAAGTCTCTTTAATACTTTTAAAGACTGAAAATGCATGTGTTTTCTTTTTATTCGCTGTAAATACAAACTAGGGACAGTTCGGAGCAAAAAAAGTTGCAGTGTTTTTCCTCAAAGCTGAAACTATAAAAACTCATTTGGTTGGGTTTGCACTTGTGATACATTTATTTGTCATAAAAATCATCATCATCATCTTTATCAAGTAGGGTGAAGGCTGGACATTATACAATTTGTAAACACTTGCTGGTCTGCAGGTTTATTTTGCTACCTTAATCTTGTTACACTGAGGATCTAATTGTTTAGAAGTCAGTTTGCCTTTAGAGCAAGAAAAATTGTTATTAATCCTTCCAGTTAAAAAACTGTAAAGGTTTTATAAATGATATTTAGTTATTTGAGAAGGGCATTTAGGTTAAAAAGTGTCAAAACATCCATGTATCTAACTATTTAAATGTCTTTTAGATCATAAGGCACAGTGCAACTCATATTTATTTTTATTTAAACATTTTGGTCACCTTGTATAAGTCTACCACTTGAACTGTTTGTAAATAAGAACCAAGTAAAATGTATTACTGAATAGACAAATATTTAAAAGATTCTAATATGAGTATCCATACCAGATACCAAACAGACCACAAAGTGGGATTAATGGCATTCTCATGTAATCCAGAGTAACAATACCAAACGCAACCCAAATGAGATTAATGACATTCTCATATGATCAAGAGAAACAATACCAAATGTAACCCAAATGAGAGTAATGGCTGTTTAATGTTGTAATGGTTTATATGATTGTTTAATAGGGGTCTTTAGTAATAAAAAAATTGAGAGTTGGGGTGTCTTTTTCTGGATCTCCCACCTAATTATACTCTTAAATTTAATGATAGTATAAATGTTTTGGAATTTTAATGATTGCACTGTCAGTCATAAAGGGAAGACATTTTTAGTGATGGTGTAATCAACTTGCTAAAAGTTTTAATGAAAGACTTATTGAAAAGAAAACTTACATAGATTGAAATAATGAGGTATATCAGGAGAGATTAAATGATGGAAAAGATATACACTAGGTTTGGATATTAAAAAGATTATGAAATTTTTATTTTTGTGTTTTTCTTGTTAAAGAGATGATTACTTTCATAATTCTGATTATCTGTATTGTGTATTGGCTGGATAGATTATGTGTATTGGGTATTTAAAGAGATAACTGTCATATAATTATGATATGACCAGGTAATCTTGTTATTGACTTGGTGGGATTTGACTAATTTTCTCTTCAGGTATACTGGGTTCAATAGAAAGTAAAACTTCCCCTAAATGAGCAAAAATAATCCTGAGATAGCTTATCTGATCTAACAGAGATATGATATAAACAAGTCAGGATGTGTTTTCGTTTGATTGTGGTTCAACAGACTGTTGAAGAAGTTATGTTTTACAAGTTTAGCCATTCTAATATTCTCCTTTAGATCATTGTTGTCAGTGGTTTTGAAGCCAGAGGTCATGTATTGGTTCAAATCCAGTAATCTTTAGAGCAATCTTTTCATCTTTGCAAACCTTACAGTTGTTAAACAAGATAAATAAATAAATAAATAAATAACAACATTATTTGAATGAGACTAAAAATTGAAAATTGAATGAACCTGTTGGTGCATGTTAAACAATAGATCACAGGGTAGTTATGGTAAAAAAATTACTCAAAAACTGCAAAGATTAGAAACCTAGAGATTCCCCTAAAAATTCCATTTAAAAAAAAAAAAAAAAAAAAAAAGGAATTACAAGGAACAAATTTTCAAGTACAGGGTAATTATCCTGCACAATGTAAATAAAGAATAGTGATTTATATAATACCTATCTGTGCTGGCTGATAAGTATAGTAAATACTAGATAGATGAGCTTTTAATAGATTTTAAAATCTGCAGGATGAATTAAAACACATCAGATATTGTATACACATCAAAGTTTTGTCTTATAGAACACGTTATGTAATGTTTTTACAAAAGATAAGATTCGGGGTATGAATGGCAAAGACATTGACTCGACTGATAGATGATAGTCTGTAGTACTACATTAGTAGATTACCGTGGCGATACTTTCTGTTTTACTAAGTATAGGTATAATTAATGTTTTACACAAATCAGATGTTTTTATTGATAAGGCAACCTTGGATCTATCATTTTACACATTAAAATTAAAATCTGTTTTAAATTAAAACTTTACTTTCTTATTTTTAATGACATTTGTTTAACTTTTTTTCATCTTACTTTTTGGGTTTAAAAACATCCCATCAAGTCCTTGCAATGGTTATGTTCACATTTACCTAGTATGTGTACTGATGTTATTGACCTCAATGTGATATGTTCTTGTGAGTGCCTGTCACATGATCCCTATGTGACATACTGTAATTTCATAATGTTATTCAGATATTCCTTTTCTCTCAATGTGATTTATATAATTGTGATAGCTTGTGATAATCTATTGTATGACTAAATGTGACATATTCTAATTACATTTATGTCACATAATATATGTAGACTTAGTGTATTTGATACAGAATATAAATATGAAAAGCTAGGTTTATTTGTCACATGATGTCAATATGACAGGCTTGGTGTATTGGTCACATAATGTCAATGTGACAGGCTTGGTGTATTGGTCACATGATGTCAATGTGACAGGCTTGGTGTATTGGTCACATGATGTCAATGTGACAGGCTTGGTGTATTGGTCACATGATGTCAATATGACAGGCTTGGTGTATTGGTCACATGAGGTCAATGTGACAGGCTTGGTGTATTTGTCATATGATGTCAATGTGAGAGGCTAGGTGCATTTGTCACATGGTGTTAATATGATGGACTTGATATATTTGTCACATGATGTCAATATGACAGATTAGGTGTATTTGTCACATACTGCCAATATGCCACCATTTATATTGTCAAATGAGAATAGATTTAAAAATACATATGAAGAAAAAGTCTACAAACCTTAACATACTGTCACAGACTTTAACTTTTGTATGTAAATATTAAATTAAAAGATATTTAACACTAGTCAAAATAAGTTTTTTTTTTAATTAAACACAGCTTCAAATGCACTCTTGTAGAAAAAAGATAAACGATTGCCTCGTGATTAAAAGTTAAGTGTTTTTCATGCTAGATGATTATGTTGTCAGAGGTCAAAGTTTTTAAGTACATGAAATTGGATTAGTCAAAAATTCGCACCTTTTTGTTGGCCATTCTATTGTCTTGGAATTCCAATAGTGACATAGCACAGTGACAGAAATGACGTTATTGCAGTGTAATGTAATACATATATTAGTTTGAAATGCTCACTCCTGTATATAGATCATACTGGTATAACAATTGCTTGGTGCAGCTTTAAATTACTAATGGGGTCAAAAAAGAAATAACTTCGCACCAAGATACATTTAAACCTAATTGAATTTTATTGTAAATATTTATCTGTCAATATATATATATATATATATTAATGTTGATTGCATTCTTTTTCTTCAAAACCAACATTAAGTCATTAGCGGTTTTACGAAATCA
This sequence comes from Tegillarca granosa, assembly GCA_029721355.1. Taxonomy (NCBI): domain Eukaryota; kingdom Metazoa; phylum Mollusca; class Bivalvia; order Arcoida; family Arcidae; genus Tegillarca; species Tegillarca granosa. Next base: position 54,683,030 of record CM056594.1, on the reverse strand, counting down.
GTCAATTTTTTTTCATTGTTAAGCATTTAATCCTCAGATTTTAAACATTATTTAATTATTTTTTTAATTGCTTCTGTGCATGATATTTTTAATAAATATTGTCTAGTTATATGATTGTTACTAATGTAAGTTTAACCATCTATTTAATATTTTATTTTGTTTATAATTTTTCATTTTTTCATACATATGTTGATTTTCATGTTTTTTAACTGTACACTCATGGACTTCATTTATATTTTTCCATGCTTATTAACTAGACAAAAATTTGAAATTTTAACAAAACAAATGAAAATTACTCTGTTGACATGTATTATTAAATTGGCATTGATTAATTTATTTTAAATTTTGAAATTTTTGCATGATCATACCAACTTTGTGGGCAATAATTGCACCAGCTTCAATTTTACGTAATACAGATGACTGCAATATTGAACCTTGTAAGAATTTGACATAAATCATATCACAAATATATCAATCAGGTGTAAAAATTACAAAATAATGAATTTTGATGTTTTTTAAATTGTTTAAATTTTTATATTAACTGTTTTTGGTTGCATGTAAGAAAAGGGAATTTAAATTAAAAGAGTGTGAAAAAGTTTGTATATTTGGTACTGTTTATATTATGTGAAATGTGTCACTTTGTTCATGTCATCATCTCAAAACTTCTTAGTAATAACTTATTACCAATGTTAACAATATGATAAATTTTGAGAATCTCACAATCCAGCTTCTAGTACGATTACACATGATTACAAGTGTACATATACCAGGAACTAGGGTTTTATTCTGTATCAACATTGGTTACTTTTATGGAGACAAAATTTAATGAATTTTAATCAAAATGTAGATGCTGTTTTCAGGTTCTAACAAAATCGAAAAACACAAAAGTTGGAATGGTGAGACTTCAAAATACTAATTAATTTTTGTTTCTGTTCTCAAAACAATTATCTCCCTTGATGAGTGTTAAAACTAACATATAAGAAGTGAAAGAGGGCACAAAATTTATGAATGACAGGATTTGACCTGGCCAACTTCACACCTATGTTTATTTTTTAAATATTTTTTCTTGTTCATACTGGTTTAACCTGAATGGAATAATGCCAATATTTATTTTGAAAGAAAATCTTCATTTATTGACTGACATTAGATGAATGACCAGATTTCTTAACACATAAATGGATTAGGAGTTTTTTATGTAGGTTTTTAGAACAGTTTTACAAGAGGTGTACATATACTCATTGATATTGTAATAAAACCAGTTAAAATCTTAAAGTAATTATTTAAAAGTGTTAGGTATAGGCTTTCCTTATAAGGTGTTACTGTTTTTTTTCTTTGTAAGCTTGAAGTGTGGTTCTCTTCTTGATCTTGAAAATACTTAGAAAATTAATGTTTTTAAAAAGGGAAATTTTGTGCATATCGTTATAATTTTGCACAGAAATACACAGTTAACACATTTATAAATACAGTATGTGCAAATGAAGAAAAAAGATGAATTAAGATAAGGTGTTAATTCACAGGGACAAGGGACACACATATTACAGTATTTTTTTTTATTATTTCATTATTATTATATTTATTTTTTTTTTTTTTTGAGCCCTTTATTAGAAAACAGGGGACTTGTAGAGTCGATATATCTCAAAACAGAACAGTCCACACCATTGGTGACAACTATTGGACAAATTCCTGTTTTGATTCAAACAATACAGACAGATTGCTGGTTCTGATAGAGGATATTTTATCTTTGTTATATTGTGCGATATAATAATCAATCACTCTGTACATGGAATAATTAAAGGTTAAAAGCAATTTACTGAATTTATAGTAGTCTGATCAGGGATAGTGATGAAAACTAAAATACAAGTGGACAGCGAGACTTCAAAACACCAGGATCTTTATAAAAAGAATTTAGACCGGTGCTTTGATAGCCACTGTTTTATGTTGCATGGAGAAAATGATAATAAACATGTACTTGTCTAGAACTTCTTGTGATTAAGACAATAGGATCTGTTCATATGAGTGAATCTAGAATTTCTTTGTACAGGAAGGATGCTTTGGTTAAAGTTATCAAGTAATGTCCTATAAGAATTATCATTTGACCTCATCAATGTGAACTTTGGTTCTCTGAAGTCAAAGTGCTGGAAACACTTCCAAAACTGGGTACAAGATTTTTAAAGGGACATCATCAATCCTAGCTAAAGTGAAAGTAGACCTTAAGGTCAAATTTATGTCAAGGTCACTTCCTAGAACAGTTAGGCTAAAGTGAAAGTAGACCTTAAGGTCAAGTTTATATCAGGGTCCCTTTTCAAACTTGTGTCCTGTTTTTAGATTGTACTGCATTGCTTTTGTATCATTTTCAGTCAAAATATTGATGAAGTTGTCATTGCAAAAGCAATGGTTTTTGGACAAATTTGTTTTTTCAGTGGATTAATTGTTAACTACATACAAATATATGTGCACACGATACAAAAAGGGTGTGAGCTTATGTGTTTATATTGGTAAATATATATATGTAAAAGTACATAATGAGTAATAAATGTTTAAATTGATTGGGTCAGTTCAGGTTAATGTTGTATAAAGAAAAAAACTTGTATTTATTAATACAAAAAATAAAAGTTGTTATTACTACCAAAACAAATAATCGTCAAGGGCTTTTTTATTTACTTATGTTTCAAAGGTATAAAACATTTGATTGCACTTGATAAAAATATATAATACAGGTGTTACTAAATACCTTAATCAGCCAACAGGTACGTTTACTCAGAATAATACCATTTTAAAAAAAAGATTATTTACTTATTTTTTAAATAAAAAAAGCACACAGATCAATGATATTGATTTTCTGCCGTAACTTTCCATTTCTTGTCTTAATATAAGATTTTGGTACTATGTAACAAAAGATTAATCTGAAAACTTTTTTTTTGTTTTCTTGTAAATTGGAGAAAGGAAAAATTAATTATTTTACTGTGATTGTATGTGTATATATATATATTTTAAAACGTATTCATATTGACTTTATGCCTAAATTCTGTTTCCTTCTTTGTCTTAGATTTTGAGAATAAAATTTTAAACTTTTAATTTTTTTTCCTTTTATTTGTTTTATGGTGTATTGGACTGTCAATAGAAAAAGGAAAAGTTATATTATTAAGACTACACCTTTTATTGTGCCCGGGTATATATTAAAATAGTTTGTTCTTCTCATGAAAACCAAATTCTTTTGTTATTCCATCAATAGATTTTGAAATTTATTTACATTTACATAAAAATCTTTAAGGATTTTAGAAAATATATATATATACAAATATTAACATGTATCAATATATTTTTAAATAATTTTTCTTTTCTTTCTTTCTTTTTTTCAGATATTAAATATTTCCTTCTTTTTTTATGAATGTGTTTTAATTAGTTTTTCTTTTTTTATTTCATTGAAATAGAGGGAACCATATGACAATAATTTTCCCATGATAGGTGCAGTTATTTGAAGTATTCACTTATTGATACAACCTATTGGCCCCTAACTCTTTTCCAGATATTTATAAAAATTGCATTTCTACAAGTAATTATCATGCATTGGGTTTACATACTACAGATATGCTGTATATACAGGTATTGTGTGTGTGTGTGTGTGTGTGTGTGTGTGTGTGTGTGTGTGTGTGATTTGTAGCTATTTTATAAATATAAAAAAGGGATCAAGAAATTTAAGGTATGCAAGTCTCATCTATCACATGTTTTTAACATTGTATTTGCATACTCTCTCTCTCTCTCTCTCTCTCTCTCTCTCTCTCTCTCTTAAACAGGAGATTAACATATTGTTCATTACATATAACAGACATTTTGACTTAACCACTTGTAGGCTAAAACTTGGGAAGACATGTTTGGAAAGGTTTATTTTTCTTTTAGATTTTGTCAAGACAATACCACAAATGTCAGATGGTAAATAATTTGATGATTGGTTTTACAGCATTGTTTTGAGGCAATACATCAAAATGTCACAGATTAAATTGTTAAATCAACAATTACATCATTAAATTGACAGGAAATATTAATTTTTAGGTAATTAATTATTCTGATTTTCATAATTTTAACAGGCCAATTGTCATACTAAAGAAAGCAAGCAAGACCATGAATACAAAACTGGTTTTCACAATGGTTTGACAGATTGTGATAAATTTCTGAGATCATTGTGAAAACTGATTTTGTTAAATTGTGCAGCATTGAACCCTCCTTTTGGGAGGTGTATCAGAAGAAAGAAGACTAATTCTACCTGGAGGACTACAGGTTTTATAGTCTCACCTTGCAAGAGATGGAGAGGCAAGATACAGTATTTTTGTAGCCAATCAGAAAATGTCTGAATAGATTTTAGTGTCAATTAAAAGAGTCTTACTTACAATGTAAAAGTTATTCCTGTTAGCCAAGTACCCTATGTATTGTTTTCTTTACAGTGTTATAGTGTCTACTGTCAACATAGTACCCTATATATCCTTTTTTCAAAAGGTGCTCTTTCTCTGCAGACATTTACCATTACGATAGCTCAATTGGTAGAGTGCTCGCCTTATATGTGGGAGATGAGGCTTCAAACCCTGGCAGGTTCTGACCAAGACTTGAAAATAAGTTGTGGCTGTTCTTTTGCCTAGCATTCAGCATTTAGAAATAAGTGACGGGTCCTTCAGATGAATCCTTAAAAACAAATGTCCTGTGTCATGCCAGGCATGGCACATTTTAGAACCTTTCCTGCACATTGCTCTAATAAGCACACTGCAAAGATCAAAATTCATGCCACTTCACCTATAGCTGGTGATGTCTTGATATAAGTGAAATATTCTTGACTAGGACTTGTAACTGTATTCAATCAATCAATCAATCAATCAGTCTGATAACATTTGTTTGTTTCATCAGTATTATGTTTACTTAAAGTTAGAAAAGGTCAAACAAGTTTTTAAAAAATTCTGTCAAAATGATTTTTGTTTTGTGACTAAAAACAATTTTAAGTGTTAATGAAATATGTTATTAAATACTCATGCTGAGTGAAAAAATCTCCAGCTATCATATAACTGATTAATTGTGGTTAATTTAATTACTCAATCTGGACAAGTTGTGAACCAAAAAAATAATATTTGAAATTGATTAATGTGTTTATGATAATTAAACTAGTTAAATCAACATAACGTTGTATAAATGATATTTTTATTTATATGGTATTGATAAATAGTCATATTTTTACATCATTATCCTTTTATTAATATGGAATGATCCACTTTCTTTGACTTCTTTGTAACTTATTAGCTCACCTGAGCTGAAAGCTCAGATGAGCTATTGCTATCCATCTTCATCCATCATGCGTCAGGCGTCGTGCGTCATCCGTCGTGCGTAAACTTTTTACATTTTAATCTTCTCCTCCAAAACCACTGGGTCAAATTTAATGAAACTTGGCTACCATCCTGCCTGGGTGAAGCCCTTTCAGATTTGCACAAATGAAGGAGTTATGTCCCCTTGGGGCCCCATAAGGGGGGAAATAGTGAAAAACTTTAAAAATCTTCTTCTCTGAATCTACAAGAGATATACCTTAGTTATTTCATTTATAACATCCTTAGGTCATCTATTTTCAGATTTGCACAAATGGTAGCCATGGGGCTCAAAATGGGGAAATTGTAAGGCACTGAGTGGGGAAATTGCTAAAAATTATATATTTGTCACTATATCTTGAAAACTATTAACTTTTTGTATAGGCATGTATATTAGAATATTGTAGGTATTGTGACAACGATCATTTTGATATATGGTTCAAGGTCATATGTTGAAAGGTCAAGGTCACAGCTGCAGAAGAAGACTTAAATTGCTAATTATCTTTTTGTATAGGCATGTATATTAGAATATTGTAGGTATTGACATTCTTATCATTTGATACATGATTCAGGGTCATATGTTTATAAAGGTCAAGAATGTTGAAAGGTCAAGGTCACAGCTGCAGAAGAAGACTTAAATTGCTAATTATCTTTTTGTATAGGCATGTATATTAGAATATTGTAGGTATTGACATTCTTATCATTTTGATACATGATTCAGGGTCATATGTTTAAAGGTCAAAGTCATAGCTGCAAAAAAGACAAATTGCTAATTATCTTAAAAACTACTAACTTTTTGTAAAGGCATGTATATTAGAATAGTGAAGGTATTAGGACAACAATCATTTTGATAGATGGTTCAAGGTCATATATTCAAAGGTCAAGGTCACAGCTGCAAAAAATACTTAAATTGCTTATTATCTAGAAAACTATTATTTTTTTGTATAGGCATGTATATTAGAATATTGTAGGTATTGATATGATCATCATTTTGATATATTGTTCAAGGTTATATGTTGAAAGGTCAATGTCATATCAACATAGGAATACTAAAATTATTAATTATCTTGAGAGCTATTAATTTCATGCATAGGCATGTATATTAGAATACTGTAGGTATTGACATGACAATCATATATGGTTCAAGGTCATATATGTTTCAAGGTCAAGGACATAGCTGCATAAGTATACTGAAATTGATTAATGATTTGGAAATTATTCATTGTACTACAGTTACTTCATGCATATTATATAAGCTACTTATAAATGAAATGTGAGTGGATATTTTTCTGATTAAGTTTTGTGGGAGTTCTTAACTTAAGAAAACTTTTAAACTTTCTGTTCTTAATATATTGTCTGTTGCACTTTGCAAACAATATTGGACATATATTCAGGTGAGCGTTAAGGCCCATGGGCCTCTTGTTTTGTAAAGTCCTGTAAATAATCTTGGGTTTGATGATGGCCAGGTAAGGTCTTGGAATTTTAAAAAAGGATGCTGTCTGTTTTTTTTAAACCTTTTTAAAAGTGCAAGTATGACTAGAAGACAGTTTATGGATGTAATATCTTAATATTGGTCAATTATGACCTTTACTGCTGGTTTCCTTAAGACTATTGTTAAGGAGTAAAATTTGACAATTTTACACATAGCTGATAGCATCTTGATAGCATCTTGATAAAAATTCAGTATTGCTTATGACAGAAAATACATTTACATACCAGCCTTAGTAGATTATTTATGATACAGCGAAATAATACATTATCTTTAAGAAATTATTAGTGTTACTTATGAAAGTGTCAGTTTAACAATTTATGATGAATAAAAAAAATATTAAGGCTCTATAAATTTGATGTAGACTATCTCATGAAAATTTTCTGATTTTAATAATGAAAAAAATTTCTTTGAAATAAATCAAATTATATGTGTTAGTGTTTCATTCACCTATTTAACCTTGTTTAAACATTTTGCATTCAAATGAGGTTAATTAACCAACATTGTTAAACCTGCATAATTAATCAACTGCTGGTTTAAAGTTGGATTCAAGAAGTAAAATAAATACTTGGTAAATATATCACTAGACTTCACAGTGACCAAGTGATTCAAAAGTCCTCACTTCAGCTTTCAAACCCATTTATTTTCTCTGTAATAGTTTGGGTCAATCAGTGGCTTGTGTAAGAGAGGAGTTTTATTTTAGTAGGTTTGTAAACAGTGTAAAGTTCTGAATGCCTACCACAGGCACCTGATGAGTCACTATTAAATTGCAATAGTTTATTAAATCACAGGCATTGTAAAGCACTTGTTGTACATGAAAAGCCACTTTCAGACATCAGTAGTTCACAGATCAAAGGGGTTGTGGAAAACTTTGTGTTAGCATCATCAGATCGCAGTAGATTACTAATCCCTTGCATTGTTGACAACTTTGTTTTAGAACCTGATAAGTCACTATCAGATGGCAAGAGTTCACTTATCCCAAGCATTGAAGACCACTTGTGCTAGCACACAATAAGTCACTATCGGATTGCAGTAGTTTCATCTAATTGTTAGCACCCTACAAGTTACTATCATAACTCAATGTTTCACAAGAGATCAGTAAAAACTAGATAACAGACCTCACTAGATAAAAACAGCTTATCAGCTTTTAAAATCCGTAACATTTTGTTTTTGTTGTATTACCATTTATTCTTCAAGATTTATTCTGGCTGGGATTTTATATGTTATAACAACTAACCCAGAGCCATATTTCCCTTGTTAGCATATTGTTTTCAGTACTAAGCAAAAATGTATACACAAAGTATCATCTCATTTAAAATATCAGAAGTGTAATACTTTAAAAGAAGAAAATGTTCTTTATGTTATTTTTCCATTTTTGAATGTTTTTTATGATTAAATTAAAAAATGGTATATGGCATTTGTAATAGCCAAAGTACTAAGAACACAACACAACGGTAAGAAATTAAACAACAATGACAACAACAACAACAACACACACACACACACACACACACACACACACACACACATATGGCATGTGCTACTACCGATTTTTCTGAAATAATACAATTTAAATGTAGCACATGACACTGATACAAATTTTGTCGAAAATTACTGAAGATTAAATAAGCAAAAATATTTAAAAGATGGAGATTTAGAGCTCAGTTTTCTCCCCAATTGCAACCCCCCCCCCCAAAAAAAAAAAAAAAATAAATAAATAAAATTAAAATCCACAAATGATTTGAATACATGTACACAAAAATATTGCAAACCTGTCCATAGTGGTCACCTGTCTATAGCGGCCACTTTGGCCTGGTCCGACAGCTGCCCCCTATAGACAGGTTTGACTGTACATGATTGTATATTATCTGTGCAAACTTTATTCTTTCTTAATATTGTGCAGAATGCTTTATAATTTATATAACAGTTTTCATAGATATAAAACCACTTACTACTGCAGCATATAAGGTTGTGAAACCGTGGTAAAGGTAAGAATTCAAATACTAATTTTTAAAGTAACAAATCTGTAAGACATGCTTTTAATGGAGGGAAAAAAATTGTTCCAAGTATGAAACTAATTACCACAGGTATAGAACTGAGTTCTACGGGTATAGAACTCAGTTCCACAGGTAAAGAACTGAGTTTCACAGGTATAGAGCTGAGTTAAATTGATATAGAACTGAGTTTCACAGGTATATAGCCAAGTTAAAATGATATAGAACTGAGTTTCACAGGTGTAGAACTGAGTTCCACTGGTATAGAATTAAGTTCCACAGCTATAGACAGAATTCCACAGGTATAGACTGAGTTCCACATGTAAAGACTGAGTTCTACAGGTATAGAACTGAGTTTCACAGGTATAGAACTAAGTTCCACATGTAAAGACCGAGTTCCATAGGTATAGAACTGAGTTCCACATGTAAAGACTGAGTTCCATAGGTATAGAACTGAGTTCCACATGTAAAGACTGAGTTCCACATGTAAAGACTGAGTTCCACAGGTATAGAACTGAGTTCCACATGTAAAGACTGAGTTCCACATGTAAAGACTGAGTTCCACAGGTATAGAACTGAGTTCCACATGTAAAGACTGAGTTCCACAGGCATACAATTCTCTTTCCCCCTAAAACAACAGTTTAATACTATAAAAACAAGCAAGCATTAATTTTCAGATAGACGAATGGCTGTTCAGAACGGAGCAGATGGAACAAATTCGCTATAATATAAAAACCTTTTTCCAACTTGAAATTTTACTGTAGTTGTTGATGATCTTCATGTGTTCGATAGTCAATCTTTGAACATTTTAGAAATGACAGGCAATCTGATTTTTATCATTTTATCTGGTATAACAATAAAAATTCCAGTAGAATTTTGAGAGCGGTTTTCGTCAAGGTAATAACATCATGCTTTTTTTCCCTTAATCAAATTACTGTCTCTATCAGCAGTAATTGCTTCCTAAGAAATTTGAAAGATTTTTTTTAATTTTAAAATTCACAAAACGCATCTATAAAATGCAAATACGTTGTGTTAAAACAATTTATTATATATTTGATGACTCGTTATTGTTAAATGTTGAAGTTTATGATGACATATTATTAAACAAGACAAAACAAAAACTAAATTCTAAGGAATGTGATAACTTCCATTTGTTTAAAGTAATAAATTAATAACATGTTCTTTTCAAGGTGACCCAATTAGCAACTGTCATCTTCCCGAAATGGTATCGCAATTAGTGGATATATTTTTAGCCATTGTTTACTGATCTTTTGTCGATACGAGAGAATTTATGAACTAAATATTGCTATTTTGACCTCAAAACGAAATACAGTTTACTTCGTTATTATTACTATTATTGTTGTTGTTATTTCATTTGATTCTCTGCTTCAACCCTTATCTTGCCTTTATCCAGAACATCTAAATATAGCTTGTCTGATATTTTCACAACGCTACATGAAACAATATTGAATAGCTGTAGCTATGTCTTTTGCTATGATTTTTTATATACGCGGGAAGGTAGACGTGGCATCATTTGAATCTTTTTTAGGCAAAAAGAGGGATTTCAAAAATATTCTAAAAAGCACTTTAGATGAATTGCATCCTTTTGCCTACAATATTTATAATTTGGAGCCGTTTATCAAATATGTTATCGAGTTCTTTTCAAATCAAGATCAAAACTGTTCAACTAGTAAATCAACTTTGATTAAATGTTTTTATTTAGATTCCAATCGCGATTGTGACAGTAATAAGTTTTACTTTTTATATAAAAATACATAGAAATGAGTAAAACCTGTATAACTGAAGCGGCGTGCGCAAAAAACAATATATATATATATATATATATATATATATATATATATATATATATATATATATATATATAAAACACAAATATACCAGTCCTTTTATAAAACAAAAGGTGAGGCCGGTATTTACAAATGTGACTCTACAGACCCGATTTCCTGGAAGTTGATACATGTATATGAAAATTGTAATTCTCCGAAAAGAATGATCTATTCAGTTTCCTTTGTATTAAATGCTATCTAGCTATAAAGTTTAAGATCATATGTGGAAACATTCCTTGTGTTAATTTGTTCTGAGCAACATTTTAACACAGGAGCTTCTAACGTTAGCGCATAGTTTTGCCTTCCGTCAGAATTAACACCCAAAGCTAACTGTATAAGTACATGAAGGAACGGTGAACTAACCATGCACTAAATTAGTAAATTTACTATTAAAAGTTAAAATTTATGTACTTTAAAACAACATTTAAAGTGATAAATAAACCATTTGACCAGACGTGCCAAACAGCACACACATCTTGAAATGCTTATAAATCTGCCAAAAATGGCAATATACGACCAAACAGCAAACACATCTCAGAATTCTTGTAAATCTGTCCAGATGACACACTGGATGTTCAAACAGCACACACATCTCAGAATTCTTGTAAATCTGTCCAAATAGGACAGTGGAATGTCTTTTAATTCTGTCATATGCTATTTTTGATTTTTATTATTTAAAAAATAACTTCAAATACTTCACGTGGTACATCTCGTATATCAGATAAAGACCGTCAGTGGCGTACCAATGAGTGCATGAATTGCTGTAAAAAAAATTTACATCAGTATTTTATAGCGTCTTGTCCGTTTTAAGTTAAAAAATCATATTAAGTTACACTATGCGTAGGGAATTCCACGATAAAATGACAAAATACTGATGAAAAGCAGAATAATCAAGGTAACTCCAAAGCATAAAATATTACCAGAGCCAATAAGAACACATCATGCTCGAAGACACAAACATAACCATACAGAAAACACAACGAACAAATTGAATCCACAGTCAAAATCACAAAAACCTTGCCACAAACAAAATACAACGATTGCATCACAGAACCACTGACAACTCATCACAACCAAAAAACACAAGTAAGTCACAAAAAAAAAAAACATCATGATCCATAAACCCGCGTGAACCATCAAAACACATTACAACCAAAAACACATATAAGACACAAAGAAAACATAACGATCCATACACCTGCCAGAACCGCCAAAACACATTACAACCAAAAACACAAACAAGTCACAAAGAAAACATTACGATCCATACACCTGCCAGAACCGCCAAAACACATTACAACCAAAAAAACACAAGTCACACACACACAAAAAAAAAACATCACGATCCATACACCTGCCAGAACCGCCAAAACATATTACAACCAAAAAACACAAACAAGTCACAAAGGAAACATCACGATCCATACACCTGCCAGAACCACCAAAACAAAAACACATTACAACCAAAATACAAATAAGTCACACAAAAAAACATCACGATCCATACACCTGCCAGAACCGCCAAAACACATTACAACCAAAAACACAAATAAGTCACAAAGAAAACATCACGATCCATACACCTGCCAGAACTACCAAAACAAAAACACATTACAAACAAAAACAGAAACAAGTCACAAAGAAAACATCACGATCCATACACCTGCCAGAACCGCCAAAACACATTACAACCAAAACACAAATAAGTCACAAAGAAAACATCACGATCCATACACCTGCCAGAACCGCCAAAACAAAAACACATTACAACCAAAAACACAAACAAGTCACAAAGAAAACATCACGACCCATACACCTGCCAGAACCGCCAAAACACATTACAACCAAAAACACAAACAAGTCACAAAGAAAACATCACGATCCATACACCTGCCAGAACCGCCAAAACACAACCAAAAACACATATAAGTCACAAAGAAAACATCACGATCCGTTAATCTGCCAGAATCACCAAAACACGTTAAAACCAAAAACAAACAAGTCACTAAGAAAACATCACGATCCATACACCTGCCAGAACCGCCAAAACACATTACACCAAAAACATAAATAAGTCACAAAGAAAACATCACGATCCATAAACCCGCCTGAACCACCAAAACACAATACAGCCAAAACACAAAAAGTTACAAAGAAAACACCATGATCCGTAAATCTGCCAGAGCCACCAAAACACATTACAACCAAAAACACAAATAAGTCACAAAGAAAACATCACGATCCATACACCTGCCAGAACCGCCAAAACACATTACAACCAAAAACACAAATTAGTAACAAAGAAAACATCACGATCCATACACCTGCCAGAACCGCCAAAACACATTACAACCAAAAAAAAACAAATAAGTCACAAAGAAAACATTACGATCCATACACCTGCCAGGACCGCCAAAACAAAAACACATTACAACCAAAAACACAAATAAGTCACAAAGAAAACATCACGATCCATACACCTGCCAGAACCGCCAAAACACATTACAACCAAAAACACAAACAAGTCACAAAGAAAACACCACGATCCGTAAACCTGCCAGAACCACCAAAACACATTACTAAATTAGAAAATGAAATAAGAAGATAAAAACTCGACAATAAGACACGGATATAATGGTTCCTCGTGATGTGCTGTAAGTACTTTTGTGTAATATTTAATAATTATACTAGTTAATAATCTAGCTTAATTAAATCTTCAACATGTATTAATTACAACTTTAATTTATTCATTTATTCATTTAATCATTCGTTTACACAATCGAAAAAAGTATAAAGATTTTGACACCAAAATATCATGAGCCAGAATATGATGAAATAATGTTATTAACCATGGTTGTGTTCCCGACGATTTGTCATGTTATCCATTACATCAAGTAGCATTGAAAGTGAACTTCATATTGTTTATTGGCCATTTACATCTGTCCTACAGAATTTCTTTATTCAAATAAATTTGACATATTTACAATAGATATTGAATTTGTATGTTGAACCTGTTTGAAAAATCTGGTTCAATTTCCAATAAAAACAAATTTTCTTTAAGTAAGAATACTAATTATTGGATTTCCCCATACTATTCTATTTTAGCTATCTGCATCAAATTCATTTGCATCATTCAAAACCATGTTGTGACTTCAAAAATTGTCAGCAGCTGCTAACGATAAGCTTGAACATTTTATTCCTAAAATTAGTTGAAATAAAATGGTTTTGAAATGATATCTGTTCCTAAATAATGACCTTTCTTGTTTCAAATCGATATGATTAACATGTAATTGGAAAGTAGGTGGGGTTAAATAATGAGCATGAAGCACAGTAATGATGCCCTCAAGTGACCATTAAGGCCCACTAGACCTCTTCTTCTGAGAAATTTACAGTTGACCCAATTTTCAACTTGTCCTCCAGTTGAGCGATACAGGCCCTGTGAGTGATTCGAGTGTCTGAACCTATTTGTAATAATTGTTACATAACATTGTTTTTGTCATATCTTCAAATTAAAAATTTAAATTTTAATTGCCAGTATAAATTGTCAACTCTCATCATAAGTATGACATTTACTTTCATGTTTGTGAATTGTTTTTCAAATTCTAAGATATAAAGATATACAGAAAATTCTTATGACATCCGGTTAGGGTCAATTTTCAAACTCTGTTCATTTGCACATCGATCTAAACTCGAACGAATGAAAATGTGAAATAAATCATAATGCAAATCCGCAAAGACGAAAAGCTAGGAGATATGTTATAAACATGAAGATACTGAAGACGATAACGAAGCAATGCAGGAAAAACGTGAAGATAACGGAATGATGATTGTAAAGTCGTGATTTCGTTTTAGAATTGTCGCCTATTATCTTCGTAACTTCATTGTGTCGCCTTCGCGAATTTTAAACTCGTTTAGTTAGAAAAAGCAATAAACAAAAATTGGCCATATGGATCACCATACATTTTGTACCGCAATGCTGTGACATATAAAATATCCAAAATATCATAACTGATTTTATTTATTGTTTTATGTAAATTATTTTTTTTAAAATGAAGACGAACTCACTAGATAGTGACAGCTGGTTTAGAAACTTATTTATGCAGTCAGTTTTAAGCTATCTTGGCGCCCCGATTTAACATGGTGCCGTCGTGTTTTGTATTGCTGACTAAACACCTTCTGATGACTAGAGTCGTACTTATATAAACTGTCAGTCTTCTTCACATTCAGTACTTAAGGTTAAATTGTCTATCGGAATATTCTAAGAATGACAAGATGTACGGCTATTTAACACAACCGTCCCTAATAAATAAATAAATAAATATATATATATATATATATATATATATATATGTGTGTGTGTGTGTGTGTGTGTGTGTGTGTTGAATTTTTACAAAAGAAAAAAATCAAAATTTTGCAAATGACAACGCCTTTGAGGACGAGGTTGTAACTTGTGTGTGTATGCGTGTATGAATTCGGTGAGTCGATCGGCAAAATTTTCTGTATGTAACATATAATTTACGGTTTTATATCTTTTTATCGCTTTTAAAGATGCATGTATTTATATAATTTTGGAACGTAAATATGACCAAAAAAAATAAATAAATAAATAAATAAAATAAAATATATATATATGACATCAGCTTTGCGGGAACACAGCATATTAATACTGTACAACACTTTCAGAATGTATTCTAATAAAAATTTGGAAAGTGTTAAATGATACTGTCAAATGCAAATTTTTTAAATTTTTTTTTTCTTTTGCAAGGATTCCTTGTTGAATTGTTAGGTTAAATTTACATAATGCAATTAGAACAATAAAACAATACGTTTATTAATACTATTAGTACCTAATTACTATTGTGGAACAAATCCTTCATTATGTGTCCTATCGCAATCACTACGCGACGTAATCTTTAATTTTTGCCCTACTGCGATCACGGCGCGAATTCATTAACCCCCCCCCACCCCCCCGTTCATTTAAGATTGGTTTATGCTTTTTGACTTATATTAAGTGACCATAAATTTGAGAAACATGCAAATTATTATGTCTGCATTAACAAATATGTAAAATATTTTATAAAATATAAAACAAAGATTAAAAAAAAGAAATCTTTATATGTGGTTTGTTTTGAATAATCCATTAGTTTTAACTAAATATACAAAGTATTTTGTCGTGTTCTGTCTAAAGTATATGAATTATGGACGTTTAAATGCTTTATTTGAACAATTATATCCGACTTTTATCCATGTTGCTAATAAAATTTGTTCGTGAGCAGACTGTGTCGTGCAAAATAATCTCACTAATAGTAGGATTGAGCTGGTTTGTTCACGTTTTGTAAAACACGGCTTTGTTTTATATTGTAATTGTAGATTTTTTCCTCATCAGCCACACCACTGGATATATCAATGTCATTATATCCAGTATAATAACAAAACAATTTTAAATTTTGTTTTGTATTTTTTGTATTTTGTGCGTTTGGTTTATTTTATGTTGTCTTATTTGTGTTATTCGTTGCCTTGGTTATTGCACACGTGTTTATCTACTTCCTGGTAGTATGATGTGTCAATGATACGTGTTAAGGTACCATAATATAGTTTAAATACGTGTTTCGCAGATCTTGTCATGTGATTGCGTTTCACTAAAATACAAATTATGATTGATAAAATATCCACGTAAATAATAAAATTTATTTGTGTACAGACCGTGTCACACATCTAAAACTTCCAGTGTCGAGCATAACGGTACACGAAGTAAGGACCAACTATAATTATAATTGATCAAATACGGTCATTCCGGTCATAATCCTGTCAAAAAAGACATCAAATATGTCATTATAATTATGTTACAAACAGGAAACGCGGTTAATCTGCACAAACTTCGTGTTTATTTGTATAACAATTATAAATGAATTGTGAAAACCAATGCAATTAATTATTGTATTAAATATACTGGATATCAAGAACATCCAGCTTTAACAAGTTCCTTAAAACCTAACAAACGCTGTCCCTTATTCCCCTTTAAAATAATCCTGAAACTATTGAAGAAGTAGACTTATTGGAATTAGTTCAAGTTTATATTAATTAAACACAATGGTTTTCCACACACACACACACACACACACACACACACACACACACACACACACACACATATATATATATATATATATATATATATATAGTGTAAGCTAGCCAAAATTTTGCTTTTCTACGATCAAAATTAAATTGAGATAATCGTGTTGTCTTAACCACACATCTGGATATTAATTCTAGTGTCTGTCCAAAGTCATATGTATTTATCATTAGTTGTTTCATCATAAATTCAACTTGGGCTTGTTTGTCTTTACTTTCTTGTTTCGTGTCACGTATGTGTTGTGTGATATATAACCACGTACAGTTGTTAAGTTACAAATTGCCCACTTCTGCTCTAGATATTTATATAATTGTACCAAACATGTTAACGTTTTCATTATTATTTTTTTCTTTTTTGTGTGCTTAGTACAGAGATAAATTGAGTTTTTGATCACTGACAAATTTATAACCAATAATGTCTATATACTCTCTAAAATCTTACATAACTAAAAACATACTTACTGGATGGGAACAATACAAGCTTTTAAGCTTGTTTTGACCCGCCTTGTTCTCTCTTATTACACGTTTGTTGGACATGCGCATTTTAAGGATAACATTCTCCTGTATTTGTGATTCTTGCTCCCTTACATTAAGACGTGTTGATTTCACTTCAAAGTCTTCTAAATAATCGACTTTACCTACTAATGACATCATATGTAATATACCTTATGTTTTATCTTCTCAGATGAAAATCACCCGTCGTTCATTATCAGAAGTTTTTTTTATTCATTAGGTTAAATACGTTAATGATGTTTCTAAAACCGTTATTTAGTTGCGCCATGTTCTTAGTTGCTTTTGCTTTTAAACGTTTTCAGTAAAAATTTTATTTTTAATTGTGTTACACAGATTATTAAAACAATTCTTGTTCACCGATCCCATGTACTGTGTTGGCGTTTTAGTTATGTTCACGTTAGATGCGTTTTCCCAGAAAACAATGGCGTGTTTTAGCCACACATGTGGTATTGATTGATGTGTTCTGTTCAATATTAGGTAGAAGCAGTTTGTGTCACATGTAGATAGCAATAATGTTTTAGATAAAATAAGTTTTGTATATTAATTAATAAACAAACATAATTATGATATCTAATGTAAGATTTAAACCCGTGACCTTCAGTAACGATAAAACATACATAGCTATTGCTAGTTTTGATAAGCTTTTCAAAATAATCGTGAAATATATATATATATATATATATATATATATATATATATATATATATATATATATATATATATATATATATATATATATATATATAAAATCTATGATTTTTTAAATAAGGTAATATCCTTAGTTTTATGTATAAAGAATTTTTCAAAAGTTTACGAACGGTCAAAATAGGATTTCAATTAATTTCAAATTCAGATTTAAGTTGTGACTGTATTGTTTGTAAGTTTTGTCATATAAAGACTGTATAGTGTGTCTGTGTTTGTTCTCTGCCATTACCATTTGTTATTTCGTATTTCTAGTTGCTCTGATTTTTTCCGAATAGAATGTTTTGAGTTCAAAGTCAAATACCAAATGGAAGAGTTGCAATGTGTCTGACTCTGTTTTATCAGTAAAATGGTAATGAAATTTGTTTCGTGTTGTTCTCAATTAAAATATGATTTTCTTGAAAATAAAATTCTAAGCTTAGTTAATACTTGAGATTTTAGATTAAAATATAGTCTATAGCAACACCAAAGCGAATACCGTATCATTGAAATCATAGTTTAACCTATATATATTACGTAGATAATAAAATATTATAGACCTAAAATTTGTCATGTAAGTGTTATATTTACTCCATGAGAGATGTTTTCTTTTAGATTTGATTATAAAATACATTCAATATGTTTGAAATATTGAAATACCTGCTGCAAAATTTGTATCTGTCTCAAAAGAATGTATGACTCGACAATTTAAAAAAAAAAAAAAAAAAAAAAAAAAAAAAAAAAAAAAAAAAAAAACACTAAAATAAATGAATTGTGGGATAAAATTTTCCAGGTGTACAGCATCCGGTCACTGAGAGACAAATTGAGATATTTTCATTAGCTGTGTTTTTATGCTACGTTATCAGACGTCATATATGGTAGTTTTTATATATCTCTGGTTTAGTGTACAATGACATGAAGTATAAATACACCTACGATTATTAATACTTAAGAAATTCCTGTAAAGTTTGTCTTTCCGTTTCCACGAGACATACAGGAACACAAAATACACACAACAAAGTACATTGATAATAGTGAAATGTAGAGAATCAGAAACATATCTAACATATACCTTACAAAATTAATTATCTTAATAAAAAAGAAGTTATTAAGAGTCGAAACTTTCAAGCCAAATATACAAAAAAAGTACCATGTACTTTGAGTAATACGAGAGAGATCTCACACTGAATAACTCGGAGTTCTGGGCTTTACATGATATTGCACTCGATTGTTTCCATTATCTTTACATAAAGGGTTGAAATAAGTGGTGCATACGTATTATGCTATACATTTGATTCTCAAGGCGTTTCTTTTCTACTCTTGTTAGGCGGGTTTTCCATACCCCTGGCACTTGAGGGTTTCCATACTCCTGGAACTTGAGGGTTCCCATACTCCTGGCACTTGAGGGTCCCTATACTCCTGGCACTTGAAAGTTTTCATACTCCTGGCATTTGAGGGTTTTCATACTCCTAACATTTGAGGATTTCCATACTTTTGACACTTGAGGGTTTCCATACTCCTGACACTTAAGGGTTTCCATACTCCTGGCACTTGAGGGTTTCCATACTCCTTACACTTGAGGGTTTCCATACTCCTTACACTTGAGGGTTTCCATACTCCTTACACTTGAGGGTTTCCATACTCCTTACACATGAGGGTTTCCAAACTCCTGATACTTGAGGGTTTCCATACTCCTTACACTCAAGGAACTTCCACATTTTTTAAGTTAAAAAAAATTTAAAAGATCAGAAACTTTATTCCAAATCAATCTGGATCTAGATTTTCACGAAAAAAATCCATGTTGGTTATATAAATACTTTTATACTTTTCTTTTGGTTGCCCAACATCTTTAAGGATTCTAGATAGCCGACAAAAGAATTATAAGCTGCAGAAAATGTTTGAATCAACATGTGTTCATGTATGTTAAAGGAGGGTATATAATGAATAATTAATAGATTAGAACCAGAGAAGGTAAAAATCATACCATTACAATCTTTGGTTAAATTATATGTTAATCTCGTATGTCACCTTTTAATATTTAATGCATACAAGCTCATTCTAGTAAAAGCGTCTAGATGTCCTTAAACATTGCAAGTTATGTAGAAATGAAAGTGAAAAGGTCGAGATAATTTTTGATGTCTGAAATCGTTTCAAAACTCCCTTCCCATTATAATAAAGTGCATGCAAAATTTAAATTAGTTGAAATAATTACAATACGTGGAGCCTGCTATTTAGACACTGTATATTTCTGATAAATCTGTAGTTATATAAAGAGTTTTTAAAAGTACTTTCTTTTGTTATATATGAAAGGTACTTGAAAATCTGGACTATAAATATCACACAAACGTAAACAATGTTACTAAAATATTTCCTGTCCCGTGCTGAAATTTACAACTTTATATTTTACACTTCCGAAACTCTACATCCTACTCTTTTGAAACAAATCCCGACTTATTTTCTTTCTGAGTTAAATGCATATATTCTAAAAGAGTCTCTCTCTCTCTCTCTCTCTCTCTCTCTCTCTCTCTCTCTCTCTCTCTCTCTCTCTCCTCTCTCTCTCTCTCTCTCATTTTATATGAAGAATCCGTCCGTACGAAAATGCAGATTAATTACTCACTCCCTTCTCATTCTAAAATTAAACTTGCAAATGCATTTCCTTTTACATATATTATGCACTGAAATTTGAAGAAAAAATTGTCCAAACTATATATAACTCTTTCAAATAGCTGTTGGCCTAATTCACAACATCTTAGGAATTAATTTAGCGAAAAATGCACAAAGCAAATATTTGCATTTTAATAAAAATTAAATCATAATTATACACCTGTTAGCTTAAACAGCTTAAAGTGTGTACAATGTTAATGTCACGATGTAATGCCTCTCAATTTGTTTATAAAACAACTTTGAGAGAGAGAGAGAGAGAGAGAGAGAGAGAGAGAGAGAGAGAGAGAGAGAGAGAGAGAGAGAGAGAGAGAGATGTTTTATGTAGAATTTGGAATATTTTGCAAAACGGAATAAACCTTGGTCAACAAAATAAAGCAAAAAATTTAAAATTGTTAAAGGAGCAACACGTATTTAGGAGTCGAATGTTTAGTATCCTTACTCAGGAGGCAGTACTTTGTGCTAACAGAAAATGTATCCATGTAGCAAAATTATCATTTGTCTTAATTTTTTTAAACATGTTTAAAACTAAGGTCTGTTCCCTCATGCAAAGTATTCTTTGACTGGATTTGGATTCATATAATTTTCGAACATCTTTGGATTCATTAATTTACAAATGATTGGCTTATGTATTTCATCTATCAACCTTTTCGGCCACTGGAATGATTTTTCGAAATGTGCACAAATGGCACATCAAAATTTAACAGTTGTTTTTGTTAAATTTATTAAACCACAGAACCTTTAAAATTGTATTTAAAATATATATTTGATAAGCAAAGTTCCAGCTATTTTAATGAAAATAGTTGCTTGCCGTATCAAAAATTCGCATGCGAGTGCTTTTAGAAAAGTACATTAATGCTAATTATATCATTACTAGTAGATTACAAAATATTGGTAAACAAAATAGATTTCGACTTTATTTTTTAAATGTGTTAGGAAATAAATATCATAACTTGTTGGTGTGTAAAAAATTCTTTTAGTTAAAAAAGAATTTATCACAACAAAATGTTTTAGAAGACTTTAACATACAAAAATATATTACACGAAATTTGTTATCAAATTTACGTAGAAATGGCTCCCAAAATAGCAAAAGAATTTAGTAAAACATTATTATGAAAGATTTTAGATTAAACTGTTATATGGTCAAAATATATAGAATATGCTTATATATATATATATATATATATATATATATATATATATATATATATATATATATATATATATATATATATATATATATATACACTTGTGTTTTAATTACATAACATTTTTTAAATTACCAAAAATAACTTTGTTCTTGTTCAGAAAATTTCACCCAATCCTATCCCATTTTTTTTCTTACCTACTTTACGACTTCCTTGGATTACAATTTGTATTTTACATCAATCATCAAAATTACGTTTAAACTGAGTTTGTATTTGCAGTGAAATGATAAGAACATTTTAAAGTTGAAAAGACAACAATCGTGTGTCGTTTAAGAAAAACCATTGTCTGATTCGTCGATATACCTGATACAACAATACGTCATGACACACTTACGTAAAACTAATCAAATGTGACAGCGAAAGAGTTTGTAAACAAAATTTTAAAACCCAACAAACTGACGCTTATAAAAATGAAATGACAGCAGTCGGATTTAAAGATTTCCACCATTATACTTTTTTTTTTTTTTTTTTTTTTTTTACTTTAGATAAACTTAAAAGTGATGTAGGTGGATAGACGGACAGCCATTATTTTTGATATTATTAAATTTTAAAAACAACAAACGCTGTCAAAGTAGCTAAATTAATGGACCCTTTAGCTTTAAATAAAAATTGCAATTAACAATAAAAAACTCGGGTAATATTTGTTAGTCTGTTAATTGAATTTTTTTTTTCAAATTAAGGATCGGCAAAACTGCGTAGAATTTAACACATATGAACTTGTTATGTTACATGTGGTGTGGTAATTGAAATCTAAATGATTACGAATCAAAGATACTAACACATTACGTCACGTATGAATTCGTCAAACTTGACATTTATTTTTCATATTATAATTTTTGAAATATGGGTCACCAACTTTCGTCTGGCGTTTATTGTATATCACAACATTATGAATGTTTTAAAGGTGATATTTAAAGGACCTCTAAGTCCTTGTAGGTTGAGAGAGAGAGAGAGAGAGAGAGAGAGAGAGAGAGAGAGAGAGAGAGAGAGAGAGAGAGAGAGAGGGGTCTACAACGAAGAAGATAATAGTAACTGGTCTACAGGATTCATTGCACACCCATGCCCAAGTGTTACAAAATACCGATAACGTTGTTGCACGTAATTAAATTAATATACATACCAAACATGTTCAATCTTCAGGAATAAATATTCTGTTTGTTTTAATCTCACATCATTCATGGAATTACAAATTATAAATTGGTTTGGTCTTTTTTCTTGTAATTGTTACTTGGTTTCTGATAATAATGATAATTATTTTGTAATATAATGTACAGAGGAACAGAAAGTTTGACACATGTCAGTGTATGGAGCGTAAAAATTACTTAATTAGTCCCATAAAACCAGGATTTTATATTATTTCACACATTATGACTTATCTGAATTTTAAACAGAAATACGTCACTTTTTATGATTGTACGGATCACACTGTATGCTGTTTGTGACAAGATATGTCATATATCTGTGGTCCAGGACGCCATTTTATTTTTTACACTATGTAACCAAATTGTAATCAAAACCATATACGCATTTATTTTGTATAAGTTATCGATCATAATTCTCCATGACAACTTGACAAATAGTGGTCCAGGAAACCAACTTGTTTGAAACAGCCAAAATGTACTGTTATCCAATACTAGACGACGAATATTTATGTAAATCAAATTTGACACTTGGCAAGTTTGGTGTTAAATACGTGGTTTTTGGTAGCCACTTGTTTTCTATAAAAAATTTTGTTACTAGTACATATTATGGTTCTTAAAAAACTAATATTTTATGTATAACAAAATGTGATATGTATTAATATATTAATATATTATTTGAATGGTAAATATTTTTTACAGTTTAAAATTGGACTAAATACTATAACATCAGTACATGCAGACGATAGCTAACTGTAAATAAAATAACAGAACCAAACATATTTAACATAAACATAAATTTAAAGAAGCGCTCTCTCTCTCTCTCTCTCTCTCTCTCTCTCTCTCTCTCTCTCACACACACACACACACACACACACACACACACACACACACAATAAAGGATAGCGATTTACAGCTTTGGATACCGTATTTAAAGACAAAGTAATGTCTAGTTGTCAAAGTAGTTATAGCACAATTATCACACTTGTTTTACAACCCGGCCATGTCCATGAATTAGAAATTAAAAAAGCGTTATTTTACGAAATTTAAATAGACATCAAGATACATTATTCTTTAGATCGTTAGTAGGTATCTAGGTGTCATATTTTTTTTCAAGTTCTCAAAATCTTGATATCGTGCACGTGTGTGGTAAACAACGAATGCATATCTTCTTCAAAACCCATTGTTAATTACTGACCACAGTAATTAAATATAACCAAATGACCGTAGAATCATTTACAAGTAATTGTAGACCACACTGAATTTTTCTCGTATGTTGGTCATTGAAGAACAAAGTGCAAACCTTTAACGGAAGAACGAACCCTAAAACAAATAAGACACAAGATACTGTTATTACACGAGACCCTGACCACATTCATGTTACAAGTTAGTATGACAATGACTTCAAAGTCAACAATTAACTACATATCATTTATCTAATCGTCTTAAGTTTAATTTTAGAAAGCGAAGTTTTAAATTCACTTTTTAAGATAGTAAGGTTTTTTGGGGGTACCACGTGATTGTCAGTTGCGTGTGTTCCAGTTTGGTGTCAAGCATAGATACACATTTCAGCATTAGAGAGAGATTGGGTTTTATAATTGTGCATCAATAAGCTATTTGATAGTATACTTCACAGTTATTTTATACTCTGTTCAAAAGTGAGTAAAATATACGACCAAGAGTATAAAACTATACTATTTCAATAGTTGCTTTAGATAGTGTATTTTCTTTCAAACCGTATAAATGTTTAAAAAATTGCAGTGCTCACAATTGTTGAGCATGGCATTTCACCTTTGATTTCTAAGTTACAAATAAATAAGGACAAGGCGTAATCTATTGAGGAACCTTAAATTTGCACAGAATACCGGCAATTGTGGTGGAACAAAGATAGAATTAACGTTTATATGCAAAAGTAACGACGGACATGGACTTGTTTTCCAGTACCTGTCTCAAATTGTATTTACAGTGTAAAAATCTCCGCGTATTTTTATTTTTTTAAAATTTAATAATAATAATAATAATATATTATATAATTATTATTATATTATTATTATTATTATTATTATTATTATCAAACGTTGTGGCAGGTAACAAATATCACATTTTAAACAATTAGTGATCGGCTGCTTCTGTGTAAAAAAAGACGATAAAGTCTTGCTTATAATAAAGATTTAAGTAGACATCTTTAACTTTAAGAATATAAAAATCATCCAGCCAATTGAAAATTTTATTGTGTAAAATACAACAAAATAATATTTTAACTTGTCTCCGTGAGTTAAGTATGTCTCAACGACACAATATTTCAATTTTAAATTGATTAAAAAACGTTTTTAACATTCGACTAATCCCGTTTCTGTACAAAATCAACTACAATGAGCACAACACAGGTGGTAAGCTTTTTCTTCTTACGAAAAAAAGTTAAATAATTGTTCCTGTGTGGCCCTCAGACGCATGGCTGCGCAACAATGCTTCCGCGCATCATATTTCGCTGGAACGGCAATGGTGTCACCGTAATGAGTTTAGATCTTTGCACTTAGTGTCAGAATCGCTTTATTGGATATATTATCAAAGATTCGTCAACATTTTGTTACATTTAAATAGGAAATTATACAGCTGATAAGCTTCTTAATGAGTAGCGTCAAATATTACTTAACAGAGTCAAAAAGACATTTCACATTTTCTATTTAATTCTGGTAATGGCTTTTTTCTTGTGAGACCCGATATACTTACAGAAATTCAGAAGTAACTCTTAAAATTAAAGAAAATGTATATGGTTGTTGTTTAATTACAAGAAAATTAAGACATCTAACAAAGCTAGTCTTAATGAACATAGCTTTAGATTATCTTAATTGTCGCCATGTACATTTGTTTATAGAAATAAACTTGAATTATTTTATTACTTTATGAGTAATGTGAAAAAGGAATGAAAACGAATTATTCACTGGAATCTTCGATTAGCAAATAAATTTACAGTTTTCATTGTGTGTCGCTTAAATATCATTCGTGTCTTGTATATTAAAAGAATGTTTTCAACAAGATGTTTTGAGGAGGGAAGGTAGTAGTCAAAATGCTCGAAAGTCAAATGTGACGATTTAATTCATGTTTCTTATTTAGATATTTTATGCTACATGGAGTTCAAATATAAATTTACAAGTCCGTTTTTGTTTTATCTGACTCAGTACTAATGTCATGTGCAGAATTTGGAATTTTTACAAAAAATTTTTTTTTTATAATTTCTATAGGATCTTCATGATATACCCAATTGCAACATGCTTCAATTTCGTTTATCTAAATATAGCCTGCTGACAAATGTGTAATGGGGATGCAACAGAAAACGCTATTAGCTCACTTAGTTGACACCCGGCTTATGTCATTTCTGCTTCTGCTAGGTTTGTTTAAAAACATTTCTGTTATTTCTTCTCCGTAATTGATCTGTTTTGAGGGAAGGAGGGTATTTTGAATCTGTTTGTTGAGATATACTTAGGACTACATCAAAAAGTAGAAGGAATTTCAACTTCCATTCGATATTCTTATTCCGTTTTATAGGCAAAGGAAAATCTCAATCAATAAGCTTTCTAACTGTTAGCTAGAATCATTGCAACAAAACTTTGATAGTATAAATACTGCGTTCAAAAGGTGCTGTGTTGTTATAAAACGCATTAGTAATTAATATCTACATTTGCATATCAAATAAAACAAAACAGGCATTTACTTGTACTCGAGGTGAGCTCAGGAGTGGTTCTTAACTGAAAACCATGTAAGTCATATGACTGCGTGCAGTGATTCAGTTACAACTTGTTACTTGTGTGTTTCATTCTTCTTCACCAATGTTTTCAAATGTTTCTGATATTCAGCTGTAAATTTTATATTCACATGTTGCACCAAACAAAAGTACTTAAAGTGCAGTCTATACCTCATGTTAAAGATGTCTCTTTTCACTTTAAATGAAAAAAAAAACGAGCTTATTGCAATCTGTAAGACTATCAAGTTATATATTCATGTAAATGAAAAATCAAAACAAAATTTATATTTCCGTAAATTTATTTATTTTATTTCAAAAGTAAGTGAAAATGAATAAAATATATATTTTAGGTGAAAAAGTCAATATATAAAATAATGTATTTACAAAAACAGTATATTGCGGCTTATAAAGCCGTTTTTCACATATTAATTAATATAATATATAAAACCATCTTGTCATTTGTTATTCTGAAGTATTCTGTAATGGTGATATGGAGATTAATTTATGTCCAAATTAGAAACAGAGATTATATATTAATAAATGTAACTGTCATTTATCAAGTTTCTTGGAATCTTAATGAACATTAATGTTGTCTGTTCGCTAAACTGGAACTGATTTGAATGCAATAATCTCTCTGAAGTTTCACACAACTTATATCATAAAATTAAACATCTTTATGAATAAGACACATAAAATTAAACATCTTTACGAATAAGACAGTTTGAAAAGTCACGTGATTTTCATCACGGCTCTGTAATAGAAAATGGAGACATTTAATATTCTCTGTAAAACAGATTAGAACTAATAAAAATAAGATTGAGCTTATTTTGTCCTGATTCGTTATGATACAAGAGATTTCATTTTATAGTTCGTCCTAAATGTTTTGGACTTCAAACGCTATCTTTGGAACCAAATTTCTTAAAGCACCGGTTTAAAATTAAAAACGGCAGTTTTATCTATAAATAATAAGATGGGGACTTGCATATATCATATAAATAAAGACATTGAAACTATGAATACATAAATGATTTAAATATTAAATAAGTTAGTAATTCAAAAGTTTGTAGACATGTCATTGTCAATCATATGGATAAAACTTGTTCGATAAATGCTCATTCAAAGGCAGTTAATGTTTTAAAACTATCTTTTGTTCTTGCCTAGGATTTCGTCCTTGTTCACCCAGCTGTTTCAATTATAGCACACTTTCTATATCGTTCACATAGCACGTTCAACTGTAGTAGCACCGTTATAGCACCGATTTAGTAAAGAATCTATAAGCTCACGTGCATACACGTGCGATCTCTCAACACAAAGTGAACTTGGTGTGTCAGTGGCATCGTCATAAATGTTCAATGACACCACCTCTTGAAATAGTGCTTTATCTATCGAGATCACTGAAAAAAATACGTCTGAATATCTCTGAATATTCAGTTTCTGAAACAGTTCACGTGTAGCGTTCCCATTGTTGGTCACCGGGAACGGCTGCCGGGATCGGGTTAAACATTTGTCGCGACAAACCCATGTACTGGTATGACTGAGATCCTAAACCGGATGTTGGATATCCACTTTGTGTGCCGCCATTGTATTGTCCACATCCACTTCCGTCTACGCCATAACGAGGCGGTGGAGAGATATTGTAGCTTTCAAACTGTTGCGATTGTTGCCTGGCAGACGACAGTGGCTCCAATTTGATTGATGTTCTATTTTCATCATCTCTAAATTTACAGTCACTGTTTGTTTGTTGGTATGATGGACTATGCATCGGTGGCGAATGTGAACTAGGATTAGGCGTTTGTGGTGAATGATTGGACAAATCGTATGGTGAAGAAATGTCACTGTTTTGTGTCATGTTGTAAGATGGGAGACACATGCCAGTTGATACACGGTATGAACTAGACCAAGAACTAGCTGTGGTAGACACTGGTGCGTTTTGACCATAACACGATGAGTACTGTTCCGCTGCTGGTGTCCCTGGGATGACTGACCCTGTTGTAGGCAAATACTGGTCCAATTCATGATCATCAAATGTCTCAATAGGCATTTCCCCGCCAAATTCTCGTAAATCAACTCTGCTAAAATCTATTGGATGTCCTGGCATACCTCCTGCAAGACACAAGAAATAAACTATAAGAACTCACGAACTAATGAATGCTGATGTCAGATTCGTAACATTGCGTTAATCGGCATATCAATATGAATGCAATTTGTCGGGAAAAAAAAGTGAAGTGGCAAAATGGAAACATATTTGCCCTGTAGATATTATAGAAGTTTTTGTATTTTGTTTTGTTTTGTTTTGTTTTTGTTTTTGTTTATTTTTTGTTTTTGTTTTTGTTTTTGTTTTTTGTTTTTTTGTTTTTTTTTTCAGGGGGGGTGGGGGGTTGGGGAACAATTTAACTTAAGCCGGCTAGATAAACAAATCTCTGTCAAAAATTTCTATCTAAATAATATTTTGTACTTTTTAAATTACGATGAGTATATTTTCCTGATGATAAATTAATAAAAAACAAACATTAAGTTAATGTTAAATTTAATTGAATCATTCAGCAAATTTATATACAATTGCGTGATAAAAACAAATAGTATTTTGGCATTAGTGTATATTCCCAGAGATATCATGACATGATAGCATCCCAGACGACATTAATTTTATAAGACTCTTCGGTTCATGAGAAATCCATTAATAAAAATAATAGGTTACCTGGTATATGTCTCGGTCTCATTCTATCTGCCATGCACTTGAGAGTAATAAGATCATGCTGGTTTGGCGTCGTTGGTGGTGTAGGTGGACCGTTTGGGTTATTGTGGCTCGAGTCGCTCGATTCTCCATCACTTGGTGATCCGTCATGCATTGATTTAAACATCATTCCTTGTGTTATGTTGTTTTCTTGGTGATTGCCATTTGCACTTTTCAATGGTTTTCGTCTTCTGGGTTGGTATTTGTAGTCTGGATAATCCTTTTTATGTTGCAGACGCAATCTTTCTGCTTCATCCACAAATGGTCGTTTCTCCTCTTCGTTTAGCAGTCTGTAAAACACAAAAACAATAGCGTTAAATTATTTTTGTTTGACTGTAATGTTCACAGCACCATCGAAGGAAGGATAATAAATCGTAAAAAAGATAAACTAAGCTATACAGGAAATAGCAAAAACAAGAAGTATCGACAAAAAACAAGCTTAACAAAGAAAATTTTCGATTTAAATTTAGATTAAACACGTTTGAAAATCATGTTTTAACAGTGCATTCCTTTCAATTCATCTACATCATTGTTGAATTTTGGATTTAAATTTAGATAAAACACGTTTGAAAATCCTGTTTTAACAGTACATTTCTTTCAATTCATCTACATCATTGTTGAATTCCAGAAAGTAAAATTTTGATTCGTGCAGGCTCTTATACGATGCTAATGATTTTTTTTTAAAATTTTTAGATGATTCTTTAATGTATTTCAATGATTATCATGTTTAAACTTGAATCGTGTATATTTTGTTACATTTTGAAATGGATTTAATTAATTTTAGTTTGTTTTTGAAGCCATTTGTCACGCCACAATTCGACATCTTTGTATGCTTTCAGCGTTGAACAAATAACATTTCATGTCTTTTCTCATTTTATTCAAAGCTTTGGTGAACGTGCCTTTTTAACTCAAGTTATTTTGTTACATAAACAAGTCTTGGAAAATGACATATTTATCTGAAATTTAAATCGAAATTTAATATCGAATTTATAACATTCCTAATTCATGATATCAGTATTTAATGCCTTGTTTTTAATGTAAACAGTAATGGAATTTTAGGAAATCTTTTATAAAGAAGTTGAATTAAGTAGCGTGTGACATTTGACCTTGTCGAATCTCGTGAAATGTTATCTCAATCTCTATGTATATTTTGGAAGTATTTTCAAGCCACGACATTGATCATTTTGAAATAAATTTTTAAGATATGGAAATTGGAGTTAAAAAGATTGGTCAGTCTTCTGATTTTGACATGTGTCAAATCACATGACGTCACCGAAATTATGTGTTCGTCGTACCTTAAGTCGGAACAAAAATAATGGTTGTCAAAAAACCTTGACAAGTTACCAAATGATTATCTATCTTTCGTTTAAAGTAAGACCAAGTAAGTTAAAACCTCAGACAGACGCTGAATGAGAATTTTGATACAAGAATATAAGTGAGAATGCGGGTAAAAAGACATATTTAAAATGAAGACAGTTAATGATCTTACAGGTGGAAATTCAATAGGATAGCTCCGTGAACTTCCATCCTTAGTGCGATCCTCTGGAGTAGGTAAATGGCCTTATCTCTAGAGTATCGTGTAAAATGATATCATCTTGTCAAGTTTAAATTTTGTTTGAATTATAAATGTTTTAATTTAAGTGTTGATACAAAACTCAAATAAAGCGGAAAATCCGAGACTTTGTATTGAAAAAAAAAGAAAAAGAAAAATGTGAACATTAACAAACTCTAAATGACAACAGTCTTATCAAATTTACAAATATTTCATAACATTTCAAATAACATTTTCATTCTAAAAATAATTTAAACACATATTAGAATTTATTTTCTTATCTTTAAACAATATCTTTATATAGACCTTGAATAGGTTTTAATATAGCTTTTACAACTTGTCACTTTCGGAACATTTATTTTTGTATTGAGATTGACTAGTTTATTATTCCAGTGTTTAAACGCACTAGAGTATAGTCAATTGTACGGGGAAAAATCAGGGTTTAACGCGTCAAAGCTGAAAAAAGTCATTATGTATGTAAACTAATTGCTAAAATTGTTAAAAAGTCGGAATTAAGGTTTTGCTGATCCCCAAAAACCTTATATATATATATATATATATATATATATATATATATATATATATATATATATATATATATATATATATATATATTTGTGCACTGATAGACAACAGTACGGTACAAAATGAGTGTTTAAAAAGATATAAGATCTAGATATAGAAATCATAAAATAACATCGATATACACTGAATTTCGGTAATTTGCTAATTTTCAAAAAATTAAGAAATTTAAAAAATCCAATCTTTCTTAAATAAAATAAATAATGAACTACTTGCTGAATTAAAGAACTTTAAGTTATATTTTATGATCTATTAAAAGCAATAAACCGTGATTTTTTAAAAATTGACACGTAATGTAAATAATGAAGCCATCTAGATTGACATATTATTAGATGTTACCGTAATACTTATATGAAATGATAAATAACCATGACAGTGGTCATTACAAAAAATATGGATGACCAATATAATTTGTTTTATGGTCTTGAAGTGTCTGTTAGAGTATTTCCTGGACGGCCCATGGCTATAACATCCTCCCTCACTTATCAAATCTGTCGGTCTAACTGTTTTGTCGGTCATTATAATTGTCCTGTCATACCGCGGTGGTCAGCTATCATCAATATTTACGTCAGGACAATAACATATCAAGTTATGAAACGTCATCGCTCATACGATAAACAGCTGTTTGTTTTTATTTTATTTTTACTATTTCAATTAACTATAAATTTTTTTAAAAAATGGTAAAAACTGATTTTTGAAAAGAAACCTACTAATTTATATTATCAGTTTTTTAGATTAATTAAATACAAATTGTTTTAAACAAACACTCTCTCTCTCTCTCTCTCTCTCTCTCTCTCTCTCTCTCTCTCTCATTTATTCACGGATGTGTTTAAATGTAATCTATCATAAGTATTTGATTTGAGTGACATGATAATGAAAAGTTTGCACCCATCAACCTTGTTACTATCATATATGTCTCTTCTAAGCTGATCAGTTTGTGATTTTTGCAATATTTGTTCCAACCGCAAAATATAAAAATGTATTAATATCATCTATGACTAGAACGTTAAATTAGTGATGTGCGGTTAAAATAAAAATTCATTTTAATTAATTAAATTTAATTAAATCTTGAATAAGTTTTTTCTTATTTGCGTGGCCTATATACATTGTTTATAGATAATATCTGTCATGTGCTGATTTTGAATTTCTATTAAAATAATGCATTCAAAATCAGCACATGACAACTTGTCATGTGCTGATTTTGAATGCATTATTTTAATAGAAATTCAAAATCAGCACATGACATATCTAAAACTAAAAGTATAAGAAACTGTCAAAATTATTCTGTTAAACCATGTCGCTATCTCGACAAACTTTTTTAATGAACTTGTTACCATACGACCATCTGAATAATTTAAACTCATCCTACAGTTGTTCTTTCAATGTCACTTTTGAAGTATTAATTATTTTCAATTTCAAGCAACAGAGTAAGACGAAGGTTGCTCATTAGTTTAAACCTTAGTCCGAATCATATTTTATATATAAATCTTATTCGCCAAGGATAGCTAAATGGGTATCTTTTAAGTGTGATCATACCATATGCGTTTTTGTAAATTAAGTTTTTCCTCATTAAAACCATTTTTATAAAAACTTAGTTTAAGATATATTCAGTTTTAAAGTCTGAAAAATGATATGTTTAATTCAGTTTGTTAAAATAATGTTTTTTATAAAATTTCAATGACAATTAAAATGAATATGAGCAGGTATATGTTTCTATAGTAACGGAAAATACATAAACGTACTGAATGACATCAGCGTTTCTAAAACATTAAAACTGCGAAAACATTAATACTTATTATTTTAAAGGAAGCTTTATATGTGACGAAAACTGTGACGTTACCTCTCCAACTTGACAGTTGTTGGCCGTGAAGATACATCATGGTGTTATGTCCATTTCCGCGTATGATAAAGACCACAAATCATAACATGTCGGAAATATATTTT
This sequence comes from Tegillarca granosa, assembly GCA_029721355.1. Classification (NCBI taxonomy): domain Eukaryota; kingdom Metazoa; phylum Mollusca; class Bivalvia; order Arcoida; family Arcidae; genus Tegillarca; species Tegillarca granosa. The sequence goes on along the minus strand of CM056594.1, from coordinate 54,649,473 downwards.
TAGCATCAAAATATATCATAAATGTGTTTTAGTAGTTATATCTGGTGTTACTGCGTATCAAAAGAGGAAAAAAGTCTTAGAGAGTGTGGGTTTGGTCGCCAAAAATAGAAATATTTATATGAAGCAAGTTTGGATTTGTTTGGTTTTTAATTTATTTGTCTAGTACTTTTTGTTTACCAATTCGTTTGTTTTGTTTTTGCTGGGACAAAGCATTTAACTTTGAACTTCAACTTTTTCAACTCCGTATTTCCTCAAACATTAAATTTGTCACTTTGTGGTGCTATCAACCAAATGCATGAAAACTACCACAGGATGTTTTTCCGGGTGACAAAAATTTCGGACCGTAGTCGGACTTTGTATATGCTGTAGAAGGACCATTTCAGAGATTCGTTTATGTACAAAGTCCACGGTCACTGGTTGACTAGTTAAGCATTATACGCTATGCGCTATTTTGGACAGATTTAGAAAATAAATATAAATTGTTCAAGTAGTTTTATTATATCAGTCCGTATCACACACCATATCACTACTCCAAGTAAAGTGTGCTCTTCCTTACCGCTTCCTAAATACAAATGAGTCGGAAATACTTTCTGCATGATGACGAAGATTTGAACTAACCCAACAAACGGGCGATCGGAGGAGGCGTTTGTATTCACCAGCAAGCTGCAATCTATTTTCTTATAATCCATGAGAAGTAACATAACTTTCAATACAAGTGTTAGTATTTTACCCTTATTTATTAAAATGATTTTTATTCGCCCTTACAATAGAAGCCGATTGAAAGATTCCCTCTTGGTTGCGATGTGACAAGTACATGGTTTTGTGGTGCGTTTCTCGTTGCTGCCAAGACAAAGTACATGTTTTCGGCGGCTGCAAATGTAAACATTTCACGAACGGAATTAACTTGGGTAATTTCAATTAAAATACTGCTGTTATTTTTTTTATTTATTTATTTTATTTCTTTTCGGCTTTATTGTTTGCAAATTTAATTTTTTTGATGATATTTCTTAATTGATTTTTCTTTATATAATTTTTGGGAAAAAAAATTGGTTCACACAATACAAATAAATGTTCAAAAACAATTAAAATTGTATGTTAGTCACACAGACTACTAGTAACTGAAAGTTTACAAAAGTCACACGCATAAAAAATAAAATGCTTGGAATGCAGTTTTTTACACTGCAAAAAATATAAATAAATAAAAAATATCATTTTGAAATCTTATAGGAGCTGACGATAAACATTCCAGCTAAATGCATCATCAATATTTGGGTTCCCACGTCCTAGTGATATATTTTATATAACTGCAATAAGTTTTTTCTCCTCCAAATCTTTGGTGACTAGTTATATATGTTGAAAACCACTTGTCGTATATGGTCTTATCTTTCTGATTCATTCCCATACTTATATCATCATTAGTATCAAGCACATATCTATATGTTGTGTAAATTCCTACAAGTAGCTCAATCTAACCCCCCAAATGACAAACTATGTGATAGATGGCATCAGTGGGATAATTTTAAAAAACATGTGTGTGTTGAGTGCAAGTACGGCTGTATTGTGCCAGACATTTGATGACTTTATACGCAATGCATGTTGTCCTTCTAGTATATTATTTCAAGTTCTTGAAGTGTTCTTAAACCTTTTTTATTTATTTATTTATTTATTTATTTATTTATTTATTTATTATAAATTTTATAATTTGATTTATTTTTAATTGCAGGTTTTTTTCTAAAAGGACAGTTCAGAGGAATTTAAAAGTTAATTATAACTGTTGATAAGTTACTTTTGAATTTTTATCAAATAATGCATTCAAAAGTAGCATATGATATAACTTTTAACTTATATATATATATATATATATATATATATATATATATATATATATATATATATATATATAATAAAAACAAGGCTAAGATATCATCATACCCATTGTAAAATCTGTTAAATTTTCATACATGAATGAATTCTAAATTAAATCCAAGCCTTGGAGCTTTTAGATGCGATTATGACAGTGGGACGATTTACATGTTTTAAAAAGATAATTCAACGACCCATCCTCACATCTTAAACTTTGTAGCAGTAATATATGTTTTAAGTACGGGTTTATAAGAATATTTTATTATCAAACGATTTAACATAGGACATTGAAGAAAATAAATATGTATCTCACGTAAAATAGGTAAATATATATATATTGTATTTGAATTTCATTGATAACGGAGAGGTACTTTAAGTAAGCCACCGATTTGCAAAAAGCACAGTATGATCTTTAAGCAATCTTTATAAAATTAGGATATTTGTCTTAAAAGTGAAGAAATTTCTAATATCACCGATTGTTGCAAAGCATGATAAAACTATAATACTTTTAAATCTTCAAAACGTCCATATGTTGCGTTTAAACCTAAGTTTAAGATTTACAAATCTAAAATCGATAAAAAATCACATCATTAATTTTCAAACTAGAGAACCGTCACTACATCCAAATAAAACGCCTAACTTTTTTATTTAAACATGTCCTTCCTAAGACTTTAAAAGCAAATTGATTAATTCTATTCTCAAAAGCTAAGAAAGGATAGATTTTGCGCAGAAGGATACTCCAAGTATACACACATATGGGTCAATTCTGGGTCATTTAAAGGGGTATCAAGCCTATTTGAAGTTGAATGATATATGCTTTTCTCATATTGATTAAGAGATCATGTTTTGATAAAATAGACATCTTCAGATAAGATTTCTGAACATCAAAATGATAAACATACAGAATGTTTATAGCTAGAGGCACACGTATTTAATAACGGCTACGTAATTGACATAATGCCGAAATGCAAAAGGTAAACGTATGGATATTTATTACCTGTGAAATGCAACAGGCCTTGCATCTTAATTAAATTACTAGTCTATTTTAAAGTGTTATGAATAATGCAAAAAATTATTAACGGATCTTAATTTTTCAGGTCATTAAAAACAAGAATTAGTCTCTCTCTCTCTCTCTCTCTCTCTCTCTCTCTCTCTCTCTCTCTCTCTCTCTCAAATAATCTGACATGGGCAACTTCAATACAATACAGCAGACTGGATTAAGACAAGGATATTAATTTAGTCATTAACTATTACGTTATATTAGTTTTCTATAGTTCCCGGTAAAGCAACCTGTTGAATACTCGCTATGTTCATACTTCTATGTTTAAAACTTAGAGCAATCATATATATATATATATATATATATATATATATATATATATATATATATATATATATATGATTATGCATTTTTTAAATGCATTTTGAGGATGTTAAGCAGTTAAATTTAGCAAATAAAATATAATTTAAACTTACGAAAAACTTGAAATAGTAACAAAAACTTTTGATGCAAAAATACAAAAAATTGCAATGTAAAAATATACATGTATAACTTATTTTACACTTGTACATACCTCCATAATTTTCCCAAAGTTTTGCTGAGTTCTGCATTGTGAAGATGGGGATATTGGTCTGCCAGCTTCCTTCTTGCTGCTTGGGCCCAAACCATAAAAGCATTCATCGGTCTTTTAATGTGTGGTTTTCTTTTTTCTCCATTTGGTCCTCTTTGTGGCATTGGAACCAAACTCCAATCATAGCCTTTAAGAACTTGAGAAACAGCATCCTGAATTTGTTTTGGAAATTTTTCATCGACTAATTTGTCACCAGCATCAACTGGTACAGCCGAAGCTCCTCTTACAGCATCTAGTAATTGTTCTGTAGATGGCTGCATTGGTGACCCTCTACTTTCATCCGAATCACTCATTGTGTGGAGTGTAAATAAAAGTTCCACTAAGTGAGGAATTATTACACTTATTAGAGAATAAAACACAAATTAGGTGTCCCGTTAAACTTATACTACTCCGATTGTCAAATGTTACAACACTGAGACATTACAAGCTACTGTTTAAGATATAAACCTACCGCAATGGGATTTGATAGGCCGCTTAGGTGACATATTTAAATGAGTACGGTTTACGACTGTTGTTTACGCCCTCCCTATTAGACTGACGTTATCTACTGTAATGTCCACGAATCAGATTGTCCCGTGGCTAATTTGCATACTGATATCATAAATACGATCTTGTATTTCATTAAAAACATAAAAATTAACATAATTTTATTGGTTCTCTTCTGATTTTACGGTGAAGTGTTTTTTGTTTCTTTTACCGATCCTGTAATATTTTGCTTGATGTTATAATATTACATTTTCTTAATTCTAATTTTCATTACATTTAACAAAAACAATAACACATCAAAATTTATATTTAATCTTTTATAATTAAAATTTTAATATTTTGTGAGAATATAAAAAATTGGGGTATTATACCATTAACGGTATAAAAGTGTTTCCTCTGTATTTGCCACTCGTCCGAACGAGAGAGCCCTTCTTTCTTATATTCAAAATTGAAGAAACAAAATTCCGGCAGCTTAATTTTTCATGAGATTAAAGTTTACTTTTCAATTTTGTATTCATTATATAATTATTCTATTTTGAAAAGACACATATAGTTAATGTATTATTTTATTTAGACTATTTCTTTTTAATTTTTCAATACTGTATTGATATTTTTAAAAAAAAAAAAAAAAAAAAATCGTTTACAAAATATTTCTCCCAGATTGCGCGTGGTGTTTGCGTGCATGTTTGTCGTGAATTATGAATCAGTGTATAGTCATTTTAAAACGTTATACACTTCCTGAACAAAGTTTTAATCTTTGTTAAATGCAGATAGACTGTATCCGTTTTTGAGGACATTCCTTTACAAAACTCGGTTTTTATTTCGGTTCGGTCGACATGGCTTGATTTGATATTATTTAGTAGCTTAATAACAATTAATATAGTTAAAACGATATATTGCGCGAAAGGACAAACATGTCGAATTTTTCAAGTAAAATGTTTACAGTGTAAAAACCGTTTATTTCATTGTTTTAAACTTGAATCAACTGTACAATTTGAGATTCTTTTGTGTCTCAGCGAAAGAAGTCCAAAACCCACAATACACAAAACTAAGCTACAGCGTATTGATAGTGTTTTTATTACAATGTTTAACTAGTACTTTAGTAATACCTGTATAATTTAATAAACACAAAATATATGAATTCAAGTTCAAGATTTTAAATTGATAGAGAGCAAGTCTTTAAAAACCGAAAAAGTTATTCAAGATGTGTTGGCTAGCCTAAGAAAAAGTACCACCTGATCAGCCTGAACACGCCTACTTTCATTCATAAAATACATAAATCATACAGAGGTAGAAGCACGTGATAAAACCAAGGTAATAACCACTTCTGCAAGATGATACCTGTCGGTGTTCATTGATATATTTTACAAGTAGGTCAACAAGATATAAAGATATTGCGTATGCACTCGAGTGTGGTAGAAGTGCTGTGAGACTACCTGTCAAAATTACCTATGTTTTACCTGAACACTTATGAATCATTCCCAGGTAGAATATATATGATTCATGATTATAGACCCTGTATTTTCAAGTTTTTTTGCAGCCAGTCACTATTTGCAGAGTTGCTTCTCATCCATCGTAATGCATCGAACCAGATAATAAGCAAACTCAATCTGAGATCAGATAAATCAATTAATTTGTGATTAACTCGTGTTTAATTTTCCATAGAGATGATTAAGTGCACCTGGTTACAATTCACCATAGACATGCTTACATTGCATAAGCTATGAAGCAATAAGGCTCCCTGAAATAGCCGTAATATAAGTGAACATAACGTAATTCAGCCTGAAATTTTATTTAACTAAATCAACAACGTAATATTAATGCGGGGTTGTGCTGAATAACATTTACTTGGCATGGCCTCGTACCTTAAGCCCATTAAAAAGTACACACACACGCGCGCGCGCGCGCGAAATGGAATAAAGGAAGTTGTTGCTATGTAAAAACCAGAGATAAGAGAGAGAAAAAAAAGATAAAACAAATTAAAAAAAACCAGAATTAACCTCGACATTAGATTTGCACCATACTCACGGTTGACGGTATATTGTCTAGTGGTATGGTTCAAGTATTATTGTAAGAGACAATCATGGTTTGACATTACAATAAATAATCAAGCTTTACAACAACAACAAAGTTGATAGGATTCTAGCTTATATTGAAAGTTAAATTTTAGCTACACAAACATAATAAAAACATTCTTATTTTAACATGACTTATAATAGAGATTTTTTAAAATAGAAATTTGAAAATTAAAACAAAGCTTAAAGTTAAGACGGCTGACAACTAACAACAAGGATCCGATGTGATTCATATTTCTGGTGATCGGTATATTTAATGTCTGCTGCCGTTGTACACTATTCCTGCTTTCCACAATGTTCAGTGTACATTTGTGCGTTTGGTTTTGTAAGTTTTGTTACCTTGTTCTTTGTATTTTGTTCTCTGTATTAGTATAAGATGAAATAAAAAGTAAAAATCAACATGGATCATGGTTGTTCATTAGAGGTTTTGGTTTATACTGTAAATGCTTTACCTAAATATTGTAGCCTTTTGCAGTGTGGATAAGTTGCACGTACACTATCATATCACACAGTATAGTAAATCTATTGTTGCGGTGTTCTCTTGTTTGTAGCTAGTAAATTAATGTAATTAATATTTAAATAAGATCTTAATTAATCAAAATTTGACAACTTATTTACTTATTCTTATTAGTTAACATCTGGAAGACGTTACATTAATAAATCACCTATACTCTTACCAGGATACGGTAATAAACATTTAAAGGTAAATAATGAAGTCACGTGGGTATCTATAATTAGATTCTGAGGACATACTGTTCTCTTTGGACCAGGAGTTTCATGGGTACAGTGTGACCTCTTGGTATACTTTTTTGTTTTTGTCCCCTTTGATCTTAAAAAAATTTACATATTTATAACGAATATATAATAACTAATGACAAATTTTGACTACATAGAAGTCAAGAGGATCTTAGAGATTGAAGGACGTTTGAATCGGTACCTTTCCGCGACAAGTCATGTCATTTTGGTTGTGAGCTGCAACTGCCACTAATTGCTATAGTGATTTAATTGCAATGTCGTAGATTACCAGTTTTAAATGACTTAACATCGAGAGACATTTAACATCGAATGATCAAAACAAGTCATGATGTAATAAGACCTATATGGTGCACTTTATGACATCCATCGTACCCCGGGCATGAACTGCATTTAGAAACGTAAGCACTCTTAAATTAAACGTGAAAACACATGTGTGCATGTACACACATACATATGTACAACTATAACACACATACATACGTCATCTATTTATGTATATTATGTAAGGTTTATCTTTACGTTCAGGTGAGAAAAGCAATATAACATAGAAATAATGTCCCTCATGCTCTGACGTAGATAATTACGTGGTATCTGTTTTATAGATGAATATACATAAGTATTGGTCCATTATTGGTTAAAGGTTTGACCAATGTTGATTAGGGTTTCCTCAAACTAAGCAATGATAATGACCGGTGCTCGGAGAAAAATGACAGTTTCATTGTTAAATTTATTCGTGTTTGGTATTCATGTACATGTAGCTTGAGCAACTAGCTTTCGAATAATTGAACCATACAGTCTCTGATTGATTTTATATATAGATACTAAAACTTATAGAGAATTTAAGAAAAACATCGATTTAATAAATAATATGTTTTAAACAACATCTTTTATAAAAAAACTTAAATGCAAAATACCACCCGGGCGTGAGAAAATGCATAAAAAATAGCCCCAATTTTTTTCGTGACCATTTTTTTCCCAAATACACACACTGTCATGTATACTGTTCATATCGATAATGCTTTAACTGTCTTTATCCTCTAAAATGGATTTTAATTTTTCCACTTTTTAATTACTGTTTTTAATTGGTGACGGCTTGCTTAAAAAATTAGACTGTTTTTCGTTTTAAAATTCTTTAAAATGAATTTTATTAATTTTATCTTACTGAGGCTATTTTATTTACATACACCAGCTGTGCGTCTTCGAACACACTGAGTTTGAATTTCGTTTTCTCTGCGGTTTTTTAACACGTGGTTTTATAAACCAAACTCTGAATATTTATGATGACATAATTTATGAGGCGAAGTATAAATATACATCCTGGTACATTGACTTTGTCTGTCTGGAATCTTGGTTTTTGAAAGTAGTGTTACCATTTTACAAATAATTTATTTTTATTTGAATAGATTTTATAACAATTTTAATTTTGATTTTTAAATTTTTTTTATTTTTGGTATTTAATATTATTTTAAAAATAAAATGATTGCAATTTAAATAATTTATTGTCATTAAAAGCGACTTGAACGTTAACATTATATTGGGCTAGATACATTTATATTTCTACAGTTTACATAATAAAATGAAACGTTTCAACGTTTAGAAAAGTGATTCATGGTTTGGCTTCGGAAAAAGTTTCTTTATGACTTCTTACAAGGATTATTTGGAATATAAATTTGAAAATTCAAACAAGAATTCAAAATTTCTGGTTATGCCCATGTCATGTACCATTTAAAAAACTCATTCAATACTTTTAAAACGGTATATAACACACGTTTTGATATGTAAACTTGCATGGATAACAGGGATTGAACAGAAAATATTTTTCTTGTTTTAGTTATGAACGTTAATTATATTCAATACATGATCAAACCGGGATAATTTTTCTGTTACGAAGAACAATTTGGAGTTTAAAAGATGAGGGAGCTTTACTATCTAGTGTTAAAACAGTGCACAGTCCAATCCTTATATATCTGAATCAATAACAAAGTATTTTAAAAGTTTTCCGCCGACGCAGGAAACCAATCTGGTACAGTAAGATCCGATCCCGTCGGATACTTGACAACTTACTGTTTATTTTAACACGTCTACTCGCTACAATATGGTTTTTAATGATATTTTAGGACTGGGCAGTTGGTGCCCGACAAGATCAAAGGATACATGCTGAAAATAGTACTGTTATATTTGACTTATGCCTACTTAATTTCTTAAGATACATTCCGAAATAGAAAGTACTTATGACAGAGTCATTTCATAAGTATACCCAACACTTAATATTGTTTTACATGTTCACACTCTCATTTTCCCGCCGTTTTTAGAAAAAGGATATTGGATACCACAGTATTATAATTATTTTCCTTGTTAAAAAAAGAGCAACTACACAATTTGCCTAAATTCAGTTCAAGCAAATCAAGACAAAGATATTGTTTTTTTTTTTTTTTTAATGAAACCAACATTAAATAAACTTCTTAATGATCGAGAAACATTTTTTTTCGTCAAAAAGAAATTAAAATTGACGCTTAATTTTTTTTCAAAAAAAAGGTTGAATCCAAATAATCATGCAGCGCGTACATATTCTGAAAGATGAAAACAGGGTTCAGTTTCACAATCATTTCTTGGCTCAAGTTTTGGAACTAGGGATAAATATTTTTAACAAAAACAATATAAAAGCTTGAAGTGATCTTCAAAATGATACCTTAAATGTCTTGAATGTTTTAAAAATTAAGAAAGTTATGAAGATGTCAAATTTACCCGATTTCAGTTAGGAAAAATCTTAGAAATGATTGTGAAACTGTGACCTTTTCTTTAGCTACATGTAAATTATTTGATATAATGTTACTTTTAGTGCCACAAAAATAACATCGTAGGTAAAATAAATCCACGAAGTTTATCAATACTATAAAATACATATTGTTAACTATTGCATATTATTATTATTATTATCATTATGATTGTTATTATTATTATTATTATTGAATACTTATATGATATAAAGTTCTGCCAAAGATACATTGCAAAGCGAATATCTAAAGTAATTAAGTGTGACATTATTTTAAGGAAAATTGATTGAAATTAAAACCAAAATGAAACGGAAGTGAAGACATTTGTAATGTCTGATAAAAAAAGCTGAAATATTTTTATTCCGATTTGTCTAATTATCACCGAAGGTTTAAGATGCATGGTTGCGCAGCACTTTACAAGTTACATAAATATTTACACCATAAATATGTTCTGTACTATCAAAGCTGAATGGTAAGTATGTACTTAATATTAACGTACTTCACTTGTTAAAAGTCTCCTTAACTTGGTAAGTAATAAAATAAGAAATAAACACACAAATTCTCAGCTGTTTTACAATTAAATTTATTGTCCTAAAGTAGATATTGTGATGTTTGGGAAATAGGCAAGCTGTTGAGATTTACTTTCATGTCTAAGATAAAATGCATGTAACTTCGGTGTTTTAAGCACAGATATTTAATTCTGAATACGATTTTAAGTATTTTAATATTATTTCTATACTATGCAATTCAAAATTTGCAAAGATAGAATTAATACATGAGGTGTAACATATCATTACCATCATGTGTAACATTATGCAAAAAAAAAAAAAAAAAAAAAAAAAAAAAAAAAAAAACCATTTCATTTTCTATATTGCTATGTTGTACTGAATCTACTAACTTTTTGGTGTACTCAGTGAGCGTCAATGTCTGATTCTGGTATAATGTAAAAATGTTCTTATAACAATGAGATTTTAACTTGTGTCTCGAACGCGTCGAATTAAAAACTTAAAATAGTTATAAGTATGATATGAGTAAAATGATACAAAGATACAAACGTGCATAAGGAAGTCATACATTTGGAACAATATGTCTTTAATCTGTCAAATGCTGACTTTTAAAAATAATGCACTCAAAAACAGTATATGACAAATCATATTCCATTGTTATTAAGTTGACCATAATTATAATGGCAAATGATATTTTATTTGAATCGTATTTAAATTTTTCATTCGCGTTTTAGACAATTGGATTTATAAATGTTCAAGTCCCACAAAAGACAAACACTTCCAGACATAAATAATTCAATTAGAAATGTATTTCTGACGGTCGTTCGGAACCAATTTCCTTTTAAGGAAAGCTGGATTGTAAAAATTATCGAGTCCTCCATTTATAAGGATCAAACAAACTCCTACAAAATAGCATAAAACTGCATATTTTAAATTGTTTTAAAGCCAGATATTAAAAAGAAAAGTTCGATGGTCTACTATCATTTTTACTTAATTCAAATATTTAAAATTTGTTTGTAACACTGTTTTTTAGAATTCATCATGATGACATTTAGACTTTTTTTGGCTTTAGCCTCCTTTTATATTTAAAGCTTTGTTGCTTGATTTTTATTACTATCATTTTCTGTTGTAGTGGTTTCGTCTATTGCTATAACATTGTCACAGTTTTATAAAAAAAAATCCTTACACTATTGAAGTATTTAAGTATATTTATGTATGAACATATTGTTTGACATTTAGATGCAGATTGTGAATTTAAGATGTATAAAATGTTATCATTTTTAATTTTTTTTACAGTTATATTGCATGTATTTTTCATATGCTGTATCAATTTTGAAGGTCAGGGGTTTATACAGCATTGGATACAGATTTAGATGTGTGTCATTCCGTATGTTATGTGGGGACACCTGAATGTTTATTTATTTGTTTACAAAAAATATTTACAGCAACTCGATGATCTCCTTCAAGTTAAATTACAAATTACCAGTTTTTTTCAATTCAGTTAATTTTGGTCACTTTAATTAATTATGTAATGATTAGATAAATATTTCATTTTTAAGTTCATTTTATATAAAATACATGCTTACAGCTTTAAAAGTACAAAACAACAACAACAAAATTATACTCTATGTGTAGCTGTTTGTGGTCAATATGGTGACTTATAGACTTACATCATCATTAAATGGACAGTTAATGAACGCCTACTGCAGTCACCAGGTTGATATGGACGCAGATAGACTATCATAAATTAATGTAATATATGAAAACCACATTAAACACTTGTCAACAATTTGGTTCACAGTGGGAATCAATTAGACCTATTTATCTTAAGTAATTTTAATCTCGATATCATTAAACGTGACTCCTGCCACTAAAAAGATAGTGCGAATCGGTTCAGAATTGTTCAGTTCTAAGAATTTTTTTTTCTTTTAAAATTTGAAAATTTGCATTTCATACTACTGGTTGTTTTCTAATTCTAAAATGAGAAAAGGTCAATGTTTAGTTTTTACCAGCATTGCCGCTGTTGTATGTTAAAAATTAAATATGAGGATAAAAACACTTTACGAAACATAGTTATAAAAGAAATGTTTAAATAATGTAAACTTTGCAAGTTATATGTACCCAAACACCTTAATAAAATTAAAGAAATACGTGAAAAATCATAACTTTATCTGTAATATGATGATTATATTAATAAATACAGTCAAACAAGAAAATATCTTCACGGAAATAATTACAAGCATAAAAACAAAAGGAGAGAATCACACTACGCTCTCTCTCTCTCTCTCTCTCTCTCTCTCTCTCTCTCTCTCTCTCTCTCTCTCTCTCTCTCTCTCTCAAAATTACGGTGTAAATTAATTATTTACAATGAAACATGCAACAACTAACGCAAGAACAAGACACATAAAATACAAATTTAATTTTCATTGTCATTCTGTCATGTGCTACTTTTGAATTTTTATTCAGTCATGTTAAATAGCAATATTATAAAATAATACAATTCAAAAGTATCACATAAATAATACAATTCAAAAGTATCACATAAATAATGCAATTCAAAAGTATCACATAAATAATACAATTCAAAAGTATCACATAAATAATGCAATTCAAAAGTAGCACATAAATAATGCAATTCAAAAGTAGCACATAAATAATGCAATTCAAAATTAGCACATAAATAATGCAATTCAAAAATAGCACATGACAATTCCATTTTTAAGGTTCAAATTTGGCTTCAGTAACTTTTTAAGTAACTTCTCAGTGCTTTTCTTTCTATAAAGAAATAAAATTTAAAACAAAAACATAAAATGCACAAAGATATGACAGACTCAGATGCCTTAAAATAATGTAAAACACTATGATTTATTGCCAATTTTATGAAAATCAGAGAAATCATTAGATTTCTAGATAATTTTTCTATTTCTCTTTTCAATTTATTTTTTATTTTTTTGTTTATTGTATTATTTTCTTAAATGGATCTTACTGCTTGGTACATGTGTTAAATATTTTTATCTAATTGTTTGGTAAAATATTATAACTTATAGATGGGATGTTTAGTTGTATATACAAAATCCTAGCTGCCAATTACCTAATTCTGTTTAAAGTTGTATAAATTCTGCAACTTATTCCAAAGTTTGGCTTTCTTTAACTTCAAAATTAATTCAAGTAAATGGTAATAATGATTATTTTCACTCATTTGCTATCTCTTTTTTTTTTTTACTGAATACTAAAGCTAAAGGTTGATATACACAAACAAAGTGAAATATAAGCACACAAAAAGGACGTAGAATCATTCAAGCTTTAAAGGAGGTTAGAACTAAATAAGTTTTTTTTTTCAGGTACGAAGTTTGAAACCCTAAAATAATATGTCTTTGTTTGCATAATGATAGAACAGAATTTATTTTACATTGTTGCAAATCAGGATAAGTAATGAATTATTTCTCGAATTACAATTTGGTTTATTCATAAAAAAATAGGAGTGAATAGTACGGAAAGGATACGTTTGTCATTTGGTAGCATAGAACACCTTTTATGTGTCATAAAACAGATTCAGAAATAATGTTTGGTGTACACTTCTAAAGTTTGGAGAGAGAAGAAAAAAAGGTGCTACTGAATACCAAGATCTTTGAAATATATTGCAAAAACAATGACAATGGTTGAAGCATTTGTTGCAAACAAAAATTATAACAAAATCAAAATTTTTTTTCGAATTTCTGAACAATGAAGACCATTTCGTGCAATATGCATAATGTTCGTTTCATTTGCGGAAAAGGTGTTGTCCCTGAAATTCAGCAATATTTCGTCCGGTTAATCTATTCTCGAAATGTTTTTGATATAAATGATGCCAAACAATGCCAATGAAGCATTAAGTGATAGGCTGAAGCCGGGATGTATCGCGTCAAATACCACCACAATTCCTACGTGCATTTTGACAAAGTCAATGTTTTTCTAACAAATACTTTTATAACATTTTCTGTTGATGAAATTATGATAAAACAATATAAATAATTTACAAATAGTTGGTAAATATTGATAATTTTATTTTCTGGAAAATGTTTCAAATCCAAAACGAAATCTGATCAAAACGGTGACAGATATGGCGTCTAGACACACCCCTTTACGTCACGTGATGTCAGAATATTGTTAAGATGAACGTCACGATTTTCAGATTTGATTCGGATTAGTTTAATTTTCTGCAGTAAACATTTATATTACTTAATTCATTCGGAAATATTTTGGCACGATTTTCTAATACTAGTACAAATCAATTTAAAACTCTGAAAAGTTTGAAAACTGATAAAACATATTTATGTCACTAATTTGATTGTAAGATGTTGATTTATAAATAACTTATTTTAAAGCTGTGAAATTTCACGTTGTTACTTTGTCCTTAATGGATCAATCTGTTTGGTTTGGATATCTTATGGGAAAAATAATAAAAATAATAATACAAAAACAGATTAAAATGCTAGATTAACCTGATGCCCAATGAAACGTTTTATATTAGAATATTGTAATTAAACATACAATGTATTTATGGTATTTTAAATTGCGTAAAAAAGAACAAAAAGATACAGTACATTATGATGCTGTTTACATTCAGTATTGGATATTTTGATTTAACATTTTTTGCTACTACAGATGAAGAAAAGCAATATAAAAGAAACATTATATATGGTGATTACAAATCAAAAATTCACATATGATTGTTTTATTCAATATCAAAATTATCATAAAAATTCATTTTTAAAACCTTTGACTCAATAGCAGGGAACAGATCATGTAGAATTTTAGCAGGTTAAACAGGCTGAACTTTTACTCCAAGTGACATTAGTTTACTAACATAATATATTTATTTAAAAAAAAAACTATAGCACGACTTCATCAAACGAGTTAAGAATGACATTTTGACTTGTATACGTCAATGCGTTTCTCTAAAGCAAGCGGCGAGGGACTACGTTTTCTTATTTTATCAGTGAATTCAACAGGTGGTCCATCATTTTGAAATCACGATTCCCATGTAAAGAAGCGTGGTGGTGATGGATTTGAAGCTCTCGCACTCGAGAACACCGTGCATATCTGAGAAAATTTCATGTTTTATTACGAATCACACGTAAGCTTTAATTTATTTGGTCCCAATGCAAAAATATTTTAAGTAACGTATTAAAATATATTTTAAAAGATTAGTTGAGAAAATAATCAAATTTTTTCTCAAGCACTTGAGCGACCAAAACTATTTGACTTGATGATAAAAACACCATGACAGAATAGATAAGATACGAATGACGTAATTTGGTGACGTAGACTGCAGATAAAATGTTGTTAAATATTAACAGTTTGACCTTATATGTATGAATGTTAAAACAAAACTGTGTAACTGTCAATAAACTGCACATCACATTTAAAACTTATGACACATCACGGACATCCGACTAACATACAGACACACATATATGATAATGTCTAAATGAAATGTATTTCAAATTTGAACGAGTGCGTTGGTGTTGGAGTGACATTAATGACACAACGACTAGAATACCTACTGCATACACCGGAAACAACATCAAAAGGAGGACCGTATATATCTAATTATAATAAAGCGATGAAACAATACATAAAACCTTCCCACTGTAAGAACAATAAGTGCAAAAATCTAAGGCTGTAGTAATGGAAATGAACATAATATTATCCCCAAGTTTACAAAACGTTTACCTAGCCCCTACCAGGAACTGGTTAAAAACAACATTTCTAAGCAGGTAGGAGGAGATCTCGTTTTCCTCCACCCCCTTTGCCTTACCACTTTTATGTCGGTTTTAGAACTGTGATTAAAATGGCTGCCTTCATAAAATATATTTTTGATGTCTACATCACTGAAGTATGTCAAGGATAAGCTAATTCAGAGGTTTATCTAGCCTTTTGAGAAGCATAAACTTGGGTTTATATAAATGCATTATGAGATTTCTTCAAAGAAAAAGCACGGCATAGAAAATTGTCAACTGTTAAGAAAAATGATCTTTTTTTTTTGGGGGGGGGGGGGATTGTGATTTGGACAAGGACTGGTGTGTAAAACTGGTAAAGTTTTGCCTAAAGTTAATAGAAAATTCAATTGGCTTGAAAAAAGTTGGGTATTTTTATGCTTGCATGAATCTAGTAGTAACAGAAAATCGCTATGTTCATCCACGATTACCATAAAATATTTCTGTAGGAAACTGTTGCTGCTACAGGGATTTTACATGTTGATAAATAAAGCAAGTGGATTCTTTTGTGCATCTGACGTAATTGTCACCAAAACATCTCTTCCGGTGTAAATATCGCCATTTTTTACATCAAACCTGAAATAAACATCTCCAATCAAACCAAAGGTTGTCAGATTCCACAATGACTTACTAGATGAACACCAGTAAGCTATTTAGCTATGGTTCTGAATCATGAAAAATAAATTTTCAGAAACTGTATTTCCCTATTTAATGCCTAAAAGCCGCAGACCTGTTCTAATTTATGTACACAGATGTGGGTGGTGAAAGTCCTATTCGTTGGATGATGGTCTCTTTATTTGAACAGTCATAAAATTTAAAATAATTGTAAGGTGATTAATTAATTGAACTTCTCAAATTTCCATCTAGTTTTGACAGATATTACGTACTTTTTGACAGTGGCTTAATGATTTACATGCAATGTCCATGTATTAATACTTGTTAAATTAGTTATAAGTAGGATATTGTTCATAATCTTATCTGAATAATTAATTTAAATAATTAATAACTTCAGAATTATTTTGTTTTAGATACATGCAATAATAATTATGTTCATTTAAATTTTAATGGACTTTATATGTAGATAGTTACAATAATTATGTACATTAAAATTTGATTTGTAGTCTGTTGTAAGATATGTCAATCCTTTGAGATATCTAGAAAAAGTCATAAAGTGTCATATCATAAATCTTTGACTTTTCTAAATGAAAACTTTCATTCAGAAACGTTCCTTTTTTAAAAAAGTAATCTGCAGCAAATTATGATATATATATATATATATATATATATATATATATATATATATATATATATATATATATATATATATATATATATATATATATGTATATAGAACAAAATAAAAAATAAAAGTAGATTTTCCTTAATCTATACTTAATAAATCACTGACTGTACTAAGAGGCTTGTTAAATTAAATGTTCTGGGGTTTAAAATAAAATAAACAAAAACAATTCTACCATAGCCTGGTTTGTTGACATCAATGTGAAAAACTCGTCCAAAGCGGTTGTTGCAAGCAAACTGGAAAGAAATCAAATAGAATCAAAGCTAGTAAAAAGTAAATAAGCTTAAAAATGGTAGTACAAAAAAGAAAGAAAGAAAGAATGAATGAATAAACTAAACTAAACTAAGCGTTATTAATTAGTTTGGTGAAGAAAAAGCTACTAAGATTAAAGGTTGTAAAAGGGGAAAGGGGCAAAGGAATTAAGATTACAGGCTAGATTTTTTACTTTCAGTTCATGAATGGTAAAGGAAACCAGTAGAGTGATAGAAAATAACCGTTATAAGATACCTAGATACCTTGTTCTATTTACTTAAAACTGTTAACAAAGCAAAATTTTAACAGTTCCTGTTAATTTTAAAGAATAGTAAGCTATCATGTTTAAGACAAATACAAACGCTCTTTAAAAATTCATGTTGCTAGTAAAAAGCACTCCTAGCAAAACCACTCGTTACTAGCCAGTTAAAAAGAACTCTTCAAACGCCGCCTGTGCTAGCAAACGTCATGTGGCTCTTCTCGAACATCTATTGCCAGCATATTGAAAATTTCTTTTGAAAAGCTCTGTTGCGTTTTAAAATTAAACAGCTTTTATCCTTTCTTATATACTTGTTAGTTAACAAAAATCGAACGTCATTTTTGTGTTAGTTCTGCTCAAACTTATAAGTATAGTTTTCAGGGGACAAATACATAAGGTTATCTCCGCCTTCAGTCAATTAACATAATTAGCGAAGGTAAGCACTGTCTGTTTGCATGATTCGAGAGGTCATGGTATCTTTGCAAATTTACTTAAAAATGGCGATTCAGCAACAAAAAAGCCATAAATAAAATTTTTTAAATGTCATCAAATAAGTACTTAATTAGCTTATTATTTTACATAAAAATGGATAAATGAGTCTCTGTCTAGTACTCAACTTTGACCGTGGCGTGCTTTAATTTGGAATATTTACAATCTGTGCACGCCACAGAACACCTGTTTTGCAGTGAACATCGTGTACGGAATGCACTTCAAGATCAGCATCAAACGTTGAAGATACTAAAACCTCATATTTAATATTGCACGCGCATTCTATTTATAGACAATTACATGCGATAAGACATTTATAAAACACAGATTTTGGTCAAAGGTCAAGTAATTGGCTCAGCAACATGTTTCAAGTGTTAGTGTAACACAAACAATTTGACAAAATAGATCTATACTGTAGATCGATGCGCATCGCACGCCTTACTGTAAAGCTGGTATCAACATATCAACATATTGGTAATGTCTTTTTTGAAATTGTACAGAACTACTTTTGTCAGACTTAATGTCTATGGGGAACTTTTAAGGTATTAAAACTTATAAAAAATGGGTAAAAAATTGACATTTAACTAGTGAGAGGTTGAACTTTATCATTCAAAACACTCTAAACACAGCATGATAGATACTTTCTCTCTATTATATAAATATTCCATATACAGATGCTTTTAAATCAAAAATAGACCTTATAGACACGCAATTGTTTAAAAATGTCACTCAAGAAAAATGTCTTTGGTAAACAATGATTTATATTTAATAAATATTTTATTTATTCTGTCAATAATTTCGCGGAAAAACTGATTAAATAAGAAGTAATTACTTAATTTTCTATTTTCTATGAATTATAATTTTACTCTATATTAAAAGTTATAACTTATCTATACCTCCGTTATTGTATATCATTAGATATCCATAACGACTTTTACATTTTCATAAGTCACGATTTCGTCCCAAATCGAATGGATATTATCTTCATCGCTGTATGAAAGTAAAAGGCAGGGCTACAAAATCAACATAGTTTTTAATCACAAAGTGTGCATTTTTGCGATCAGATAATCTATTTCTCTGATGGAGTAAACAGAATGAAGAACACGAATTCTTGATAAAAAGAAAAAATTGTATGGAACTTTAGGATAGTTTTTTCCAGTCATGTCTATGCTATTTTTAATTTTAGAACTTAAATTTTAAATTTTGCACGTGTTTATAAAAAATGAATGGTCTTCTAGTGCGCATCATATGTACCGAACTTGGCATAGGGAATCTTGAGAAACGAATATTAAAGACTATATCAACAATTTATTTTTGCAAATATTAATTTAAAAGCAAATAAAAAAGTGTCAATACTAAAAAAAAAAAAAACTTAGTAAAATGAAAATTGTGGGAAAATACAGAAACATTTGGCGGGTAATATTATGAGAACTATTACTTCAGTATGCAATAAAAATCGGAGTATTTCTTGGAAATTTTTTAAAAAAATGATGAAAACCAAAATAAATAAATAATATAATATAATAATGAAGTTTTAATAATATTTTTATAATTCTCTAATTTAGACATTTTTAAGGATTTTGCCTTGTACACAATTTGTTTTAAAAAAATTAACACATACCATTTAAACCTTTTAAATTTTATTGAAAAGTTGAAATTTACTAGAGTCTGAACATAGCACATGAAATTTGTAAAATGCACTTACTAAACTATTGAAATAAGATAAAGGTTCACAAAAATTAAAAGCAATTGGAAATCGAAAAAGTCATATTAATTATTAAGATGCTATACCCTATATATTTAAAGACCAACAAATTGACCTAGTCAGACAATTTTGATTATAAGTTGTATTTAACAAAACTTTACAGACTGATTTTTAAATTTGATAACGAACTGTATTTTTCTGCACTAAAGTAAGCGTATAATTAAAAGTAACATTTTAAATAAAAAATGATGATCGTTCTTTACTTTATAAGGTAACGACGAACACCTAATTATGATGATATGGCAGAAATAAAAAGGGGAAGGGAAATAAATACCTTGTTCTTTTTGTTCCCTCCCGAAAGTAAATTTTGTAATTATTTGGTCAATTTCACCCTCTTCAAAAACGAATCCATCTGGAACTTAGATAATTGAAAATTATAGAACGTCTTTAGCCTTCACAATTACTGATGCATTATTGTAAACGGACTTCTTAATTTTTTTGTTGGAGACAAACTCGTGCACTATTTTTAAAACATATGATTAAAAACGTTAAAATAAAAAAGTTTTAAAAGTAAAATAATGTATAGGACAAATTGATTTAAAACACACAGAAAAATAAGATATACGTTCAGCAATTAATCCAAAAGGAAAAAATTAATACGTTCAGCAGGAAAATAATATTCTAAAATTCTAAAATTTCATTTTTCTTTTGTCATAAAGCATTTTTTGAATGCATTTAACGATCAAAATTGTTAAAAAGTTTTATGACACCTTAAAATTTTCTTAAAAACTGGAAATAAAGTTTTTGATATTTATCTCAATTAAGACTAATATGTCAGTAGTTTTTAGGAAGCCAATATTGAAATAAGTATCAATATTTTTTTGTACATTTTTACAGAATTATTTGACCTGCAGCCTTGCATTTTAAACCTGTGAAAATAATCAATATGGCCAGTTTTAATATCTTAATTTACTATTTTTCATTTTTATTGATGTCCCAAACACAGCTGATTTTTTCTATGTTTTATAACTAAATGCAGCAGATTTAATGGATTAGGATTTTCTTTTTTCAAAGAGATCAAAAATCAATATCGACAAAAGCCTAAAGTTGCCCATTTTTGGTCTGTTCATAAATTCAACATGAACTCCCCAATGTCCGTATCACCTTCAATCGAATCGTTTCACAACATGACCCAAAACGATAAAGGAGACAGGTCCCCCTATCCCTTGTAGTTGATGTCTATTAAATGCACATATGTGATTTTTTTTCCAGATGGTTTTTAGTATCAGGTAATTTAATTTTGGAGTTACTATTCAATATATTCTGTTAACGTATTCTCAAAGTTAAGAAATGTTCAAGTAATGCTGCGGTGTTTGGCGAGTTGGGGAGATTTCCTCTATCTTATAATCGCAAATTAAGGATTTTAAAATACTGGCTTAAAATAATTTGTAATAAAAATACACTACTGTTTATGTTTATAGTTATCAAGGTTTGATACCAATAATGGTAATAATATAATGGTTTAAATTGGGCTTCTCAGGTTAAACAATTGTTAGACTCTCTAGGTATGTCATTTGGTTGCAACAGGATTTTTTAATTCTAAATTTTAATTTTTTAAACACCATATTACAAGATCAATATAAACAATTATTGTGAAGTCAAATATGTCTATAAAATAAGCTGTGTTATTACAGTCAAAAATGGAAAATTATTTAGACAGTATTGATAACTCTAATCTTAGATGTCTTCTTACTAGTTTTAGAATTTCATCACACAATTTAGCTATTGAGACTGGTCGCTATGAAAATATTGACAGAAATCTACGATTATGTAAATGTTGTTCCATGAATGTTGTTGGAACAGAATATCACTTTTTATTAATGTGTCCCATGTATATCAATCTAAGAAGGAAATATTTATCTAAATGGTACTGTCATTGGCCAAATATATACAAGTTTAATTGTCTCCTATCATCGCCATCTTCAACTGTTTTAAATAAATCATGCATTTAAACTTCGTGAAAACGTTTTGAATACTCTGTAACATATCATTATGATTATACATGTATACATGTACTAAAGATTCAATATACATTATTTGTATGTTTAATTAAGGCTCTATATTTGCCACCTTGGATGTATATGTGGCTATAAACTGTATAGGTTTAAAGCCAATAAAGATTATTGAAATTGAAAAAAATATTTCTATATCTTGTGTTCTGTCTCAATTTTCAAATTTTGTAATATTTACAATATATATATATTTTCACAAATTTTGAAATTTTGTAAAATAAAAATTCAAAATTTTGTATATGTCAGTATTATAATTGTCTAACACAATGAATTATATGAACCAGGTCTCAGAGTGTGGCGTTTGTTATTGAGATATATTCCTTAAAAAGTATATATTATATTCCTTTTAATGAAACAAAGACGACGGCCTAAATCATATCCATATACTGACCTGGTCAATATTACAATTTTAGATGTTGTGTCCTGAACTTTTGAACTTCCATTTTTTAACAATTAAAAGCAACACGTTGTAATTATGACCTTACAAAAAAGAGCCAATTAATTTTCATCAAAAACATTTTATCGTACAAAAAGCTTAAATTCACACCTGGAACCTTACTTTATATTGTCATCATGGCTGACGTATAGGTTTTGTATTTGCAAATTTATATATCTTAATTTTTACATTTAATCCAATTTGACCCAGGCTAATCAGTAAATCACTACATAAAAATAATGTAACTAAACTGGTTTTTGTTACACAACATTTAGTACAGCTGATAAACATACTTGTATTTAACAAAAGATAATGCAAATGACAAAAATGACGAAATGCACAAATATTGAGACCCTTGTCATTTAACAAAAGCTAAAACAAATGACAAAAAGAAAAACAAAACGAAATACACAAATATTGAGACCCTTGAAATTTAACAAAAGCTAATACAAATGACAAAAAGAGAAACAAAACTAAATACACAAATATTGAGACCCTTGAAATTTAACAAAAGCTAATACAAATGACAAAAAGAGAAACAAAACTAAATACACAAATATTGAGACCCTTGAAATTCAACAAAAGCTAATACAAATGACAAAAAGAGAAACAAAACTAAATACACAAATATTGAGACCGTTGAAATTTAACAAAAGCTAATACAAATGACAAAAAGAGAAACAAAACTAAATACACAAATATTGAGACCCTTGAAATTTAACAAAAGCTAATACAAATGACAAAAAGAGAAACAAAACTAAATACACAAATATTGAGACCGTTGAAATTTAACAAAAGCTAATACAAATGACAAAAAGAGAAACAAAACAATACACAAATATTGAGACCGTTGACTTTGGATGAGTATTACTAGATCTAACGTATTGTTAATATTGTTTGTTATTCAAGTAGAAAGATCAAAATAAGACGTCGTTATCAATTAATTAAACATCTAAAGCGTCAACATTCAAAAGCAATACTGATTGGAGACAAATGTATTTTTAAAACCATCTTGTCAGATTTGATGAACCTTGAGTGTGCATTTAAATTATTTTAATTTTTCTTAATTTCTTTAAATGATTATCTACAGTCAGATATATCTGGTAATATTCAAAGTTAAATGTCGTTGTCGTCGTTATTAAGATAATATTAAGTAATAATAATAATAATAAAAATAATAATAATAATGATGATGATAATAATAATAATAATAATATTATTATTATTATTATTATTATTATTATTATTATCATCATTATAATAATAATAATAATAATAATAATAATAATAATAATAATAATAATAATAATAATTATTATTATTGTCTACCTTCTGAAATATATATAGAAAATGCTTTAAAAGAAAAGAAGTTGAAATTAAGATGTCTAGAATAAAGGTTGGAACACTGTAATGTACGTATCTTGGCATACAAATGTAAAGGATCAGAACATTATTGTATAGTTACGTATACATGTATAAAAAAAGCAGGAACAAGGAAGTTTATTTTTTAAATGGTTCAGAAGCTTCACAATGCCATAAAGGGACAAAACGAATGATGATGTCATTATGACGTCAAATGTGTACATAGAGTATAGACCAATCAGCCAACACTGATCTATTTATGCCTTCTTTAGCGAAAAGCCAGAGAATCTACATATAAATCCACAGAGAAGACCTGTAGTATATTTATCACAGTGTTCATCAATTTTTTTGTCTTTTATTTAAAGGTCCATTTGTTATGTCGCCACGTGCTGCTTTTGTTTTATACATTTGTTTAAACATTAATTAATTTATACGTAGTTCTATCGAGAGCTACCATTTATTTTATAGGTAAAACTATCATTGATGTATATAACTATTCATTTGTCAGCAGTATATACGTACATTTGGCTTAAGTTATCTTTGAAGTATAAAGGCTGCAAGGTGTTACAGGTCAAATAATTTTATAAAAATATCAATCAAAAAGTAAAATGTTCACGAGTTGAAAAAATGAACAAATTGGTTAACGATTCACCTTTAATTTATTAACTTACTCGTAAGATTTGATTCCTTTCATCGACTGGCATTTGACTAGTGCGGGCGGCTGCGCCCACGTATAAATCATTCTGAAGAACTCATTTCCTTCATAAATACAATGGACAACGCAGTAGACCTCTATATGTCAAGTTACTCCATTTTGAAAAAAGAACTATCTTGAACCGATTTAAGAATTTGAGGTGTAAGGCTGACATTTGCCACTTAACTACTGCTGCTGCTGCTACTGCTTCTGCTGCTGATGATGATAATGATGATGGTGGTACTGCTGCTGCTATTGTTGTTGTTGTTGCTGCTGCTATTTTTGTTGTTGTTGTTGATTGTGATGACGGTGGTGGGTGTGGCGGTTTTGGCGCTTAGAACACAATATCAATTGGTTCACTCAATGTCACTGTATTTTGATAGGGAGAGTGGTGAAAAAGTTGTTCTGAGTGTGAGTAGGTACAAGACAGACCATAAAATATACTGGCACATACTCTCCAGCATACACGGATTTGTTCTTAGATCAATCCTAAGAGATTTATAAACTACTTAGCTAAAAACGCTGATTTAACGTTGAACAATATTACAACCAAATTATGCTTTCTATTCATTCAACTTCCGGAAGAGAGCTCCTGGAGTTTTGACCGTTAAGATGCTAGACTTATAGCACTATACGATAACACAGCTGCGATCCTCAGGTCGTTCAATAAAGGTTGTTCAATAGCGGTTTTTAGTAGCCAAAATAATACTTTAATAATTTCATGTTATTTATGCAAGTGTCATATACCATTTCTAGTGTATTTTATGATTGAATTAAAAAATGGTATATGACACAAGATTAACATTTGTATTTCGACTATAATTTTTTTTAAAAAAAAAGATAAATAAATAAATAAATAAATAAATAATGAGTTAACAAAGTATCTCGTAAAAAAGTTAATGTACTCTATTGGGCATGGCAATCATAACAATTATAGACATGTATCACGAAGCCGAGCCCACGTCTGCATGGTTACACGACCATCTACAGATATAAATGACCACATCAATAATTCTTTTAGTCGACAATATATTCAGTTTGCAAACACTTTTTGATCATATAATTTGATAATTTATAATTTATCTATAATCATGTAGAATAGGATTGGTTCTATTACAGCTTCACTGACACCAAACTAATAATTTGACAAAAATCTTTTTTCCACTGAGTCTGCGTTTTAACTCGAACTGCATTTATCTAATCCTATTTCATTGACGAATTTTTATTTTCTTTGCTCCATTTGTAATCTGTCTGGCATTAGTGGTCGACAGACATATATCAAATTATATTTATGATGTAATAAGTAGATTGCATGTAATCCTCAGAAAAAGGCGTGTTCGACTCATCTACTCGGTAATTAAATGTTTTCTTTTCGCGCTCAGATCAACGTCTCCTTTCCTAACAGACCAAACCTCAACACAAAAAGACGGAACACATGAGTTAATTATCATATTTAGAAGTATAAAACGTTTATTAAAGTATTTCAATGGATGAAGTAAAGCTGTCTCTTTATTTAGGTATTTTGGGTAAAACAGATGCTTCATTTTAGAAATAGAATTTTAGGACCATGTTAAATTAAAATTTTATTGAATAAATTACCATTATTTAGCAATATTTTTAGAATTTTAAAAAGAACTGCTTTAATGATCCATGCTACTGCATCTCTCTGTTTTAGGTCTTATTGGACCGGGTTAAAATGAAAGTGAAAAGCACGCGTAATTTTAGATTCATGAGCATGAATATTTGAAAAGAATTTTTTCTCGTCTTGGAAATAAAAATAAAATCTAAAAGCTGATTGGCAGAAACATTAATTGGAATTATTCAACGCTTCGAACATATAAATTTATATGTACTTACATAAAATGACGTTACTAGATACACGTCAAAGTCAGATATTTGATAGGAAATGGAATCCGTTTCCAAGCAACATCTAAACCTTAATTTTTGTACGTATCTGACATTATATAATGTTAAACAGTTGCACAATAGAAGACTAGTTATATCCATAGAATGTCTTTTTTCAGGGTTGCACAAATCATTCCACAATAAGGCAAATAAATTACTTTCCACAGAAAATCGACAGTTAAATAAAAAAAAAACTTAAATCATAGATGACGCCCATGACATTTAAAAATAATTGATAATGATGACGCTTTTACTGAAAATATATTTGTGCAATTTAGTTCAGACTTGTGTATGCTAGTACAAGTGCCATGTGTAATTTTTATTTTTATTTTTTAAATGAAGTCTTTATAAATTAGTTGATGACAACATTGTCGCTATTTGAATAAAAATCAAAACCTAGTTCAAAACAAAGATTATACAACATTTCAAGACCAACAGGGGAACCAGATCAGGAAGACAGGCTCTTAAACATTTATAAATACACAAAATCTAATCTTTATGAAGTATGTAATTACATATCAACACATCACGGCGAATGTTAGGCTTCCGTTTACGCATAACTCTTGACTTTATTGTGATGCAAATAATTGTACTACGCTAACTTAAAAACGTTCATCATCAATTGTTTGTTTTTGTTTGGTTTAAGGTAAATAAATAACAACAAAACAATTAAAATTGTAAACAAAATATTGCGTAACATAAAATTTTTATAATATGAGTTTTGATAACTATTTTTCTATTATTTTTTTTTGGCCTCTTTCACCATTAACTGTGTGATTATAGATAGATTGGTAAATAATAATAATAGTCTTGATCCTTTCAACGTACTTATTCTTGAGTAAAGATTTTTAATGTAACCAACTTGACAAACAAATCCAATCAAACTAGAGCTTTGAGAAATTATATGGTTCATACAATTTTCACAGCATTTAATTTTTCAAAAATTGAAAATAAATATAACACTTTTTTGTCTCGGGTCACTTTCACAATGACAAGAAAATTGCAGAATCTGACATTGAGATTACTACTATATATATATGTATCACTGTCAGTTCTCCATCGGCAACGAATTATGACCAACCAATCGTTTTTTATCATTGAATACAAACAAACAAAAATTTAAATAAATAAATAAATAAATAATTTTAAATAGATAAATAAATTTAATCAAAAATTTCAAATGTCAATTAAAAATATATCCGAAAAATTATAAAAAAAACAAATTTCTGAAACATGATAAAAACCAAATTCTTTAAAAAAAGTCAGTGATCTTATTAATTTTTTTTTCTAAATTATTAATCATTATTGAACATTCCTAAAATTATAAAACATTTGTAAGTGCCTTATACTATATTTAGAGCAAGAATTTGCAAAATCATTTATCCTACTCGATTACATCGTGACGCAAGAAAAATGTTACTATAGAGGAAGGAGGGGTTTGAGAGAGTGTGGTAGTTGCCATGATATATATGACGTCAAAGAGGGCATTCCTAAGATAGACTTGTAAGAAACGTAAGTTGTGTAGATGTATTTAGTTTTTGTAAAAATAAAAAATAAAACTCTTTAAAATTTAAACTTTCAATAATAACAAAAAATAAATAAATAAATAAATAAATAAATAAATAAATAAATAAATAAATTGTAATAAAAAAGAAACATTTAAAAAATGCAACATGACAATAAGTCAATGCTGACAAGTACTTTGTCGAATCCAGAAGACGCTCTGACCACAAACAAACATTATATTATTTTGAGAAAAGTTGTCAATAAATTGTTAAAAATAATTATGCTTTGATTTGTTTAAACCCAGCCAAAAAAGATATAATATTGTGTAAATTTAAAAAGAAATATTAGTATGCAACTGAAAAACATGCAACAACAACAACCAACACAACAAGGAACACAGCATAAGGCAAAGAAAAAAAAAAGAAATTAAATATCGAACAACAATACCCGTATACCCGACCGGCCAAAACGGCACAAAGACCAACACCCAGAGCAAACCTGACCTGCCAAAAACAGCATAAAGATCAACACCCAGAGCAAACGGCACAAAACCAACACCCAGAGCAAACATGACCGACCAAAACGGCACACAACCAACACCTAGAGTAAACCTACCGGCCAAAACGGCACACAACCAACACCCAGAGCAAACCTACCGACCAAAACAGCACAAAGACCAACACCCAGAGCAAACCCCACCGACCAAAACAGCACAAAGACTAACACCTAGAGCAAACCCGACCGGCCAAAAACGGCACAAAGACCAACACCCAGAGCAAACCCCACCGACCCAAACAGCACAAAGACTAACACCTAGAGCAAACCCGACCGGCCAAAAACGGCACAAAGACCAAGACCCAGAGCAAACCTGACCGACCAAAAACAGCACAAAGACTAACACCTAAAGCAAACCCGACCGGCCAAAAACGGCACAAAGACCAACACCCAGAGCAAACCCCACCGACGAAAACAGCACAAAGACTAACACCTAGAGCAAACCCCACCGACCAAAAAACAGCACAAAGACCAACACCCAGAGCAAACCCGACCGACCAAAACAGCACAA
The DNA here is from genome assembly GCA_029721355.1 of Tegillarca granosa. Lineage (NCBI taxonomy): Eukaryota > Metazoa > Mollusca > Bivalvia > Arcoida > Arcidae > Tegillarca > Tegillarca granosa. Next base: position 54,620,577 of record CM056594.1, on the reverse strand, counting down.
AGATTAACACCTAGAGCAAACCCGACCGACCAAAAACGGCACAAAGACTAACACCCCGAGCAAACCCGACCGACCAAAAACAGCACAAAGACCAACACCCAGAGCAAACCCGACCGACAAAAAACAGAACAAAGACCAACACCCCGAGCAAACCCGACCGACCAAAATAGCACAATCCCAGAAAACAATTAAACACAAACATACGGGTTCATGTCCAAAGCACAATCCCAGAAGACAATCAAACACAAACATACAAAACATACCGGTCCATGTCCAAAGCACAATACCAGAAAACAATCTAACAAAAACATAGTAAACATACCGGTTCATGTAAAATCACAATCCTAGAAGACAATCAAACACAAACATATCAGTTCATGTCCAAAACATAATCCCAGGAGACAAACATACCGGTTAAATACAATCAATCACAAACATACCAAACTTACCGGTCCATGTCTAAATCACAATTCCAGAAGACAATCAAACACACACATACCGGTCAATGTCCAAATCAAAATTCCAGAAGACAATCAAACACATACATTTCAGTTCATGTCCAAAGTATAATCCCAGGAGACAAACATACCGGTCAAATACAATCAATCATAAACATACTAAACTTACCGGTCCATGTCCAAATCACAATTCCAGAAGACAATCAAAGACAAACATACCGGTCCTTGCTCAAATCAAAGCTGAATCCCAGACGGCAATCAAACACAAACATACCGATCCTTGTCCAAAGCAAATCCCACAAGACAAACAAACACAAACATACCGGTCTTTGTCCAAAGACCAATCACAGAAGACAATCAAACACGAATATACCAGTCCATTTCCAGGTCCATGCACAATCCAAAAAGCAAAATTAAAAATTTAAAAATGACTACCAAGAACCAAGATTATGATCACTTGCTCGAAAATAACCAAAGCCACTAATATTCTGATATACCAAAACACTAAACTGATAAAATAGAATAATCATGATATATAATGATAATAATGATCACAATATCCCCGACTTTGTACTGTTACTAGCTGAAATGATATTAAAATAGTATCGTGTAATGTGGTTCAAGTAGTTTTGTATGGTCAAAAACATTCCACTTGCTTGACTAACCATGCGTCTCAAAATATAATTATTTTAAATTCAAAGCGTATTTTTATTACAACAGAGAGAGAACCAAAATAGACTGTCATAATCTTTACCAGTAAAATAGTTTTTTAAGATACTAAGTTGTTTTTTTTGGTATTTTTTTGCAAACTAATGACAAGTTAGGTCATTGCTAAATTGTTACGAGAACACTTAAGTTGAGCAAAAAGGAAGAAACTCCTTCTTGGAAATCACGAATCAAGGAAAAACATTATCAAATCTGAAGATGAAATCTCAAAAGTAGCTGAATAACGTACTTAACACTGCGCCACTATATACTGAAAAAATGCACAACGGAAGCATGATGGATGACATAAATATCATCACCAGCTCCTACATGGCCGTACTTTTAAAACTTGGAATACTTGACTGGTTTTCGGTCAATGAAAACAACAACAACAATTTTAGTTTTTCAACAACTCCTACATCTAAACATGAATAACTCGTGAGATATTTTTATTTTGGAATACTGGACGGATATGATTAAGATTATAGTAAATGTTACTTACGGATGCTGGAGGGATGAAGCGGATTAACACAAGTATTTTAAGTAGTTGAAGATATGAGTTATTTACACCGACCACCGATAATATTTTCAGCAACATTTACAATTCACGACCTTGGTGACCCCTAATTCAGTGGTCAAACGCACTTCAAATCCAAACGTTTAATTGGTACTTTTTAATCATTCAGGATATTCCATGAGGGTATGTTTTATTGAATATGGAATGTACAGTGAATTTGGTTCTAAAAATTTGGTGGGAAAAAGTTGAAAACACTTGAAGTGATATTTAGAGCTGCACATTCTTTATTTGTGTGGTCAAACAGAAAAACAAGTTTGTACTTTTGTAAACTATGAAATTCAGAGCTTCACCATGCAATATATATCTCATATCTTTAAGTACACTTAATGAAAGGATTAGTAATGTATCTTGAATGGATCAACACTTTCTCACGACCACGAAATAGGTCGACCTAGTTTAAAAAGAACAATAAAAAATCAATGATCAATAAAATGAAATTTAAAATAGATTGTAGTTAATAAATATGAACTGTACAGCAACAAAAAACTAAAGACATAAAAATATAAACGAACGAAATAAAAAAAATCAAAAACAAAGACAAAAGATAGAAAAAATAATAAATTCACATTTAGATATATTTATATTTATATTTGGCTATATAACTCCCTAATTAAGACTTAAGAATTTGTTTTCATTGCAAATATTTTAAATACTGGTGATGTGACGATATACAACATAATACCCAACCATTAAGAGCTATAATACAACCCACCAGAAAGTATATATAACATAATGACCAACCATTTAGACCTATGATACAACCCACCACAAATTATATATGAAATAATAACCAACCATTTAAACCTATGATAGAACCCACCACAAATTATATATGACATGATAAGCAACCATTTAGACCTATGATAGAACCCAACACAAATTATATATAACATAATGACCAACCGTTTAGACCTATGATAGAACCCACCACAATATATATATAACATAATAACCAACCATTTAGACCTATAATAGAACCCACCACAATATATATATATAACATAATAACCAACCGTTTAGACCTATAATAGAACCCACCACAATATATATATATATATATATATATATATATATATATATATATATATATATATATATATATATATATATATATATATATATATATATATATATATATAACATAATGACCAACCATTTAGACCTATGATAGAACCCACCACAATATAGATATAACATAATAACCAACCATTTAGACCTAAAATAGAACCCACCACAATATATATATATATATATATAATTATAATCAACCATTTAGACCTATGATAGAACCCACCACAATATATATATATAACATAATGACCAACCATTTAGACCTATGATAGAACCCACCACAATATAGATATAACATAATAACCAACCATTTAGACCTAAAATAGAACCCACCACAATATATATATATATATATATAATTATAATCAACCATTTAGACCTATGATAGAACCCACCACAATATATATATATAACATAATGACCAACCATTTAGACCTATGATAGAACCAACCACAATATATATATAACATTATAACCAACCTCTTAGACCTATGATAGAACCAACCACAAATTATATATGACATATGACATAATAACCAACCATTAAGAGCTATGATAGAACCCACCACAAATTATATATAACATAATAACCAACCATTTAGACCTATGATACAACCCACCACAAATTATATATGACATAATAACCAACCATTTAAACCTATGATAGAACCCACCACAAATTATATATAACATAATGACCAACCATTTAGGCCTATGATATATATATATATATAACATAATGACCAACCATTTAGACCTATGATAGAACCCACCACAATATATATAACATTATAACCAACCATTTAGACCTATGATGGAACCCACCACAAATTATATGACATGATAACCAACCATTTAGACCTATGATAGAACCCACCACAAATTATATATGACATAATTACCAACCATTTAAACCTATGATAGAACCCACCACAAATTTTATATGACATGATAACCAACCATTTAAACCTATGATAGAACCCACCACAATTTATATATAACATAATAACCAACCATTAAGACCTAAGATTGAACCCGCCAAAAATTATATATTACATAATAACCAACCATTTATATATATTACATAATCACCAACAATTTAGACCTATGATAGAACCCACCACAAATTATATATGACATAATAATCAACAATTTAAACCTATGATAGAACCCACCACAAATTATATGACATGATAACCAACCATTAAGAGCTATGATAGAACCCACCACAAATTATATATAACATAATAACCAACCATTAAGACCTATGATAGAACTCACCACAAATTATACATTACATAATAACCAACTATTTAGACCTATGATAGAACCCACCACAATATATATATATATATATATATATAATATATATATATATATATATATATATATATATATAGAGAGAGAGAGAGAGAGAGAGAGAGAGAGAGAGAGAGAGAGAGAGAGAGAGAGAGAGAGAGAGAGAGAGACTTTATTGAAAACAGATTCTGCTTAAATTAGACTGTTTATTTGTTTCTTTTATAAAAAAATATTTTAATCATTACATACATTAGCTGTAGATCGCTGATGAATAATTAACAGGAATAAAGAAAGTAACTTTTGGTTTTAACGTATTGGGAATCTGATTAAGATCAGATGGATCTAAAAAGTTAATAAGTAAATGAAGCACTACTTCATTGTCACCTAACAAAACTTTGATGTTGTCATGTACCCGCTTTAAGCTTATGTTCGTGGTGCTTTTTTATACCTGTTTTTTGCCAAGGAAAGCATACCTTTTTGTGATTTAACGTAAATAACCGCTGTAGTGCGTAATTTTTGTTCATTTTCAACGTACTCTACATTAAAATGCTACCGGGTATAAGCGATTATGTAATGAGAACTTACCGTATTATCAAATTTTATAAAGATTAATTTTAATTCAGGTGTCAATTTTCATGGTTGTTTATTCCGAAATATACCTTAACAATTCTATCATTGCCTCATTAGAGATGTGCATGTTACAGAATTCTGATTTAATATTAACCATGTTTTTTGAATTGTTAATGATGACATCGGATTGTTCTTTTTTTATTTAAGTTAAATCTTGTTGCTGCGGATTTATAGATATATCAACGCCGAGATCTAGATGTTTCTTCTATTGTTTTTGCAATTGTTTAAAGCTGGTTCACAATTATAATTGTGCTAATTCAAAATCTAGTATTAATTAAGGTTAATGAAAAATTAAATTTCAAATCTGTTATGATCAGTAATTTCTCTTCGACATGTTTATCTTTAAGCGTTGACTTGGTTTCCCTAACACTTTTTCAGCGACAGCAATGGCTGAACCAAGAAAATATATTAACATTTATTTAAACGCTTTAAATTTTTAACATTTATTTAAACGCTTTAAATTTTTTTTTTTTCGGTCTAAAGATGATATATCTACAAGTCGAAAGGTTACGTTTCAAAGATCACAGTTCTATTGAGCAGTATACGAAAAATATACTACATGTACATTGCTTAAAGACTTTATTTTAAAATCCGCATCAGCTAAGGCAACAAACAGAGCATAAACAAAATATAGAAGGGTGGACATGTATGATAAAATAATAGTGACAGAAAAATAGGATAAATAAGAGAAGTAGTCAAAGTAGGAAACAAAAGTTTAACCAACATCAAAAAAACAAAAAACAAAACAAAAACAAAAACAAAAAAAGACATCATGAAATACCAAGACTAGATTGTGCAGTCTTATAAGTGTAATAACCACAATTATTTACTCAACTGAGTGTACACTCATATCCTATATTCCCATTTTTCTCTCATCAATTTTAAACAAAATTGAAGTTTTATGAGACAATGTTTTGTTTTGTTCAACAAATCTACGCTTAACAATTTAAGTCTACCATTAAATATTCAATTTTAGCTGTCATGTCCTAAAAACTGACATCGAAATATTCCCTTATTTGAGTTCAGTGATCATTTATTGAGTTGAGTGCTCATTTAATTGAATTAATGATTGTGAAACTGGTATAAACAAACTGTTGTACTGCATCTGTATTAAACTGTTTTGGCACTTTCTGGTGAAAACAAGAAAACATAATATGATATAAAATTAAGCATTTTGGTTTTAAAATTTCTGAAGGAAATATAACAAAAAAAAAAAAATTAATATGACCTTTATGCCTATATAGGATGCTGTCTTCATTAATTTTTAAAATGAACAAAAAACAAGTTAAACAAAATAGTAGAGTGTCACAAAACGGCGTTTTAATAGGAAGTCTATAGGACGGTGATTAAAACAGATAATAAGGCTGAAGGTGAACTGAAATAAAAAGCGAGGACTCGAGTTATACGGCTTGAGAGAAATGTAACTAAGATGAACTCAGTAAAATACGATTTATTAAGTTAACTAGGGGATAAGTACCTGCCTTGTTAAATTGCAATTATTAAAATAAAACGCATCATCATTCTTCCGTAATTATAAAAGTTGCTGTGCAATTTGATCTCTTCCTAAGTACAACCAAACCCAAGAATGGATTGAGTGTAATTGAAAAAGTGAACGTTTAATTTACTTTGTGTTTTGTGTTGAAATGTGTTAATAAGTAGCTGCTCAACTATCAAGAAAGTTTTCAACAATAAGTCACCTACATGCATACGTGTAACTAATCACTCCATTAAGAGAAATATTATAAATACAAAAAGGCGCTGCAACACTAAATTTTATGATAAAAGAGAGGTAACTCTAAATTACTTTTGATATAGCAAACCGCTTGCCATACGCAATGTTTTGAATAAATATTTTTTTAAAAAAAAAAAAAAATGAAAATTTTGTATATGACAGTATAAACATAATCAAAAAATTATTACTTTAGAAACAAATTTTAATTTATTATTTACTTTATTATTTATATCAACATAGATCACTTAAACTCAATGCACAAAATATAGTAAATTTGCTTAATTTACTCGAGTTTCGGTCATCTGACATGCTTTTATTTTTTTCTATTCTGAGATGTCCTAAACTAAAAACTTCTAAAACATAATCACATGTTTTATAAAAATATTAGATATTGTCTATATTTCAAGTTGTTTAATGTCTTAGGTTAAAATACAACAACAGAATAAAATATACATTACCACTTGAACCTCCCATGAAGTTATTCTGATTTTGTTATGATTGTCTAAATATGAAACTGTGACAATTACAATTTCATCAGATTTTCAGACGACTAGAAACGGGTCTATATAACAGAACAATTGAACAATGTCCGCAACCGGACCCTGAGATTCTAGCTTATAAAACACCGAAATAACAGACAACTGGAGAATAGCCAATAGATCACCTTTTTCTATGAACAGTTTCAAACGACAAGAACCAAACAGGATATTATTCAATGAACATTGTCAGACGACTGCAGTCTATTCTATATTATCCTATTCAAGGAATGCTGCTATTCGACTGGAGTCTATCTTATGCGTGAGTCATGATGAGAGTCTACCACGACAAATTTAAGTGATCCGGGCCGTGTGGCCAACAGGCGAAGGATCTAGCAAATTCGTTTACTCCAGCTGAGCAATTGGACTTAGTATCTGGGTGTCAAAATAATAAGAAAACCCTCTTGGACCACATATGTAAACGACAACCGGGTAGGACCTGTAATTGATCACTATAAAAATTTCCAGTGTACATAACGTGCCAGGAAATAAATGTCTTTAGTAAGGTATGTGGTAATGGAAATCGATTTAAATGAAGACGAAAATACTTCAAGAAGAATATTGCTAACAAGATAGAGAAATGTATAAAATGCGGGCTATTTAAATGTAAGTGTGAACTTCATTACTTTATAAGTTAATTACTCATACCTACCTTTGTATGAAGGTATTTTCTTTAACAGGTTAGAAATGTTTGACCTCTATTTCTTCTTTAAACATCTCCGATTTAATAGCAACATTTTTGGTATAATCGTAAATAAAATTACTTGTAGATCATGATAAGTGATTGCTTAAATAAAATACATATACGTGGTTTTATTTTTAGGGAGTGAAACTAAAAAGCGACTAATATCCAATTAGCAGTCATTTAACATTTACAGAGAGGCAACTCGCATTTTCTTATCTATATTTAAAACGGTATGTATTATTATTTGTACTTCTTAGAGGTGCATATATTTGTACCTGCAATGGTTTTGTTTTGCATTCAAGTGCTAATAATAAGTATTTAGGTACATTTAGACATCTAGGGTAAAATGGATATTAGGTGAGTTAGGACGAGAGCATGAAAAAATGTTAAGATTTTGTAACTTTCAGACATTCAGATATGATTGTGTGCACCTGTTGGAGTTCAGGATGTGAGTCATTTAACAAATTGTTCTGAGGGTATGGTGCAAATTTTCAAAATTTAGTATTCCAGAATATGAACACAGAATTAAATGAAAAATATTTCATGCTTATAAGAAACAGTGACATGCTAATATTTCAAATCTGAATAGCGTTATGTCTACTCGTCGTATACAAATCGGATCTATTCGAACATAACTATTGTTTGTCAGTCTCGTAAACTTTTTATTTGGATCATTTTTCAAAAGGTTCGATTACAAAGGTTGGAAAAACTCTTGAAAAAGCTAAACCAGGTCTAAAATTAGCTACTAGTAATTTGAAATCGAGATAGGTTTTGATAAAATCGTTATAATAACAAGTTTATATATAGGACTTAGATTTCCACTGATTATCTATTTTTAGTTACATAATTTGTTAACAAGTATGTGGTAATTCTTCATTTATTTGTTTAACTATTTAATTTTTGTACAGAAACAACAGCCTTTTCCTACTGTCACTAGTTCTCTAGAATTTCCTATTTTTTCTTTATAAAAAATCTGCAGCTGGAAGATTTTCAGAAAATGACACGTTGTACCCACAGTCTAAATTCCTTGAAGAAGATAACGTTCTATTTTTATAATTAGATTACGTCTGTTAGATCTATCAGTTCGTTGACTGTGAGTAAGAATTACAAAATGAAACATACAAAAACATTTTAATATTTTACAAACTGGTTTCTATTGTTTAGATATATTTAAGGCGTCTTAAAACTTGCAGTCAAGACTGTATATATAACAGGCAACAGTTTAGAGGGTCAAGGTCAAGGTGGGCTTTAAATATCGCATGACAATTGACACTACCTCTGGATACTTAAACATCATAGGCTTTTGACAAGGTTTACAAGACTAAGGAAAAACAGAGAGAGAGAGAGAGAGAGAGAGAGAGAGAGAGAGAGAGAGAGAGAGAGAGAGAGAGAGAGAATTAAGTCACTCGATTGCGATAAGATATAATGCGGAATTTTCATATATTAATTACTGGTTTGCAAATGACTGCTGTAATGACTGTCAAAATAAAAATACCTATTCTCTGGCATCAGAAGCAACTATTACAAGTGGTTGGAAAAGAAAAACAAATACAAAAAGAGATAAATTCATTTTAATTCGGTTGATGTTAAAATTTTTTGATATTTGTTGTATTTGGCAATATAATTTTTAAAACAAACAATAGGTATACCAATGGGTACAAATTGTGACCTTTACTTGCCGATTTTTTTTAAATTTATTTATTTTTATTGTTATTTTGCCATTCAACTTAACATATATACATTTATACACATTATCAACATATACATTCATACAATATATAATAACATATACATATAAATGATCACTAAGATCATAATCCAAGACATAATATTAAAAAATTTTCAATAACTTGATTATCTACAGCAAAGTTATGTTGAATGTTGAGAGAGAGAGAGAGAGAGAGAGAGAGAGAGAGAGAGAGAGAGAGAGAGAGAAGCACTTATCTTTTATTTCTAGTTAACAATGCCAGAAATTGGTCCCATATCTTTAAAAATGTTCGTAGTCCCCTTTATTTGTTGCAATAGATATTTGAATATTTATCATATCTTTAATAGTATTTTGATGGGCACTAATAGACAATATTTATCATATCTTTAATAGTATTTTGATGGGCACTAATAGACAATATTTATCATATCTTTAGTAGTATTTTGATAGGCACTAATAGACAATATTTTGTTTAAGCATTTTGATTTAAAAATACAATATTTGGTTTGTGTAATAATTAAATTTTTAACATTATTTGTCATGACAAAGTCTCCAAAAATTATTTTTTTTATTAAAAGATATGAATATATTGTTATTAAGTAACCATTCATCTATTAAATATAAAAAAGTTTTGGACAACTTCACATTCCCAAAATAAATGGATAATAGTTTCTTCGTGCTGTTTATTAGCTTGCTGATTTTGTTCTTAATCAATTTGAGTCAGAATTATTTACAGAACTATGCCAAATCTGAAAAGAAGACTGTAGCTAAATCATTAAACTCAATATACAGATATATAGATGACGTCTTGTCTTTTTATAATCCCAAATTTGGAGAATATGTAAATGTCATTTATCCAAGTAGGCTTGAAATAAAAAGTTACGACTGGTTCTTCATGTTCTGCTTTATATTTGGACTTGCACTTAAATTATGACCCCCACGAAAGGTTACATCTAAAGCTGTACAACAAACGTGATGACCTCAATTTTTCTTTTGTCAACTTTCCGGGTTCTTTTTACAGTAATATCCCTGCTTCTACTGCGTATGTTATGTCTGTTTCACAGTTTATACGGTATAATAGAGCTTGTTTCCAGTTAAGAAACTTTCTACAACGAACAGGCTGTATACAATTAAATTGCTGAATCAAGGCCTTTATAAATTTTTATGGCCGTCATTACAATATTTTTGCTAAGTAAAGTCACTGTATCCAAACTTATACTGGATATATTTGACTTACCATAGTTCCATTTTCGTTTCACTCTCAAATTTGACTTTTGTACGTGACAGATGTAGCTAGCTAGACAGGAGGTACTTACCCTTCCGGAGCATCCGACCTCACTTCCTTGATGGAAGTCCACGTGTATAACTAAACTGACCGGTTTTCAAATTTTTCTTTACTTTTTTACTGGGAAATGAGATTTGGACATGTACTGGTATGTTTGTGTTTTATTCTTATCAAACTCGATTTGATTAGCACATAATTCATATGAACTGGACTATCTCTCATTAACTAGTGAAAAAGTTAGTTTTCCCAATTTTTGTCATTATATATTTTCTCTAACTTACCCTAGAATAGTAGAATTCTGAGTCCATAAGAGTTAATTACGTGAGTTAATAAAGGAAAATACGCAATTCCCATTAACTCTTGTTAATTTAAATTAAGGAAAATACGCTATTACCATTAACTGTTGTTAATTTAAATTACTTGAGATTGATAAAGTTTATCTGAGTAAAATATATTATAACTAAGTTAAATACAATTCATTCCATAAAAGCTTCCCATCTTCGAGAATCAGTAACAAAAAATACCTAAACTCAGACTAGAAATCATTCTAAAATACATTTTTATGTAAAAACTTCTGTTTAATTGTTTGTTTTATTTTCATTAAATCATTTTCGATAAATCAAAGGGTTGGTCCAAAATCATCAATATGATTACACAAACCCTAAATTATTTCTAGCTATATGATACGAGGTCTACAAAATAACCTTAGTTATATATAGACTTTGGGTTTCCCCGAAATACATGTAGTTTATTTATAGTTATATAATATGCAAGCGATTATATAATAATATGCATGCATTTATGATAAAATGAACACAGTAGAATATTTACATATATGGGAATCCCTTAGTTAAGATAACGGTTTATTTTTAACTTTGAACTAATATTCTAGCAAAGTCTTAACGTTTATTTGTGTTTGCTGGGGATTTTTTAATTTCCCTTTGTAGCTTTGTATATAAATGCTCTTATAGTAGCTGTAGACAACAATTCAGATATATTTTACAAGAGTCGAAGTAGCGTGTTAATAGAGCACAAACTCCGATATAAGAATTCAGTTTTAAGAACCAATGTTTAATTCAGTCTATCATTATGATATTGGTAGAGCTGCAGCCATCACAAATATTATATTCTCAAAAAAGTATCAAAAACAGATTTCAAGACAAAAACAACCAGCCCGGACAGTATATAGAAGAGGTGTTGGATGATTTGATGGAAGGACGAGTTAAAATTCAGAGTATTCCCAAAATCGAAGTCATCAATGAAGAAGGACTATGGATTTCGGGTGACAATAGACGTCTCTGGATATTTAAACAGTTACAGCTTTTCAGGCCAAGTGGACACAATTACAGTGAAACTTATAAAAGAGGATACACACAAAAAAGTTAACAGGAATAAGTCATTCGATTTCGATAAGAGGTGGTCAGACTTCTCCTAGTAGTGTGTGGTCTCGAATTGCCTGCTTTACCGCCTGTCAAAAAGAAAATGAACATTCCTATGAAATACAAACTATCCAAAGTGTAAGGAAAAAGTTAAGAAAAGGATGTAGGAAGGGTGTGAAATCGGGAAAAACAACAAAAGAGGAAGAAAAGATTGAAATAACTCAACTTCAAGAGTTAGCAGTAGTTAACTGAAATTAACAACTGTGAACAAAACCAAGAATTAACAGGAAATACTGGTGGTGAGAAATCAAGAACAAAACAAAAACGCAGAAGAAGAAGGAAACCAAGGAGAACGAGTAACAGTTTAGAAGATAATCAAGAGTGCATAGAGAACACGTCAGTTGTTACACAGTCAAGTAGTGACATGACTTTAAGATCCGGTAAGATTCTGTCGTGCATAGACTGAAACTGGCGTAGACAATATTCTAACTGTGGATAAAATCATTTCAGTTGAGATTGTCATAGTGTTAGTGATAATAGTCTCAGTGTTTACCTTATTTTTATCCATAGATACGAAATACGGAAGCTATCGTGGAATTAACTTAATGTACTTTGTAATATCGACAAAATAAGACAAAATGGATCAGTAAAAACAATATAAAATATTGATATTTAAATTGTATATATTTTACATAGAAGTTGTGAGTTGTTATCCTATATAAAAATAAAACATCATTAGAATTTTGAAACTAGTTTTTCAATAGATAATTATAATTATAATATATAACTTGTCATTAATATTACTGTTATTATTGTGCAAATAAATTGTATTTATTATTAGTGTATTCTTTTTAATAATACTAGTCTGTAGGTACTATATTTTGTAATAAAAAGGACATTTGTTGATATAAACATGCACATAGCAACATCCAATGATATCAAAAATACAATTTAAATGACCACAAGAAAACACATGTTTGTACCATCGAATTAATGATGCTGTTTTTACAAACAGTGGAGTAAATGTCCAGTCATGAGGATCATTAACAATCCCAAAATCAATGCATTATAAATATGAACATTAAAAACTATATAACAAAACTATGAATCATTATCTCCTAATTTGATCCACGGGATTTTCAAAAAAAAAATTCTGTTATTCTTTGAAATTTTCGACAGAAACGCAACCGGAAACAAGATTCAATCAAGTTAACATATTACAGTCAAATAGGACGAGAAATCTAACAAACAATGTACATTAATTTAAAAAATAGCCATGATATCGTTAGAGAACCATTGGATGACCCTTCAACTTGCTACCAATGACTGAATTTACTGCAGTTTCCATCTAGTGTCAGACAATTTATAATTGATGTCCACGTATATGTTTGTCTTGTCTGTTTGTTTCGCTGCTTTTATCCTAATTCTAATTTCCTCTGACCCTAAAAGACTTTATGCCTGACGGCTGTGTAGGGTCAAAATAATTTCTAATATCAAAAACCCGATACCAGTTGCTGTCGGAAATGGCATCGCTTCATTTTGATCTAGACGAAAAAATATTAGCAGAAAATTGTAAACAAATTACTAACTTCGGTCGATAGGTGAATAATTTCTCTTGCAAAATAATTGAAAGTAAGAGTTTTGCGAGGTCACCGGGTAGTCTTGTTTTGAAAATGAAAGAGGAGGTCGGCAAACATAAACACCTAAGAAATTGATCCGAATCTGAAATCATCGGCCGATGACATATTGAAATATGTAAAAATTTTGAAAGACAAATCATTCATCTATCGACCGAGGTTACAATCTATTCTACAGTTACGCTTACATTTTTATTGAAAGGTAATGTAGCGCGGAGCCATATCCGACACAAGTTGGTATAGGGAATCCCGGGTTTTTGATAAAGGAATTAGTCTGACCCTACACACAAACGTCAGGCATAAAGTGCGTTAGGATCAGAGGAACTTCGAAATAATTTTATTCTTGCCTAATATTTTGTTACACTGGCTGTTAAAAAACCAGTTACAAATATTTCTTTGATCTATTTAAGGATGAAAATAAAAGTTAGACAATATACTGCTAAGATGTAATATATCACTTTAAGGAAGCTTATTTTAATACGATATACAGAAAAGGTTGCAAATAGTACCTTGTCCTTTCTATAGAGCTTTACCGTTAGCAAGCCACTGATTCCTTTCAGCGTTATTAGTCAGTGTACAGACAAAAATCTACTTAGATTGAAGGATGTATAAGTTCTATTAATCAGAGTTGGGGTGTTTTAAGTTTGAATAAAATCTGAACACCTTCTCATTGATTTTTTCTGCATTTTGTTGCTACCATGTTAAAATAATACTGATAAAAAAAATAATGCAAACCAAAACACAGTTGGCAAACCGTTTAGTTAAACTACCTTCTCCATATTGACATTCTTACCGTTATTTATCGATGGTCATGCTTAACTATGTATTTTCCATGTGTATTTTTAAACAATGCACTACTTGTTAGAAAGTAAACGTCCTAAGCTGAAGATAAGCACATGTTAAGCCACTAAATTATAAATCTCTAAGTGGCTCTGTCTAGGTGCCTTTGTATCTCCTAGTCGTATCATATGTTTTAAAAGCATTTATGTGTTTAACAAAGTATAAAAATATTTGTTGATTTATCATTACCGATCTAGCATAATAGATTTGTAAAAGTGCATCAGACAAGAAAACCATTTATATAGACTCATTAAGAAAGACATTCTAATGATATATTTCGTTCATATCCATTCACATACCTTATATGGATAACAGATGAGATTTTTTAAAGAGAATATCTTTATAAATATGTGGAATATTAAGAGGTTGTCTGTCTGATGGAGATGATATGTCTGCATTAATTTTAAATTCATTTTCTGAGAAATAAAAAAAGCCACATCTACATAGGAAAATAAATATTTATTGTTTTCTCATAAACCAATTTAAATAATTCCAAAAAGCGAAGCAAAAATGATCTAAAATTCACTAGTTGTTAATATACTTTATTTCATTTTTTTCTTCAAAAAATGATCTTGCTTTCAAATTTGATACAATCAAACTATCAGCAATTACTATATAGACCAATTTGTCATTTCACCTTAAAATTTGATTTTAAAATATTGTGTCCCAACAGTATTATAAATGTCGACAGCAGTTAAATACAAAATAACACTTAGGTCCTAAAAGTGATAAATAGTATATTATCAATAAGAAACTCAAATTCACAAAGGATTTTCAATGATCTATAAAAGCTAAATTTATTGGTTTTTGTAATGTTTGTTATTATTTCAATAGAAAGCATTTACACACCACATTTGAAAGTTCCCAATATGTCTCAGTTCTGTATTGCTTAATTTTCCAGAAAAAGGATCAATTTTTGCACATTGCTGATTATATAACATTAATGACTTACATCAGAATTATAAATAAAGTTGTATACTATATCTTTAATGAACAAATAAACATAGATATATGTAATGGATGAATTTACAAAATAGGAGACAAAATTATCAAAAAATTTTGAGTTAAAAAGTTTTTACTTCCCTTGTTGAAACTCTCCAATTCTATAGTTTAAAAAATTCAATATTACTAACTGCATTTATTGACATTTATTAACTTAATTAACTTAACACCATAAGAACGTGTTTTCTGTAAGCTGGAACACACTATTACTTTTAGCATCACAAGATATATACTTATTTGTTGATGAAAACAAAATGTGTTATTTTATAGATAAAGGACAAATATTCAACAGTTTATCTAATGAAGCACCATCTTAATAACAAAATTTATCTCAAAATTAAGTCAACAAAAAACTAAGGAAAGTGTTATTGCCTGTTTTGTCTGTGACAAAAAAAAAATACTATAATGGCACCTGCTGGTGTTGCACACATGCGAAAAATAACTACATGTATGCTAATGACTACTTTGTAGAATAAAATGCATAAAATAAATGATTTTTGCTTAAAAAATCAAAAGTATATGAATCAACATAAGTAAAAGTTTCTCAAAGTTATATATTACAAAATCCAAACCTTATTAATTTTCAAATGAGGTATTAGATAGAATTTTTTAAAATTTAACATTTATAATGGTGCCAACAAAGGTGTCCATTTCAACAGATTGGGTTAAAGGTTAAACTTCCTTAATCTTGGTTTGACAATAATGTGTAGATTCATAGAAAACAGCAGGTATATAAAAGTAATTACATTACAATAACATTTGACTTTTTGGCTAATGCAAAAAATTTCAGCACTATACTTCCACCAATATATATATGCACACTATACATGTATAAATGATTGAGGATGTGATATAACAAACTCGTGTAAAGTTACAGTGACCTACTTTCTGTAAGGTTATACAAAGTGAGTGACCTAGCCATAAGCATTTGTAGAATGTTCAACCCCATTTTAAAGATAAAACAGGACAGTTTAAATTGTTATAAAAAACTTATATTCATAGGCTAAATATCCACACTAAACACACATCTTCACAGCAGGTGTTCCGTCTCAAAAAACTAGAACTCCCAGAAATGAAAATCTTTATTATTAGGCACTAAACTGTGTTCTCAGTAAGCCACAGATTTTCCTACAGTCATAGATTCACATCAAATAAATAATTTTGTTTTGTATTTTACATCCAAAGAATAAAAAATCAGAGTTACCTTTCATCATACTTAATCAATTAAAACATAAATATAAGCAAAAACTACAAAATAACATACCTCATGACTCATGGCAGACAAAAGCTCTTCATTTTGAAGACGTATCATCGACTGAGTAATCACAACATCTCAAAATGTCTTGATCTTATAATTTTTCAATCAAATTGCCAAATGCTGGTGGTGTTTACAGAGCAAATTTTTCAATTAAATTGCCAAAGGTTAGTGGTGTTCTCAAAGCAACCCACCCTACCCCTCCCACCCCCCTCTTCAAGATCTGACCACTTTAACGTAAGTGAAATAATCTTGATTGTGACATAAAATATCATTAATTCTCTACATTCTTTATTTCTGTTAGCTATGAAAAACATATGAAGAAACATTATCACTAATGGGAATAAAATATATGAGATCTATGACTGTGTAGGAGTCCATGACTTACAGTAATGAGAACTATTATTTAACTTACACATTGTGTAATGGTCAATTCAAAGCTGGTACTTCGTTAAAAGCATTCTAACTTGTATAATCTTCATCATTATCATTTTTCTACCTAACTCTAATCAAAATACTTACATTACATATAAAAATATTTACTTTGATATCTACTGAAACAGATTAAAATTTTATTAAAATTTTTGGCAAAAAAAAGTTTTACTTTTTGACAAACTATATGTTCAGGGTATGTATCACAACAATGCATTCATTTCTAAGAACATATAACTCAAAAAAGAATTTTTTTAATGAATTCATCATTGTGAAATTTAAATTTCCTAAATGATTTAATCTGGTCAAAAACAACATTATTTTCTTTCAAAAAAGATAAAATAAAGTACTACTTAAAACAAGAATTCCACGGATTTAAATGTCTCGCCTGGTTAGTTTTTGATCAAGTAGAAAATACAATACATTAACATTAAACCTTTCAGCATTTTGACACACTGTCAGCCACCGACACTGGAAAAGTAACACCTAAGTTTTGCCTTATGGTGATGCCAGGGTCGTCAACAACCTCAAAATTTTAAAACAAAATTTGGGTGAAAAACTTTGAATTATAGAAAACATGTTGACCCTATCAAGACCATGACGCTTTAGCACATAAAGTACAAGGATTAAAATGCTGCTAATCAAATATATCATACAGCAAAAAAAAAGCCAAAACTATCAAAGAATGGATACATTAGCAAAAAGAAACAAATTAATCAGCCAAACATGCTAAAGATACTATCAAACTATCATATTAAAGCATAAATTATTGGAATATAACACCTGAAGGAAAGGACTAAACAAAACAAAATGCATAAATTTGACCAACATGTCAGAAGGGTTTGTCAATCATAGTCTTAGCTTTGTTAACTGATATCATATGATCCTATTTGGTTTTTAAGAGATGGATTATATCTTAAGCAATATTGCAATATCAGTTTGATCATGTGACCAGTGTGACACAACCCTATCATAATGGGTGCAAATGATGAAATGTAGCTATAAAATAATCAGCTTAAATGTGCATAAAATGTTACATTCTTTTTGGATTCTGTAAAACAAAGTTTTTTCTAAAATAAGAGATTTATAAAAATCAAAATCTTAATAATAACCATTGTAAAGAAAATTAATGAAAACAAATCAATTATATGTAACAAAATGTTCAATCAAAAATAATAATCAAAACCAGAAAGCTTGTTTAGGATGTGTCCATAAGGTTTAAATTCAAGAAGACCTTCACCTTGACTTTAAACGAAACCAGCAAGCTTAGCATGTGTCCATAAAGTTTGTGTCCCAGTTAAACCATGACCTTGCATAAAATCTTGTTGGCATGACAATGGAACTTCAGAATGTGTCAGTGCCATTTTCAAACAGTTTTCAGCAAAGAAATGGCGCAAGTCATGGCCCAATACTTTTTCTATAAATCGACGAAGCGGTAAAATATGGCTGACTGGAGCATCCCATATGGTGAGAAAATCTTCAACAATATGATGCATTAGTTTAGGTTTGGGCAGGATCTCCTGTCTTGTCATGCTTTTCATTTGAGCTTCTGCAATAAATAAAACAAATTCCATTTAGTAGCACATTAAATACATCTTTAACAATTGTTGTGTTTTACTTAAAACAGAAGAATGACATTAATAAGATTGTCAAAATTTGCAAATTTGTTTTCATTTATGCCTAAAAGTCTATGAAAATTTTTTTAAGCACAGTGACTAAAGATGCTGTTCACAAGTTATCTCCCTTTGGATGTACTCCTTTAACTTTCTATTCTATTGTTTTCTGTTACCAAAAAGTACTGAGATTGAGCTTTAGAAAATCAATGCCTGATATTTATTTGAAATTAACTTTAAAAGTAATAGTTTTCATCTATTTATAGATACCCACAAAAGTACTAAACCTCTATGGTCAGTTCTGGGATGATGAAGGAGACAGAGTTCTTCAAAATGTTTAAAAATCAATTTCACTATACATGTAGTGTTTGTTTTTGTGCCTTGTATCACCTAAGATGGAATCTGTTCTTCAGATCCTAGTGTAAGAAAGTTTGTATGGTTTTGTATCCGTGGACATTACCAAGTACACTTTCTTCAGCTGCCATTAATTAAGCTCCGATATATACTGTGGGAGCCACCAGATAAATTTTAGGCAAGCACTAAACTGGCATTCATATGATACAAGTTGTATTATGGTGAAGTTCATTCTAATTAAACTAAGTTGTTACCATGGTAATTGTTTATTTGAATTTCTACCTGTTGGTACACTGTCATAATAGTAGAAGACTGGGTGCAGAAAGTTTGAATGATGAGCTTCAGCTGGTTCCCCTGTGGCCCTGTTTATACTGAACACATCTTTACCAGGACCAGAGAATGTAGTGCCATACTGCAGGACTACAGCAATGATCTTTTGAGCAGAATGTCCAGTCTTTTCTTCTATCTGATGTAGTAGATTTAATGGGAATTCTTCTAAGTATTCAAACTCCAACCCATCACTGAAAACATGAATTATATCAGGTATTAGTGGAACCTTAAGACAATATCATAGCTGAAAATATGAATTATATCAGGTAAAAGTGAAAATTTAAAGACAAGATCATAGCTGAAAATATAAATTATATCAGTTAAAAGTGGAAATTTAAAGACAAGATCATATTAGGATTCAGTCTGATCAACTGTTGCAAGCTTAATTTTCAAACTTCAAACTTTAATGGAAAAAATGTGCTCATCTTTAATATATCTCACATGTATGTTATATTTCAATGTAGTTATTGCTGTTCATTAAGACAATTCACATTGCTACAGAAAATATGTTTATAGTCTTGTATGATGCCTAAAGAATATCTCAAAAACAGAATACATTATTTTAATAATTTCTAAAATGTGTTAATAATCAATTGAATTTTTGTTGATTTCATTTCCATATATTATGATACCATGTACAGGAGTTTGTAAAGCTAATGTCAATCAAACACTCCTTTATCTATCAGTCAGCCTTGTTATGAAAGCAATTTCCATAAATTTAACATTCATAACTATAACATTTAATGTATTTTGTTTGATCAAATACACATTTACATTGCAACGAAAAAGAAATCAATAACAGTTCAAACAGCACAAATTAAAGATATATATCAAATATACCAATGAACTCATGTGTAAAAAAAAGCACCTTAAAAAAATAACATCTAGATACTACTGCATATCTCCTACAGATTCCAAATATACATACATACATATATATATATATATATATATATATATATATATATATATATATAAACTCATGATTATGATGGAACCAAAAAGTCAAACAGAAAATAAGTTTGAATGTCCTAAAAAAATTCCTGAAAATTTATTTCATAATTAGGAAATCAATGACAAAAAACATCAGTTTCAACAATTGCTATGACAACAGCTACAATTCAAACAGAATTTCTCTAATTGAACATAATTAAAGATAATTGTTTAACAATAAATTTCTGAAATAAATTTTTTAAGAATATGTATACAATGATGGATTCAATTGTTATGACAACAAGTTTCAAAGAATCATTTTTAAAGAGAGGTGCAGTTCAAACATGATTGAATTTATTTACTGATAAAATAAACTATAAAATGTCTGAGGTTGTTTACTTATACAATAAACTATTATGATGACTGCTAATGGGTGAATTGGATTGATTATTTAATTTTATTGATTGAGAATAGCCATTTTGAACAATAAATGTAACAATATCAGAGTAACTGAGTCGTGATTCTGTACTGGTCTGTACTAAATGAATATCTCATTTACTATATCAGAAATGTCCAGAAATCAAAATTACTGTATAGGCAAGGCACTCAAAATACAAAAGAAGAACTGCCGATTATGTAAGAAAACAATACAAATAGTCTTAAAAATGATAGAAATTTATATGGCAAACTTTGCACCAATTTTATGATTGTAATATACAATGCCACCTGTTGATATCTGTGTTACAACCAATTGTATTAATTAACAAGAGGCCCATGGGCCTTAACGCTCACCTGAGGACATGGCCAACCCAAAATCATTTGCAAAAATACATAAAATATTCTAATATACATTCCTACAAAAAAGTTAATAGTTTTCAAGATAATTAACAATTTGAGTCTTTTTATGCATCTATGACCTTGACCTTTAAACGTAAGACCTTGAATCTTATATCAAAATAATCACCATATCAATTCCTACAATATTCTAATACACATGCCATACAAAAAGTTAATAGTTTTTTCCAAGATAATAAACAATTTCAGTCTTTTTATGCACCTATGACCTTGACCTTTGAATGTATGACCTTGAGCCACATATCAAAATGATTGTCATATCAATACCTACAAAATTCTAGTATATATACCTTTGCAAAAAGTTAATAGTTTTCAAGATAATTAACAATTTGGGTCTTTTTATGCATCTATGACCTTGACATTCAAATGTAAAACCTTGAATCTTATATCAGAATGATCACCATATCAATTCCTACAATAATCTAATATACATGCCAATACAAAAAGTTAATAGTTTCCAAGATAATTAACAATTTCAGTCTTTTTATGCACCTATGACCTTGACCTTTAAATGTATGACCTTGAGCCATATATCAAAATGTTTGTCATGTCAATACCTACAATATTTTATAATACATGCCTATACAAAAAGTTTATAGTTTTCAAGCTAATGCACAATTTTAGTCTTTTTTAGCAAAAAAATAACATTTCAGGGGCAACAACTCCTACATGCATTATCATACAGTTACGAAACTTTGTACCTTTTTACATTTTGTCCTGCTAAACATTTTAACAATGTTTTAATATTATATATCTCTTATAATTTGGAAGAAAAAAGCCTAAAACTGCACAAATTACAAACTAGGTCATGACCTTGAACTTTGACCTTGACCCCATTTTGAAGGTTATTTCAAGAAAAAGTCAAAACTGAAAACCCCATGTCAATATCTATTCATATAGTCAAGTTATAATAATTTGAAGCCATTTTACAAAATTTTCAAAATTAAACGCAAAAACGCGTAACCTAATTTTTTACCAAATTTCACGAAATGAACAATTTATAAGCTTAAGACCCTAGAGAAGCCAAATATCACATCAGATTTTTTCTCCCATCATCGCTTTCAGAGAAGAAGATTTTTTAAGTTTTTTGGAACCATGGGTCACCTTGACCTAGTTTTGGGAGCCATGACAACGTCACGAACAAATCTGAATTGCACTGGCCCATATATGCATCTGACCAAGTTTCATTGAAATCTACCTCATAGTTTTAGAAAAGAAGTTGAAAATGTAAAAGTTTACGCCGCGGACGACGACAACGACGACGACGACGACGACAACGCCGCCGCCGCCGACGACGACAGACAAATTTTGATCAGAAAAGCTCACTTGAGCCTTCGGCTCAGGTGAGCTAAAAAGGAAAATATTCTATTGAAGTCTAAAATCTCAAATTTATAAATTTTCAGTATAATGAATGCAAAAATGTGGTGTTTTCATTAAATATATTAATTCATTATATTGATTTTCTTGTGACGCTCTTGTGGACTTACGGTAGATTTAAATTTCAATTTTTCTAATTAAAAAAATCCTCACTTTTTAAGAATGATGACATCTCCAAGAACAGCAAACATCTGTTATGTTCTCTATATTAACACTAAGATTTGTGTGGATTTAAAAATATCACTAGAACCTAGGGCAAAATAGAAAAACATATGCATAGGAATCACTTAAAATACTCACTTTTTGAGAATGATGATATCACCAAGAACAGCAAACATCTGGTATGTTCCCGACGCTTCATTGAGACGTTTAAATATCATATTTATTAGTTCTGTAATTGGAGCATTCATAGATGGCCAAGGCACTTGTTCATATTTCCATTCCAACAGACGATGTAAAGCACGAGCTGAAATAAAAAATAATTAGAATGGAAATATTAAATATCAACTTATTAGTATAAAGTAAAACATTAACTTATATTGAAATTTTATCAGTTACATTCACTCTCACAAGCTTTGAAATGTAGTTAGTTTTCATATTTTTGTCAATATGTAATACTGCACATTGGTTTATAAAAATAAATTTTGTTTCTTCTACATACTTCACTGCATTTTTACAACAATTGTCACTGCATTCCCACTATATGCATCAGATAGTTTCTTCTACAAATGTCACTGCATTTCTACAACATATGTCACTGCTTTTCTATGACATGTGTCACTGCATTTTTACTACATGTGTCACTGCAATTTTGCTACATGTGTCACTGCATTTCTACGACATATGTCACTGCTTTTCTATGACATGTGCCACTGCATTTTTGGACATATGTCACTGCATTTCCACAACATTTATGTATGTCACTATAATTCTATCAACTGTACCACTGCATTGTTTCTATGTGCATCACTGTTTTTTGGTATCAGTATAATGGTCTTTGATGTGTATTTAGAACATTACAGGTGATAGTACTAGCAATCAAAAGCTCACTTTAAGTGCACATCACTACAATGCAGATCTGAAAAACTTGCACACTTACATAACACATGAACTTGTGTTATGATTAATCTTTTAACCAGTCAACCAACCAATCATACTGAAGGTGAATAAAACAGTGTTTGTATAGAATAGTCTCCCTTTGACGTAAAGTTAAATGTAAGCAGTTATTTTTTGACATTTTGTCTTAAAATGCAGTAAGAAAAAACCTTCACTGCTAATTGTGTGAGATTACTTAAGTATTCATACTGAAAGAATAATTGCAGCCTGGGGTCATATAGGCAATAATTTTGTTTACAAAAACAAATCTAGCAGTAAAAGCAGCTCTAACAGATTAACTTGGCCTCAGTAGCTAGGAGGTCTTAAGTGCTGGCTTACTAATCAGTGTCTTCCATCCCCTGAATTAACACTCACTTAGGCAGATTTCAGTGTGATATAATTGGTTAGTCTGCTTGCAAACGGTAAGTAATTTTCTCAGTTTCCTACACCACATTGGAACTGACCTGTATAAAATTTAAAGATCCTGACCAGGTTGTAAATTATCATTAATAGCCTATTTTTTAAAATAACATCAAGGATTAAATTTTATTTTTTAGTATATACCTGTATAACGGAATCCATGAATAAATCCCCCCGCAGACTTCCTGAAGTCTAAAGAGTGTGTGTTTGTTCCAGCAAAATACATATGTGGATTATCAAATGATTCATAGTTATGTAATATATTTGGATATTTTTTAGATCTACTTCTGCCTGACGATACTCTGGTATTGCTACAATATATAATAAAAATCTCTTCAAAGTTCCAACTAATTTTTAACACAGGTAAAGTCTGGACAAAGGAAAAAATATTGAAAACAGTATGAAAATGCTAGCCATTTCTTTAAAGCTGTATTAAGTTTTTCTAAGAAAAAATTAAAACGCCTGTGCTGATCTATTTAATGATGTTCCTAATGAACAATGTTACATTTGGTTCAATGAAAAATAATAATGCTGGAATAAATACAGAAATGACAGTAATTTCTCAGCAAGATGTAGAATGTGGTATCTAATTTTAGAACATGGTTACGTAAAAAAAAAAAAAAAAAACTGAGTCATTTAAACACAATTTATTAAATGGTGAAAAATGATAAATTAAACACAAAATTTCATTAAATTTGTTATTTGTGAACTTTGTAAGGGATAAATTACACCTTTGCGAATACATTTCCTTAATCAAGGATTTTTCAAACCATGTATCATTCAATCTGAACCAGTTGTATTACATGAGATGATGTTCAAAATCTAGCCACCAAATACGCACTTAATTTGCATATTTCTTGAGAAATATGCTCACCAAAAAATCCCAGACAAAATCTCTGAACTTCATCAAACCAGGGATCTAATACATAGCATTTGGTTTTATATGATTCATTGGTTTCAGAAAAGAAGTTTAAAGTTTATCCATGCATGGACATACACACAGATACTGGTACACATACAACATATTGTGATAAGCTCAGCTGGCTATAGACATCTGAATCAAAATGTAAGAGCAACAATTAAGAAAATATTGTTTCTAAATAAAAAGGCCTAACTTGAAAAAGTGTAGTGATAAAGCTGAAGTTTAAAACAGAAAAGTCAACAAACATACAAATCATACAGACACAATTACTCTGCTTTAATCATGGTAGGAAATCAATTTCTTTTACAAGTACTTTCTGTTTGTGATGATATATAAAAGTCTGACTTGCTTCCTTAAAAAATAACGTATAGTGCACAAAAATGGGAAAATGCTGACTTACTTTTTAAAATATTTTAATATAAAATTAAAAACCCAATTATCCTATCATACAGTTCTCTTAAGACAGATTATTACCCTATCACAAGGTTTTCTAAATGCAGAAGTATTGATTCCAAACTGCATGTCACACAAACTCATCTCCATGTACAGGCTGATGATTGTCAAAAAAAATGTTGACTTACTTTTTAAATATTTCCATATCAAATTTAAAACCCAGACATCTAATTATTCTATCATAAGGTTCTCTTAAGGCAAAGTTATCAATTCCATATTGTATATCATCCTCATCATCTCTAAACTTTATTACCAACTTATCGCCTTCTTTAACAAATTGAACTTCATCGACTGTAGATTCTATTACTCCGTCTAATGACTTTAGCTGGTAGGTATCCAATAAGGCATTGTTTACAGCTCTGTAATATAAACACAAAAAGGCACTACATTATGTTTTATCTTTACCATGACAAGTTTTGCAAATTTTAACATAAGAAGTAAACACTGGTGCAAAGACAAAGATCAAGAATAAATTGATCCCACCCTTATCTGAACCTAAGGGTGAAATTTTCATTCCAAGTGAGACTTGACAATCTTTGGATGACAATTTTCCACCCTCAGGTTCTGATAAATCTATCCCATTCCACAATAGGGGTAAGATCCTTTTTCTCAATTATTCATGAAATAGCTTAAATATTTTTGTCGTTTTCATATAATTTTTTCCCACAAAATTATGACCCTTGTCAATTGAAAAAAAATGTAGTCCCCCAGTTCAACTGAGATAGGCTACATGTGCGCACGCAGGGTGCAATATGGAAAAAATATCGTACCACCCATTCAGTGAGATAAATCTATCACATATGCGAGAAATTTGTATCCCAAACTTGATATTACTTTCTAATTTTTTTCTTTGAAAATAAAACATCTATTAAGCATCAAACTAAAAACAGGCTTCAAGCTTCAAGGGAGACAATTCTTTTATGAAGTTTAGAGTTCCCTCCCTTAAAAAATAGTAGTTTTATACCTTATTTGCATACCAATACATCCATTCACCTCTGAATGGGTCAACTAGGTAAAAACCAAAACAATTATGTTAAGGGCATTTATATTGATGACTTAGTCCTGTGAATTAAAGACAGAGTCTGTGAATAAGTCAATACTTTTGGTATTAGCACAAATTCTGGGAACATGCACATGCATTGTGTCTTAGCCTAGAGTAGACAAGGAAAATCACAGTTTGTAACGATGCTGGAAATCTCAGTCTGTGAGGTAAGAAATCTCTATCTCAATCTGTGAGAGAAAAACCGATATGTGCCATATGTGACATCACATATAAATTTTGATTGGCTTTATGTACTGCATGGTACACATAAGACTTTCAATTGTGATATCACTTATGACACACAAAATGCTGGTAAATCCCTAGTATTTACACTTTTAGTGTTGTATGGGAAAAAAAATCAATCACTGTCAATTTTATAAATGGAAATTATTTGACCCAAGGTAATAATTTTGCTATCTCACACAATCAAGTGGTTGGTTACAAATTTTATTTTTTTATGTTGAAAAGAAATTACAATACAAATTTTCTTATTTCATATTGATAATTATGATCATTGTTATTTAATTCTGTTACAATGGAAACTGCATCAAACTTGATTAACACATGGTCATTTTTAAGTTACCAAAACTACCTCTTAATGTTTGTGTTGACAGGGTGATAAATCTTAATGTTTATGTTGCCAGGGTAATAAATTTTAGTTTGTGTTGTCAGGGTTATACAACTTAATGTTTGTGTTGCAGGGTAATACATTTTCATGTTTTTGTTGCTAAAATAATACAACTTTGTTTGTGTTGCCAGGGTAATACATATAAATGTTTGTGTTGCAAGGGTAATACACCATTATGTTTGTGTTGTATGTGTTGTCAGAGTAATACATATCCATGTTTGTGTTACCAGGGTATTACATAAATGATTGTGTTGCCAAGGTAATACATCATTTATGTTTGTGTTGTCAGAGTAATACATCTCCATGTTTCTGTTGCCATGGAAATAAATCATTATGTATGTGTTGCCATGGTAATACATCATTATGTTTGTCATGTTTGCCAGATGTGACATAGATGATATGATTCTATAATTAGGTTTGCAACTTCAGGCAAGTGACTTTAATGTTCTGTGATAAACAGTATAAATTAATTTTATTGTTATTAAGTCTACAATAAATGTATTAATTAAGTTATCAAAATGATTTATATAATGACAATGTGTTTATGTTGTCAGATGACAGTAATGGGTCTATACTGAACAAAACTGAGTTGATCTGAATGTATGCTATACCATAGCTGTCAAGGGTTTTCAAAGTTAAGTGTGTGACCACCAGAAGATCGAAACATCTCCCATGAAAAAAAAACCAGATAAATTGCATAAAATCTTTCATCCACCTGCAATTTGTGACATCAACAGCAGCTGCAAAATCTACAAAACATGCAACAAGAAACCAAAATATTACCAGACTGGTAAATAACACTGAATCTACAAGTTTAGTATCAGCCACTGAAAATGTAAACAAACTTATAATAATAAATCTATGTTGTCTGTTTTTATTTTCTGGATAGTTTGATTATGCATGTGTTTGTGAAAGTTGAGTGTGTGAGCATGATTTACATCCAAAATACATGTGAATTGACAGGTATGGCTATACAAATAATCATATGATTTGAGTGTGTGTTGGGAAAACTGCCCAATACTTTATGAATACAATTTCCTACAGCATGGTGTAAAAATGAAACAGAATTGGAAATGTGAAAAACAGATGAAAAACAAATCAATGAAAAATTTATATGCTGAAAGTTAATCTATAAAATCAAAAGTCCATTAAAGTATAAAAGAGTGTCAGAGAGAATATGTAGCTTACTAGACCAAGCATAAACTTTTAAGACATAGTAACATATATACCAAATACTTTGACAATGTATACATGTATATCATATTGATGGTGTGACAAACTTGTCATTTGTGTGAAAGTGATAGTTTTATACTTACGTCTGGTGGTGGGGGATGGAACATTAGGGTGACAGATGTTTGTATGTGGAGCATATACTTCTGTCTGGTGGGGGATGGAACATTAGGGTGACAGATGTTTGTATGTGGAGCATATACTTCTGTCTGGTGGGGGATGGAACATTAGGGTGACAGATGTTTGTATGTGGAGCATATACTTCTGTCTGGTGGGGGATGGAACATTAGGGTGACAGATGTTTGTATGTGGAGCATATACTTCTGCCTGGTGGGGGATGGAACATTAGGGTGACAGATGTTTGTATGTGGAGCATATACTTCTGTCTGGTGGGGGATGGAACATTAAGGTGACAGATGTTTGTATGTGGAGCATATACTTCTGTCTGGTGGTGGGGGATGGAACATTAGGGTGACAGATGTTTGTATGTGGAGCATATACTTCTGTCTGGTGGGGGATGGAACATAAGGGGGACAGATGTTTGTATGTGGAGCATATACTTCTGTCTGGTGGGGGATGGAACATAAGGGGGACAGATGTCTGTATGTGGAGCATACACTTCTGTCTGGTGGGGGATGAAACATTAGGGTGACAGATGTTTGTATGTGGAGCATATACTTCTGTCTGCTGGTGGATGGAACATTAGGGTGACAGATGTTTGTATGTGGAGCATATACTTCTGTCTGGTGGGGGATGGAACATTAGGGTGACAGATGTTTGTATGTGGAGCATATACTTCTGTCTGGTGGGGGATGGAACATTAGGGTGACAGATGTTTGTATGTGGAGCATATACTTCTGTCTGGTGGGGGATGGAACATTAGGGTGACAGATGTTTGTATGTGGAGCATACATCCATGAATAGAAGCTAACAATGAATTAAGTTCAAACATTTTTTGACAATATATTTGAATACAATAGTTTCCTAAAACATACTAAATTACCATAGCAACAATTCTATAAGAAAAAAGCCCTAATGCACTAATTTTGCATTTAATTTTCTCCATAGTAACCAGTTAAACTTGATAACAGATAAAACTAGTAACCTCTGATGTTTCTGTCAAGCTGTTGGTATTATGTCCAAATATTGGTTAAACAGACAATGTCAACAGAACAACTGATAAGAGATTACACAACCAAACAATGAAACCATCTGTCACAATATCTCTAGCAAAAAACAAATTGCTTTAGCTTTTTGTGAAACATCACTACTGTAATTACATGCCTATTTGTGTTGTTTCTTATCTTCTGTACTAATGAGATATATTATAGATTGCTACTCTGGCTTGCAAACAGGAAGTGTAAATGATGGAATAAGAAATGAATGGAGTGCTAGATTTTTATCAAATATAATTAAAAGCAAATTTTTTAGTAGAAAAATTAAAATAAAGCAAATTCTTCCAAGTACACATGAACAAGAGGCCCATGGGCCTTAACGCTCACCTGAAGATATGTCCAATATTGTTTGCAAAGTGCAATAGACAATTTCTGAAGTACAGAAACTTGAAAAGTTTTCTCAAATTAAAAACTCCCACAAAACTTAATCAGAAATATATCCACTCACATTTCATTTATAAGTAGCTTAAATAATATACATGAAGTAACTGTAGTGCAATGAATAATTTCCAAATCATTAATCAATTTTAGTATACTTATGCAGTTATGTCCTTGACCTTTGAACATATATGACCTAGAACCGTATATGATTGTCATGTCAATACCTACAATATTTTAATATACATGCCTATGCATGAAATTAATAGCTATCAAGATAATAAATAATTTTGGTACTCCTATGTTGATATGACCTTGACCTTTGAACATATAACCTTGAACAATATATCAAAATGATTGCCATGTCAATACCTACAATATTCTAATATACATGCCCATACAAAAAGTTAATAGTTTTCAAGAAAATTAGCAATTTAAGTCATCTTCTGCAGCTGTGACCTTGACCTTTCAACATCCTTGACATATGTATCAAAATGATCCTCATGTCAATACTTAAAATATTCTTATATACTTGACTATACAAAAACTTAATAGTTTTCAAGATAATTAGCAATTTAAGTTTTCTTTTGCAGCTGTAACCTTGACCTTTCAACATATGACCTTGTACCATATATCAAATTGATCGTTGTTGCAGTACCTACAATATCCTAATATACATGCCTATACAAAAAGTTGATAATTTTCAAGATAATTAGCAACTTGTCTTGTTTTGCAGCTGTGACCTTGACCTTTCAACATATAACCTTGAACCATACATCAAAATGATTGTCATGTCAATACCTAAAATAATCTAATATACATGCATATACAAAAACTTAATAGTTTTCAAGATAATTAGCAATTTATGTCTTCTTTTGCACCTGATACCTTGACCTTTCAACATATGACCTTTTACCATATATCAAAATGATCGTTGTCGCTATACCTATAATATACTAATATATATGCCTATCCAAAAAGTTAATAATTTGAACATAATTAGCAATTTAAGTCTTGGTTTGCAGCTGTGACCTTGACCTTTCAGCAGATGACCTTGTACCATATATCAAATTGATCGTTGTTGCAGTACCTACAATATTCTAATATACATGCCTATCCAAAAAGTTGATAGTTTTCAAGATAATTAGCAATTTAAGTTTTGTTTTGCAGCTGTGACCTTGACCTTTCATTATATAACCTTGAACCATATATCAAAATGATCGTTGTCGCAATACCTACAATATTCTAATATACATGCTTATACAAAAAGTTAATAGTTTTCAAGATAATTATCAATTTAAGTCTTGTTTGAGCTGTGACCTTGACCTTTCAACATATGACCTTTTACCATATATCAAAATGATCGTTGTTGCAATACCTACAATATACTAATATACATGCCTATCCAAAAAGTTAATAATTTCAAGATAATTAGCAATTTAAGTCTTCTTTTGCAGCTGTGACCTTGACCTTTCAACATATGACCTTGTACCATATATCAAAATGATCGTTGTTGCAATACCTACAATATTCTTATATACATGCTTATACAAAAAGTTAATAGTTTTCAAGATATAGTGACAAATATACAATTTTTAGCAATTTCCTCACTTACTGCCTTACAATTTCCCAATTTTGAGCCCCATGGCTACCATTTGTGCAAATCTGAAAATAGATGACCTAAGGATGTTATAAATGAAATAACTAAGGTATATCTCTTGTAGATTTAGAGGAGAAGATTTTTAAAGTTTTTCACTATTTCCCCCTTATTGGGCCCCAAGGGGACATAACTCCTTCATTTGTGCAAATCTGAAAGGGCTTCACCTAGGTATGTAGGTTACCAAGTTTCATTAAATTTGGCCCAGTGGTTTTGGAGGAGAAGTTTAAAATGTAAAAAGTTTACGCACGACGGACGACGCACAACAGACGATGCATGACAGACGAAGATGGATAGCAATAGCTCATCTGAGCTAAAAATGTCAAACAGCAAATCCCTCTGTGTACACATAAAATTGTCATAAAACAAATCCCTTCAAGAACACATGAAAAATGTCATAAAACAAATTCCTCCAAGTACACATGAAAAATGTCATAAAATAAATCTCTCCGAGTCCACATGAAATTGTCATAAAGCAAATTCCTCCAAGTACACATGAAAAATGTCATACAGCAAATCCCTCTGTGTAAACATAAAATTGTCATAAAACAAATCCCTTCAAAAACACATGAAAAATGTCAAAAAATACAAATTCCTTCAAGTACACATGAAAAATGTCATAAAACAGATTCCTCTGAGTCCACATGAAAAATGTCATAAAGCAAATCCCTCCAAGTACACATGAAAAATGTCATACAGCAAATCCCTCTGTGTACACATGAAAAAATCTCATAAAGCAAATCCCTATGAGTCCACATGAAAAATGTCAAAACAAATTCCTCCAAGTACACATGAAAATGTCATAAAACAAATCCTTCCGAGT
The DNA here is from genome assembly GCA_029721355.1 of Tegillarca granosa. Lineage (NCBI taxonomy): Eukaryota > Metazoa > Mollusca > Bivalvia > Arcoida > Arcidae > Tegillarca > Tegillarca granosa. Next base: position 54,588,061 of record CM056594.1, on the reverse strand, counting down.
CCACATGAAAAATGTCAAAAGGCAAATCCCTCTGAGTACACATGAAAAAATCTCATAAAGCAAATCCATCCAAGTACAAATGAAAAAGTTAAAAACAAATCCATCCAAGTACAAATGAAAAATGTCATAAAGCAAATCCCTCCAAGTACACATGAAAAATGTCATAAAGCAAATCCCTCCAAGTACACATGAAAAATGTTATAAAACATATGGAAATAAACATTTGTTTTAGCATGTACATAACACCACCAGTATCATTGGGTTGAATAATCAGGTTTTACTTTAAATATTTGTACCTTATCATTGGTTTCTTATTTAACTGCCCAGTAATATTTCAATGTAAAACATAATGACTAAAAGTTTTACCTCAAATCACCAACATAATGAGTAGCCCAGGCTAGTCTCACTCTAGATCGCCCGACCATATGAATGACATTTGTAGCACCATAGATTGAATTAGCGGTTTCAAAAGCTGAATTTCCTCTACCTGAAATGATAGAAATAAACAAATAAATAAATAAATAATAATTTATTTATATATTTCACAAAATTTTCAAAAAAGAAACTTAAAGTAAAGCATTTATTTTGTTCCACTGAATGAAAGAAAATTGTTTCCTTTAACAAAATCTAAAATCTAAAACCAAACTATTTGGTATAATTAAAAGACTGTTTATTAAGCATTCAAACTATCTATAAAATATTCTTAGTATTACTGATCTAGAATGCAGTTTTTTTTATTTCCGTCATTAAGACTATTTATGACCATTTCAAACTTTTATGGAAACCAAACCTCTAGCTGAGATTAAACAAAAAGATTGTTACTGAAATAAGCGTTTAAGCTGGTTTCACAGCGACAAATATTAATAAGTTTGATAAATCATAATCAATGAATGACAGGTATTACAACATCCTGTAATTTATGTGTAATAATAAATTAGTTATTACATTAACTCTGTAATTATAGTTTCAAATTACAAAAATAATTTCCTGTCCAATTTACAGGGTTAATCTATTGATTGTTTCTTATCCCTTTAAAACAGCAAGACTAATCTGTATGAAGTAATAAACAATGGTTAATAATGTAATAAAATCAGGAACATCTAATCTGTAAGGGAGTGTTCTGATTGTAAATCACACCCTGGTAGTACAATAATGCTTGATGAAAACAGCAGAATGACTTATATAGATCAAAACAAGTTTCACAGAAATGTAGATAAAACAATAGTTCAACTGAAACGTAATAATAAGTTCCAGAAAAATAAATAAAAATCTAAATAAAAATAACAGTAATGAAAATCAAAATAAAATCCAGAAGAAATACCAATCAAAATTGAAGTTACAGAAACAGAGAATACAAGAGGACCAATGGGCCTAGACGGTCACCCGAGGGCATTTAATACTATAGTTCACAAAAAATATTAAATTTTAACTAATTTCTATCTTGTTTTTCTTGAAAACAGGCTTTTCAAACATAGTAGTGCCTTGTGCTTGACTGAAGGTCAAGGTCAACTAGTAACTTCACAAACTTTGTAGGGCTTTATGCATTAATGCTATATATGATGTTTCAAGCTTCTAGACCTTTCAGTTCATAACTAAAAGATTTTGAAAATGTTTTTCTATCCAAGGTCAACCTGCTTTGCAAACTTGGTAGGGCTTTGGTTAAGGAACATCCACATAAAGTTTCACCATCTTTGGTTCACTGGTTCTGAAGAAGAAGGTGAAAATGTGTAATTGTTTACAATGCATGACACACCATGCAAGATGGCAGACAAACAACTACTGCTATAGGTCACCACTAGCCTTTGGCTGGGGATCTAAAAATGCTATAAAGCTGGAAAAAGTTTTTCATTAACTCCACAAAGTGAGATGCACATCTTGTTACATTAAAAAACTTTTAATGAAATTTCAAGGTTTTTGGTGATAAACTGTAGGAAAAGACAGTAACTGTTGCTTTCACAAAATGTGATAACCCTTTTCTCTGCCCCCTTTACCTGACATTCACAATACTATAACCTAGATTTGAAGTCTGTGCAACCCAGCTAACTAGGTAACAACAGAAACGTAGATCAAAACAACAGTTCCAGAGAAAAGCAGAATCAAAGGATTCCAGTTACTAAAAAAAAGTTCTACTGTAATGTAAAAAACAGTCCATCAAAAAATGTAGATCAAAAAAAAAATCCACAGCAATGTAATTCAAAACAAGTTTCACACTAGTGACAGAAATGTAGATCAAACATGTTCCACCTAAAAGAAGATCAAAACAACAGTTCCAGAGAATTATAATTCAAAACTATTTACAGAAATGTAGATTTAAACACGTTTTTACTTCAATGTAGATCAAAACAACAATTCTATTGAAATTTATATCAAAACAACAGTTCTACAGAAATGTAGATCAATAAAACATGAACAAGTTCCACAGATATATAGATCAAAACAATGGTTCCACAGAAATGTAGATCAATAAAACATGAACAAGTTCCACAGATATATAGATCAAAACAATGGTTCCACAGAAATGTAGATCAATAAAACATGAACAAGTTCCACAGATATATAGATCAAAACAATGGTTCCACAGAAATGTAGATCAATAAAATATGAACAAGTTCCACAGATATGTAGATCAAAACAATGGTTCCACAGAAATGCAGATCAATAAAACATGAACAAGTTCCACAGATATATAAATCAAAACAATATGATAAACACAGAAATATAACTTTATAACTGAAAAAAGCAATGAAATATTCTTCATTTTCTATGTTAATTTTATTGAGTTTATAAATACAGTGATTGTTAAATCAATAAATACAGTGATTGTTAAATCAATGAATATTACAATGAATAAAGAAAGGTAAAATTAAACATTATATGACAATAAAACAATTTAGTCTTAATTGATTACTGGCAGGTATTACATAAAATTAATAATCAATGAGGTTGGTTGTGTAAAGTCAAGAATAATACATCCTTCTTGAACAACCAATGTTATTAAAGTCACTATAATAGTCTATACTGCTATAGAGACCACCTGTTTAATGTGTCTCTCTGTAATAGTGTACTGCCAATCACAGTTTGTTATATATAGCTGAAGACAGTTTAGAAAGAGCCTCTGTCTTATTAGAACTTTCTGTATTAATTTCCTGGGAAGTGAGATTTCCATGGACAGTTTACTGTACATTATACATTTACATGCAAACACTGATATTTAAAAACAGAATATTCTGTAAGACATCATCTTTAACCAATAGAATACAGTTTGAAACTTTTTTATTATTATTTCTCTTTTCAGAAAGCCTGTTGGTGGATAAAAAGTTGGATCATAACACCTTTCACCCAGCTATAAAACCCAACCTTTAGTATCCTAGTGTTAGACATTTTGTCAGTTAACATAACATACACATTGTTTTAGAGCAAGTGAGTGCCATACAATATCAGAGATAATCTGGTATCTCAGATTAAAATTCTTAATTGTATTTTCAAAGGAGCAAGTTTTTCTGATAGATCTTTTATCTATAGTGATGATTAAATAAAAAGTTACATCATGCCCTCTCAATAATAGATGTCTAATTTATAACATTATATTATACTTCAAATATTACACCATCCTATTATAAGAGATTTGATGTATAGTTGTAAAGGACAGCTTCATTTATAAGATCAAACATTCCAATTTCTAATTTGGCATTCTAGGATGGTACTTGTTTCTTTTGTTTGCATTCAATATCAATTGCTGATTTTGCTTTTAAAAATGTCAATTTTTAATGTTTATGTGTAGGATGTCAATTCCAATTTATGCACTCAAAAATGTTGCTTTCTAATTTTGTGGGTTTTCTTTGAAATTGCAATATTTATCTCAATTATTCCTGATTGTTTTTTTTTTTTAATTTATAACTGGTATATTTTGTACCCAAATTAAAACAGTGAAAATGATATATAAACATTAGTTTTATTTCACTGATGTATAATACTTATTAATGGAGTTTTAGGTTACATATACAGCAGTGTAAAGGAAGGATTAAGGTAAAATATCTTCTTTAAGTCCTTTAGGTCGTATATTTTATACTTAATCTTTAATGTGTTTTCCAGTCATTTCTTAATCTCAAGATTTTTTTATAAAGTTTTTTTTTGAATTCTCTATCCATTCACTAAAAGATTACCATTTGCTGCACCAAATGATGATAAGTTCTAAAAGATTACCATTTGCTGCACCAATTGATGATAAATTATTTCACACAGAATTTTATAATAAAACCAATTACTGATAAATTTTCTTCCTGAGAAATAAAATGAAAACCTGATGGCGAAACATTTGACACAATATGTGAACCAGTTCTCTGCAATTTTGTTGCCATAGAAACCCTGCATTCCCATCTGGATGATGTCATTGGAAGACTCTCCTTATTATAATAAACAGGACTCTAAGACTCTAGTGGATAATGGGTAATTGCTCAGAAAAAGAACATTTTTTTTTTCAGCTGTGAGGCAATCTTCTACCAACACTCATGTCAGCTGTATTTGTATATAAAATAACCTCTGAAAATGATCTATGACTACCTTGAATTTAGACTACATGAATTGGGGTATGACTTCTTGAGAATTTATATCCAAGATCTTTCTCTCAAGTGATGAACATTGCACTGCTGCACAGAATTGTTGACCAGATCAGATTGTAATTTGTTTAACAGCTTGATCAACAAGATAATATGTCTTCTGGTGAACCAAAGGTCACAATGTTTTAGCTCTATGACCACTATCAATTATACAATCACAACCCTGATATAAGAATACTTTGAACTTCAAAATAATCAAGATTGAAAGAACACTAAATACCTAAAATTAGAACACTCTGGCCTTTGCAATCACCAGAATATACAGAACACTACATACCTAAAATAAGAACACTTTGACCTTCAAAATCATCAGGGTTGATAGATATGTCTTCATATCCTTCTGTATACTCCATTCCTGGAACATTTTGTGGAATATTTGGTGTAGCAATTCCTGTAGCTACTATCAGCACCCTATATGTATAAAGTAAGATATACTCATGATAGTATATATCCATGTATGATGTGATATCTAACTTCATTTGTCTATATAGAACTAGTGTTGCTAATTATAAAAATACTAATGATGCTTAAACTACTGTTTTGAATTTTTATATACATACACTTGTATATATAGTCTGAACAGTTCAAACACAAAACTAAAAATAACAAGAATTTTACAGATTTAAATGTCTCACCTGGTTAGTTTTTGATTGAGTAGAAAATGCATTACTTTAACATAAATTTTCTAAATTTTGACACTGAAGCCGTATCACCTACGACGACACTGGAAAAGTAACAAATAAGTATTGCCTTATGCAGTGTTTTCTCCAGCTTACTAAAACAGGGGGTCATTGATGACCCCCTTACATGAAAAGAGGGGGTCATTTTTCAAAATGAAGGGCTCATGAAATTTTTGGAATAAAAATTTTTTTTTTTTGATATTTAACAATAAAGGAAATATTTTGTTTGTAATTAGAGGATCTGTATTAATCTCTTTGTCTATGTTTAAATGTTTTATTTCAAATGCTACTTATATCTGTAGTATTTGAAACAGTAAAATCGTGACAGTATCCCAAAACAGAAATTACTGAATGTTCTACCATCAACCCAAGTTAACAGACCATTATCATTCATTATTTTTATCCACCCCTTCCGATATGCCTGTTTTACATATGATTTTTTTAACCAAATTTTATTAAGATCTCGATTAACAAGTTTTTTAATTTGACTGCGAGTCGTCGGCAAGTAAGTTATTAGCAGATGCCGCCTGGTCATGTTCAGAGCTCCGTGCAGGACTTTGACACAAGTCGTTTAATGTTTAAACGTTGTCAAACAAGATTGTTTCGACTTTTCTTTTATGCCTGATGCAAAGAGCGCTTATAATGACTATATAAATTAAGCGTTCAATACAAACATTTCAAAGATTAAGAACATAGACAGGTTCCTATATTAATAATTAGCTTCCTTTAATATGGTACGATAGTCATGTGGTACGACAATACGGAATTTCCACTCAGTACTTTTGTTTTCAGTCCCGTCACCTTTTATAATTTACAGTAGCCGATTTCAATCTATGCAAAAATTGTTGCGTCAAAAATAACGCAACAGCAAAACCAAGTTGCGCCATTCATAAAAAAATAGTGTCAAAAACGCAAGAAACGCACTCTGGAGAAAATACTGGCCTTATGGCAATGCCAGGCTCGACAATGACTGCTTGTTTCACTTGGTCAATAAAATATATGACCAATTTCTTGCCCTGGTTCCTAGAATTACAGCTTATTAGATGATACAGCTTATTATCGTGTGTTATATTTAATTAATGATGAAATAAACATGATCTTTAGCTTCACATCATCTGTATTTAGAAACAAATATGTAAATACTTGAAAGTACAAACCTGCAAGTATATACATTTCCATTTTGATCTTCCATCTGATAATTTGAACGATCACTTGTTGAAGTTTTCCTTTCAATATTTCGGACATTTGTATTAAATTGAACTTTAATACCTAGCTTCTTTTGATAGTCATCTAAATATTTTACTAAAACATCTGCATGTGGAAACATTTCTTTGGAATAATGCTGCAGTAACAGTGACTCGTCATCGCTAAGCAATGAGTTCCAGTCATGTCGCATGTTAAACTCCTTGTTTGTTTTTCCAGTGTGTCTCTTGTTAATACTGATTAAAGTTCTATGGCGTGGATACTTAGTATAGAAACTTCCTGAAAAACACAAAAATAAAAACATAAATTCAGAAATTCATAACTCATCAGAGGTTTTTTTGCTTGCAAATACACAATTTCAAAAAAAAAAAAAAAAAAAAAATAAGTTGATAAAATGACATCATCATGTGACTTTTTTAGGCACACAGTAAATAGCTAGGCTACACATCTTGCTAAGTTGGACAGTCATACAAACATTCAATTCTAAGTCAAAAGGAATAGAAATATAGTCACATACTCAATCTTTGACCTAAACTACCATGAATTGTATTTATGGTAGTATTTATGGTTTATGTATGAAACAGCAAAAGTAAAAGCCTTTCAAATAAACAAGTTGATTTTGGTGTAATTGAATTACAAAATTGATAGTTGTAAGTGTATATTAACTATGGTTTTCTTTAGAACTTCCATGTCAGCATAACCTCTATCATGTATAACATAAACAATGTATGAGTAACAAAACAAACTTATTGCATGCAAAATGGCTTAGTATTTCTAAATAAAATCTACACTTTCTGCAGGCTATCACAAAATCTTGCACTGGATAAGGCTTCTAAATCACATCAATACAAGTCAGACCCTTAGGTTGCTGGCATATAAAAAGGGATTTATTGCTTTGTGTAAAACTACCGAGTTTCTACTTTAACAATTACTTTTATTACTTTTTACTCCTAAATTTAGGAAATATTCTTCATCAAAGAAAAATTTGGAAACAATTAATGAATAAACCAAGGCATTATTTAAGTGTCTGTTTATAGTTTTGACAGAGATATACAATTGTATTATATGAGAAAACAACTAAAACATTTCATATATGTATGATATATAACAATATAAAGCTAATGAATGACACTCAAGTCATATGTGAAATGTAAATCCTTAATCTGTAGCAGAAAAATCAAACTAATGAATAAACATGGTAACACTGATGATGGCTGACAGTTATAAACTAAAAAGACTACCAATATTAAAGTAAGGAAATATTCTTGAAAGTGGAGAGGATGAGAAGGAGTGGAGTAAAGAGTTAAGTGTAGTGTAGTAATTGTGCCTCCGCAATCAAGGCAACCAATTCTGGGTTAGTGATCAATGAAGAAGGTTGTGAAGATTGTGACAACATTTACAATTAGTTTTCATTACAAGTTGGAAAATCTAACCATTTAGATACATAAAGATATCATAGCCTTAAATAGCAGATAGTCATGAAAATGATCTGATTCTTGTCAATACTTGCATTTGTAAATTAAATCAGTTTTAGCTGTAAGACTCATGGTTCAGCTGTAAGGTATATGTTTCAGCTGTAAGGTGTATGTTTCAGCAGTAAGACTCTTGTGTTTTAGCTGTAAGACACATGTTTCAGTTGTAAGACATATGTTTTAGCTGTCAGAAATATTTTCTTGCTGTAAGACATATTTTTCAGTTGTAAGACATATTTTTCAGCTGTAAGATATATTTTTTAGTTGTAAGACATATGTTTTTGCTGTCAGAAATATTTTCTAGCTGTAAGATACATTTTAAGCTGTATGACATATGTTTTAGCTGTAAGACATATTTAAACTGTACGACATATATGTATTTCAGTTGTAAGACATCTTTTAAGCTGTAAGACATATTTTAAGCTGTATGACGTATATTTCGGTTGTAAGACATATTTTTCAGCTGTAAGATGTATATTTCAGCTGTAAGACATATGTTTCAGTTGAAAGTCATATTTTTCAGCTGTAAGACATGTTTTAGCTGTATGACATATGTTTCAGCTGTAAGGCATTTTTCAGCAGTAAGACATGTTTCAGCTGTAAGATGAATTTTTCAGCTGTAAGAAATATGTTTAAGCTGTAAGATGTATCTTCTTATTGTTTGGTTCATATTTTCTGTCATATTATAAGTAGCAAATAATTACAACCATGTTTATTGTAACAAGAGGCCCATGGGCCTTAAAGCTCACCTGAGGATATGTCCAAAATCATTTGCCAAAAAACTTGATTACAAAACCTTACAAAATTCCTCATGTTTAGAAATGCCACAGTAATTAATCAGAAAAATCTAGTCACATTTCATTTATAAAAAGCTAATATGCATGTATTAACTATAGTACAATGAATAATTTCCAAATCATTAACCATTTCAGTGTACTTATGCAGCCATGACCTTTGAACATATGACCTTGAACCGTAAATTAAAATGGTTGTAATATCAATACCTACAATATCATAATATACATGCTTGTAAAAAAAGTTAATAATTTTCAAGATAATCCACAATTTAAGATATTTTATGCAGCTTTGACCTTGACCTTTGAATTTATGACCTTGAACCATGTATCAAAATGATTGTCATATCAATACCTACAATACTCTAATTTGCATGCCTATACAGAAATTAAGGTTTGCAAGATAATTAACAATTTCAGTCTTCTCATGCAGCTATGACCTTGACTTCTGAACATATGACCTTGTGCCATATATCAAAATGATTATCATATCAATACCTACAATATTCTAATATACATGCCTATAAAAAAAGATAGCAGTTTTCAAGATAATTAACAATTTCAGTCTTCTTATGCAGCTTTGACCTTGACCTTTAAATATATGAGCTTAAACCATATATCAAAATGATCATAATATCAATACCTACAATATTCTTATATACATACCCAAACAAAAAGTTTATAGTTTTTAAGATAATTAACAATTTCAGTAAACCTACGCAGCTATGCACTTAAACTTTGAATTGAACATATGACCTTGAACCATATATAAAAATCATCATCATATCAATACCTACAATATTTTAATACACATGCCTGTATTTTTTATCTTAAGTTTTCAAGATAATTAATAATTTCAGTCTTCTTTGCAGCTATGACCTTGACATTTCAACATACGACCTTTAATTCTATATCAAAATGATTGTCATATGAATACCTACAATATTCTATTATACATGCCTATACAAAAATATTATAGTTTTCAAGATAATGCACAATTTTCATATTTATAAGCCGAAAATAACATTTCAGGAGCAACAAATCCTACTTGGATTATTATATAGTTACAAAACTTGGTACCTTGTTAAATTTTGTCATGCTGAACATTTTAACAATGTTTTGATTTCATATATCTCTTAATATTGCCTAAAACTGCATAAATCACAAGTTGACCCTATTTAAAAGGTCATTTCAAGAAAAAGTCAAAACTAATAACCCCATGTCATCATCTGTTCAAATAGTCAATTTATAACAATTTTAAGCCATTTTCAAAATTTTTAAAATTAAATGCAAAAACGTGTAACCCAATTTGCGACCTAATTTCTCGAAATGAACAACCTATAGGATTAAGACCTTAGAGAAGCCAAATATCACATCAGATTTTTTCTCCCATCATCAGGTTCAGAGAAGAGATTTTTAAAGATTTTTGCACCCCAAGGTCACAGTGACCTAGTTTTGGTAGCCATGGCAATGCATTGAACAAATCTGAATTGCACCAGCCTATACATGTTTCTGACCAAGTATCATTGAAATCTGTTCAGCAGTTTAGGATGAGAAGTGGAAAAAGGTGTTAACGACACGCATGCACATACACATGCCGTGCCATGCCATAAGCTCACATGACCTTTCGGTCAGGTGAGCTAAAAAGAAAGTTGGGGAATTTCAATAAATACAAATTAAGTTAGGCTTGAGTAGAGTGTTATGGTTGTGGGAAGAACATAATTAATGACTATTATGCTAGTGTTTTCTGCTTTGCATCACAGCTAGATTCATGTTTAGTTATGCTGACATCAAAAACATTGTCATGTTTTGAAGTAACTCGATGCATTTTAATGTATAGATGCAGAGATAACTGAAGAACAATTTTCTTTTCAAATTAATGGAAAATTGGCTTTAAATTTGATCAGGCTTGTTTTTTTTTTGTTTTTTTTTTTAACTATTACATTATTTTCTGGATCTTTTATATTACCAGAATATGGATTTAAAAAACTTGATTGTATTTTAGGGTAATAAAAATAAAATAAGTTTATAAGCTATACATTAATAATGTTGGTTCGAAAAAATTTTCAAAATGGTTTATAACCAATATGCTTTGAAGACAGGATTACATAATCTCATTTCTTTGAACATTTTGATTATATAATTTAATTGTATATGTTTAAGGAAGCAAAAATGACAATATCACTTTAATTTTCCAGTAACGAGTTTTGCATAGGTTTTACATGTTACTGTATAATAAATGTGCTATTTATTTCCACTGAATATGGAATCACATAAACTTCACTTTCATTAATCTGCACTAATGTTATGAATACTGATCACCTAATACCCTGACAAACCAATTTTTACAACATTGATACTGTGCAACAAGATCAAGAATTCTTAATTCCTGTTTCAGAGCCTGTAATATTGTCTTATGATGTTTCAATCAACAATTTCATGTATTATCTCTCGAAAAATTTTAGTGCAAACGTGAATTAAAATTTTCTGCACTGATGATGTCAGTCACCACTGATGGCAAAAATGTTACATGGCATTGTTAACAAGCTGTTAAGACACAGTTGAACTTATTGAAACCCCATTAGAAATTAACCAATCACAGCTCAGAAAAATTTATATAAGGTATATGGTAATATATGATAATAAATTTGAATATGGCTAATCAAAGCCCAATATCAATTAACTATTTTATAAAGTCTTGCATGATTAGTTTAAATATCAATGTAATGTAACCTATGTTAACCAAATATCAATCTAATTCACAAAAAAAAAAAAAAAAAAAAAAAAAAGAATTAAGCTCTTTAGTCTGTCAAAGAACGTGAGAAAATCTGTAAATATATATATCGTCTATAATGATGTTTAACAGGCATCTTTCTTTCTTCTTTTCTGAATAAGTATATATAATTATATCCACTTATTTCTCAATGAATATGATCTTACAATAATTACTCAAAGCTTAGCAATAAATTGCTAACGATATTTAGTCAGCAAAAAATTTACAAGTATCACTGCTTTTCATTGATTTCATGAAGGTTAAAAACCTTTGATTATTTTTCAATAAGCAGTACGTGATGATCTTACTTGATTTACTGACAACTTACATGGCAGTTATTCTCAAAATGAGAATTTCTGGAATTTTATAATATAAAATTCATCAATTTTTTTCTCCGATCTCAATAAAAAAATCCTGTTTTTATTCTCTCTCTCTCTGTCCATGAAATATAACCCAATCAACACCATTTCAAATGATAAAGACAAAGATTCATTCAGAGCCATAGTATTGAAAATAGAAAAAGCTTACATCCTCCTGGTGAGATTTCTTTTGTCTATATGCAGCAGAGCAGGGATGTACTTTCTCACTACAGACAAGAGTTTCCATCTATATTCTTGCTTTCTGTTAGAAGTTTCTACAACCTCTTTATTTGATAATATTTTCTCATGCTCTCCCAGAAACTGTGCAAATGGGAAAAACTATCCTTTTTTCTTACAGGATATAGTTTCCAGTTTCTACAAGAAGTAATATGAAGTGCTCCAGGAAATGCCAGGTAGTTACTTTACCAATTTTTCAGTTTTTAGCATAAATAACATAAACATTTGCAAAGAATAAGGATAATCTTACATTTGTATTTTTAACATGGTCTTATTTAATGATGTTATTATGTGAGAAAAAGAATCTTACACTAATATTTGAGCAAGATCAATTTTATTAACACTCATGTTGACAAAATTATCTAAGACTCAATAAGATATGTCCATGACAAATTTAGTCAACACACTTTTTAAGAAAAACTGATCATACCTTCATCCTTATGCTCATGGCCGTGTAAGAGTTTTTATTGTCAGTTTTTCATTTAGTGCAATTTTCTTAGCAAATGAAATATGTTTATTTTAATCAGGTTTGGTGCAAGTTGATGTATGGGGAATAGTTGTTGAAACAGATTAAGTAAGACTGAAAGTCTGTTACAAATTACAATTTTAAGTCACAAAGTCAATTATTGGTCTTTAAATCCTATTATTGTATATATAATACATATTATCCACAATTCAATTTTACCAGAAATCTAACACTCGTATTTCCCATTGTGCTTAAAATAGGATTGTTATTGACGTAATATAAAAATCTTTCTATAAAGCCCAAGTCAATTTCAAGCCAGGCAATTTTTGTAAAATAATTGAGAATCTATAAAATTAATTTTTGCATAAAATTGATATTTTTATCTTTTTAATTGCCAAGTACATATTTTCATTCTGATTTAGTTGGATTTTCTATAAATAATGCCAGCAGTATATGTATAAAAATATCATGGTTATAATGCATTATTCTATTCTGCAATAATGTTCTAATAAAGTTCCAATTTAACTGTGTTATTTATATACATTGTATATATACTAGTATCTATATATCTATAGGTTCAAGTAATTCTAAGCTTGATTAGATAATACAATTGATAATTTTAATTTTTTGTTGGGTGGGGTTAAATCGGAACATTTTCACTGTTTAGATATCACGCTAGTGTTTATTTTGCTTTGTTTAATGCATTGATTGAGACTAACTTTGTTGCATCTTGGTTGGGAATAGTTACTTTTTATTCTTGTCTCCACATTACATTACTTAAACCTACACCCATTAATCATACAAAATGTGTTGACTGCAGTAAAAAAATCATATTCTATATGAAGTCCAAGCTTACTTTATCCATTCACATACCTATGTTCATGTGTAATACAGTGTATGTTCATGTCTATTATAATGTATAATTATGTCAACTACAATGTATGTTCATGTCTACTAAAATGTATGTTCATATCTACTACATATATGTTCATATCTACTACAATGTATGTTCATATCACATACAATGTATGTTCACGTCTATTACAATGTATGTTCATGTCTACTAAAATGTGTGTTCATGTATATTACAATGTACGATCATGTCTATTACAATGTATGATCATGTCTATTACAATGTGTGTTCATGTATATTATAATGTATGTTCATGTATATTACAATGTATGTTCATGTCTATTACAATGTATGATCATGTCCAATACAATGTATGTTCATGTCTATTACAATGTATGTTCATGTCTACTACAATGTATGTTCATGTCTACTATAATGTGTGTTCATGTCTACTACTATATGTGTTCATGTCTACTACATTGTGTGTTCATGTCTACTACAATGTATTTTTTATGTCTATTACAATGTATGTTCATGTCTATTACAATGTATGTTCTATTACAATGTATGTTCATGTCTATTACAATGTATGTTCATGTCTACTACAATGTGTGTTCATATCACATACAATGTACATGTCTATTACAATGTATGTTCATGTATATAACAATGTGTGTTCATGTCTATTACAATGTATGATCATGTCTATTACAATGTATGTTCATGTCTATTACAATGTATGTTCATGTCTACTACAATGTGTGTTCATGTCTATTACAATGTATGTTCATGTCTATTACAATGTATGTTCACGTCTATTACAATGTATGTTCATGTCTACTACAATGTATATTCAAGTCTACTACAATGTATGTTCATGTCTATTACAATGTATGTTCATGTCTATTACAATGTGTGTTCATGTCTACTACAATGTGTGTTCATGTCTACTACAATGTATGTTCATGTCTATTACAATGTATGATCATGTCTATTACAATGTATGATCATGTCTATTACAATGTATGTTCATGTCTATTACAATGTATGTTCATGTCTACTACAATGTGTGTTCATGTCTACTACAATGTGTGTTCATGTCTACTACAATGTGTGTTCGTGTTCATGTCTACTACAATGTGTGTTCATGTCTACTACAATGTATGTTCATGTCTACTACAATGTATTTTTATGTCTACTACAATGTAAGCTCATGTCTATTACAATGTGTGTTCATGTATATTACAATGTTTGTTCATGTCTATTACAATGTATGATCATGTCTTTTACAATGTTTGTCATGTCTACTACATTGTGTGTTCATGTAAATTACAATGTATGTTTATGTCTACTACAATGTATGTTCATGTCTTCTACAATGTATGTTCATGTCTACTACAATGTGTGTTCATGTCTACTACAATGTATTTTTGTGTCTACTACAATGTAAGTTCATGTCTATTACAATGTGTGATCATGTCTATTACAATGTATGATCATGTCTATTACAATGTATGTTAATGTCTATTACAATGTATGTTCATGTCTATTACAATGTATGTTCATATCTACTACAATGAATGATTATGTCTAATACAATGTATGTTCACGTCTATTACAATGTATGTTCATGTCTACTACAATGTATATTCATGTCTACTACAATGTATGTTCATGTCTACTACAATGTGTGTTCATGTCTACTACAATGTGTGTTCATGTCTACTACATTGTGTGTTCATGTCTACTACAATGTATTTTTTATGTCTATTACAATGTATGTTCATGTCTATTACAATGTATGTTCATGTCTACTACAATGTGTGTTCATATCACATACAATGTATGTTCACGTCTATTACAATGTATGTTCATGTCTACTAAAATGTGTGTTCATGTATATAACAATGTGTGTTCATGTCTATTACAATGTATGATCATGTCTATTACAATGTATGTTCATGTCTATTACAATGTATGTTCATGTCTACCACAATGTGTGTTCATGTCTATTACAATGTATGTTCATGTCTATTACAATGTATGTTCATGTCTATTACAATGTATGTTCATGTCTATTACAATGTATGTTCATGTCTACTACAATGTGTGTTCATGTCTATTACAATGTATGTTCATGTCTATTACAATATATGATCATGTCTATTACAATGTATGATCATGTCTATTACAATGTATGTTCATGTCTATTACAATGTATGATAATGTCTATTACAATGTATGTTCATGTCTACTACAATGTGTGTTCATGTCTATTACAATGTATGATCATGTCTATTACAATGTAAGTTCATGTCTACTACAATGTATGTTCATGTCTATTACAATGTATGTTCATGTCTACTACAATGTATTTTATGTTTACTAAAATGTGTGTTCATGTCTATTACAATGTATGTTCATGTATATTACAATGTTTGTTCATGTCTATTACAATGTATGATCATGTCTATTACAATGTTTGTCATGTCTATTACATTGTGTGTTCATGTAAATTACAATGTATGTTTATGTCTACTACAATGTATGTTCATGTCTTCTACAATGTATGTTCATGTCTACTAAAATGTGTGTTCATGTCTACTACAATGTATTTTTATGTCTACTACAATGTAAGTTCATGTCTTTTACAATGTATGTTCATGTCTATTACAATGTATGTTCATGTATATTACAATGTTTGTTCATGTTTATTACAATGTATGATCATGTCTATTACAATGTTTGTCATGTCTATTACATTGTGTGTTCATGTAAATTACAATGTATGTTTATGTCTACTACAATGTATGTTCATGTCTTCTACAATGTATGTTCATGTCTACTACAATGTGTGTTCATGTCTACTACAATGTGTGTTCATGTCTACTACAATGTATGTTCATGTCTATTACAATGTATGATCATGTCTATTACAATGTATGATCATGTCTATTACAATGTATGTTCATGTCTATTACAATGTATGTTCATGTCTACTACAATGTGTGTTCATGTCTACTACAATGTATGTTCATGTCTACTACAATGTATGTTCATGTCTACTACAATGTATTTTTATGTCTACTACAATGTAAGCTCATGTCTATTACAATGTGTGTTCATGTATATTACAATGTTTGTTCATGTCTATTACAATGTATGATCATGTCTTTTACAATGTTTGTCATGTTTACTACATTGTGTGTTCATGTAAATTACAATGTATGTTTATGTCTACTACAATGTATGTTCATGTCTTCTACAATGTATGTTCATGTCTACTACAATGTGTGTTCATGTCTACTACAATGTATTTTTGTGTCTACTACAATGTAAGTTCATGTCTATTACAATGTGTGATCATGTCTATTACAATGTATGATCATGTCTATTACAATGTATGTTAATGTCTATTACAATGTATGTTCATGTCTATTACAATGTATGTTCATATCTACTACAATGTATGATTATGTCTAATACAATGTATGTTCACGTCTATTACAATGTATGTTCATGTCTACTACAATGTATATTCATGTCTACTACAATGTATGTTCATGTCTACTACAATGTGTGTTCATGTCTACTACAATGTGTGTTCATGTCTACTACATTGTGTGTTCATGTCTACTACAATGTATTTTTTATGTCTATTACAATGTATGTTCATGTCTATTACAATGTATGTTCATGTCTACTACAATGTGTGTTCATATCACATACAATGTATGTTCACGTCTATTACAATGTATGTTCATGTCTACTAAAATGTGTGTTCATGTATATAACAATGTATGTTCATGTCTATTACAATGTATGTTCATGTCTATTACAATGTATGTTCATGTCTATTACAATGTATGTTCATGTCTACTACAATGTGTGTTCATGTCTATTACAATGTATGTTCATGTCTATTACAATGTATGTTCATGTCTATTACAATGTATGTTCATGTCTATTACAATGTATGTTCATGTCTACTACAATGTGTGTTCATGTCTATTACAATGTATGTTCATGTCTATTACAATATATGATCATGTCTATTACAATGTATGATCATGTCTATTACAATGTGTGTTCATGTCTATTACAATGTATGATCATGTCTATTACAATGTATGTTCATGTCTACTACAATGTGTGTTCATGTCTATTACAATGTATGATCATGTCTATTACAATGTAAGTTCATGTCTACTACAATGTATGTTCATGTCTATTACAATGTATGTTCATGTCTACTACAATGTATTTTTATGTTTACTACAATGTAAGTTCATGTCTATTACAATGTATGTTCATGTATATTACAATGTTTGTTCATGTCTATTACAATGTATGATCATGTCTATTACAATGTTTGTCATGTCTATTACATTGTGTGTTCATGTAAATTACAATGTATGTTTATGTCTACTACAATGTATGTTCATGTCTTCTACAATGTATGTTCATGTCTACTAAAATGTGTGTTCATGTCTACTACAATGTATTTTTATGTCTACTACAATGTAAGTTCATGTCTATTACAATGTGTGATCATGTCTATTACAATGTATGATCATGTCTATTACAATGTATGTTAATGTCTATTACAATGTATGTTCATGTCTATTACAATGTATGTTCATATATACTACAATGTATGATTATGTCTAATACAATGTATGTTCACGTCTATTACAATGTATGTTCATGTCTACTACAATGTATATTCAAGTCTACTACAATGTATGTTCATGTCTACTACAATGTATGTTCATGTCTACTACAATGTATGTTTATGTCTACTACAATGTAAGTTCATGTCTTTTACAATGTGTGTTCATGTATATTACAATGTATGTTCATGTCTATTACAATGTATGATCATGTCTATTACAATGTATGTTCATGTCTACTAAAATGTGTGTTCATGTATATTACAATGTATGATCATGTCTATTACAATGTATGGTCATGTCTATTACAATGTATGATCATGTCTATTACAATGTATGATCATGTCTACTACAATGTGTGTTCATGTATATTACAATGTATGATCATGTCTATTACAATGTATGATCATGTCTATTACAATGTAAGTTCATGTCTTTTACAATGTGTGTTCATGTATATTACAATGTATGTTCATGTCTATTACAATGTATGATCATGTCTATTACAATGTATGTTCATGTCTACTAAAATGTGTGTTCATGTATATTACAATGTATGATCATGTCTATTACAATGTATGGTCATGTCTATTACAATGTATGATCATGTCTATTACAATGTATGATCATGTCTACTACAATGTGTGTTCATGTATATTACAATGTATGATCATGTCTATTACAATGTATGATCATGTCTATTACAATGTATGTTCATGTCTACTACAATGTGTGTTCATGTATATTACAATGTATGTTCATGTCTATTACAATGCATGTTCATACATATTACAATGTAAGATCATGTCTATTACAATGTATGTTCATGTCCACTAAAATGTATGTTTATGTCTACTACATTGTGTGTTCATGTATATTACAATGTATGTTCATGTCTACTACAATGTATGTTTATGTCTACTACATTGTGTTCATGTATAATACAATGTATGTTTCTGTTTATTACAATGTATGTCCATGTCTACTACAATGTATGTTCATGTCTATTACAATGTAGTTCTTATCCACTACAATGTATGTTCATATCTACTACAATGCATGTTCATATCTACTACAACATATGTTTATGTCTACTACAATGTATGTTTATGTCTATTACAATATATGTCCACTATAATGTATGTTCATATCTACTACAATGTATGTTTATGTCTATTACAATATATGCATGTCTATTATAATGTATATTCATGTCTATTACAATGTGTATTCATGTCTACTACAATGAATGTTTATGTGTTGCTTCATTGGAGATTTGGTAAGTAAAAGGTCTGTAAACATTCTACCCAATTTGGTCTTAATATTTATAATTATATAAAACAAATGTAGGCAATGAGTTAATGAAATCTTATCTGCCACTATATGATTTTTCTCAAACAGTAAATTCATACTCCAAAATTCATAAGTGGAGTAAAGGCAGTCACATCCTTGGCTGAACCCAGAAATAGAAAATTATTAACTTCACAATAAAATAAAAATTTTATTAGGTTAGATAACAATAATTCAATAAAAAAGGGAAATTTTTAGATGCATGTATAATGAAAAACAAGATAGTGAACTAGATAATTACAGTTGTCAGGATTTGATGTAAAGTACATTTTAAAAAAAAAGTTATAGATAAAGAAGCAGATTTATTGATTAAACATTTACCATTCACAATAAAGTAAAGGTTTGTCATTTTTCAAGATGTTAAATCTTAAAAACCAAATCAAGTCCAATTAAACCTTGTAAGCAGTCAATGATCAGTGCCACATGTTGTCTATTTTTAAAGTCTGATTTCCATTTTAATACCCTTCTTTTGAAAAATGTAATCCATTTATGCTTTTGTATGAAATGCAATGTCACAGCTAAATAAACCAAGAATGACCATTATTTACTTTAAAAAGAATGGAAATAGGAATTATTGTGTAAGTACTTGCTCCATTTCAGAAGTAAACTGACCAGTTATAACATGTACTTTTACTTCTCTTTTGGACCAGATATTACATGTACTTTTACTCCTCTTTTGGACCAGATATTACATGTACTTTTAATCCTCTTTTGAACCAGATATTACATGTACTTCTACTCCTCTTTTGGACCAGATATTACATGTACTATTTATTACTCTTCTTATGGATCAGATATAACATGTACTTTTACTCCTCTTTTGGACCAGATATTACATGTACTATTACTCCTCTTCTGGACCAGATATTACATGTACTTTTACTTCTCTTTTCGACCAGATATTACATGTACTTTTACTCCTCTTTTGGACCAGATATTACATGTACTATTTATTACTCTTCTTCTGGATCAGATAAAACATGTACTTTTACTCCTATTTGGACCAGATATTACATGTACTATTACTCCTCTTCTTGACCAAATATTACATGTACTATTACTTCTCTTTTGGATCAGATATTACATGTACTATTACTCCTCTTCTTGATCAGATATAACATGTACTTTTACTCCTCGTCTGGACCAGACATTACATGTAATTTTACTCCTCTTTTGGACTAGATATTACATGTACTTTTACTCCTCTTTTGGATCAGACATTACATGTACTTTTACTCCTCTTCTGTATCAGATATTACATGTACTATTACTCTTCTTTTGGACCAGATATTACATGTACTATTACTCCTCTTCTGGATCAGATATTACATGTACTTTTACTCCTCTTTTGGACCAGATATTACATGTACTATTACTCCTCTTTTGGATCAGATATTACATGTACTTTTACTTCTTTTTTCGACCAGATATTACATGTACTTTTACTCCTCTTTTGGACCAGATATTACATGTACTATTTATTACTCTTCTTCTGGATCAGATAAAACATGTACTTTTACTCCTATTTGGACCAGATATTACATGTACTATTACTCCTCTTCTTGACCAAATATTACATGTACTATTACTTCTCTTTTGGATCAGATATTACATGTACTATTACTCCTCTTCTTGATCAGATATAACATGTACTTTTACTCCTCGTCTGGACCAGACATTACATGTAATTTTACTCCTCTTTTGGACTAGATATTACATGTACTTTTACTCCTCTTTTGGATCAGACATTACATGTACTTTTACTTCTCTTCTGTATCAGATATTACATGTACTATTACTCTTCTTTTGGACCAGATATTACATGTACTATTACTCCTCTTCTGGATCAGATATTACATGTACTTTTACTCCTCTTTTGGACCAGATATTACACGTACTATTACTCCTCTTTTGGATCAGATATTACATGTACTTTTACTCCTCTTTTGGACCAGACATTATATGTACTATTACTCCTCTTCTGGACCAGATATTACATGTACATTTACTTCTGGACCAGATATAACATGTACTTTTACTCCTCTTTTGGACCAGACCAGATATAACATGTACTTTTACTCCTCTTTTGGACCAGACATTTCATGTTCTTTTACTCCTCGTTTGGACCAGATATTACATGTACTTTTACTCCTCTTTTTGGCCAGATATAACATGTACTTTTACCCTCTTTTGGACCAGATATTACATGTCCTTTTACTCCTCTTTTCGACCAGATATTACATGTACTTTTACTCCTCTTTTGGAGTCCGATTCTACCAACAACGTTTTTATAGTATAAGAACTAATACCTCATAAGTTTGAAAATCTTCAGAAAAACCCTACCCTTATTGACTTAGGATACTGTGTAAAAATCTTTTGTAGCCATGTACTTGTAACTTTCAGAAAAATGTTTATAACCTTACTTACATTTCCAAAAAATGGAACATAAAATACCACAATAATTATATCATCTACCCACATGTTTTACAAAACTTGAATTTAATTATCATATAAAGACAATTTTCTTCCTGAAGGACCAATCCAATATTTGAAACACATACTTTTAAAAGGTTTCTCTAATAACAAAAATGGTATAATAGACATTAGCTTGAGATATTCTTTCCTGTTGTTATCTAAAATGCTTGATAAAACAAGCAATTTAATTTAGAGAGTTGGGTTGGTAAAAACCATACTAATCTAATACATTACAAAATGCTTACAATGTTACATGTGTAAAAAAAGAAGTGCATTTCAAAATCAATCAGGAAAATTCCTAATTTTACTTTTTATTTATGGAAACAATTTCAAGTCTGATGTCTCCTACAACACTCCTTTTATATGAGTTTAATTTAGTATCAAATTAAACACAGTGATGAACAAGATTTAAGCATCCAAGATGTCAGGTTAAGCTATGGAAGATGTCAAGTTTTGCTGATGTATTCAAATTTTACAGAAACAAAGAGTCTGAAATTGAAGGTTACAATCAGATATTTAATAGAGACTGTATAAACTGTAGAACAGATCTGTTTTCATTTGATTTTCAAAGTGTGTGTGTGTGTGTGTGTGTGTGTGTGTGTGTGTGTGTGTGTGTGTGTGTGTGTGTGTGTATTTGCAGATAAACAAGCCAGCTTCATCAACCAAAAATTACCAGTTATTAAAAGTTACAAAGACAACTACAGATGTAAAAAGAACAGCTTAGCTTCCCTGAAACACTTACCAGAAATAGAAGTAATAATTATAATAATTATAATAATTAATAATAATAATAATAATAATAATAATAATAAATGGCCAAATTGAGGGGAAACATGTTACATGTATTTAATTTCTATTTTGGATGCCACAAAAAGTTGATTTGTACAAACTTTAAACTAAGTTGCAAGTTGCATCTCATTTTGTAGCATGGTGGTGATCTTGGATGCCACAAA
Source organism: Tegillarca granosa (assembly GCA_029721355.1). Taxonomy (NCBI): domain Eukaryota; kingdom Metazoa; phylum Mollusca; class Bivalvia; order Arcoida; family Arcidae; genus Tegillarca; species Tegillarca granosa. The sequence continues at coordinate 54,565,157 of CM056594.1, read as the reverse complement.
AAGCTGATTTGTAAGAACTTTAAACTACTTCACCAAGGGACCTTAGAACTAAATATGGTTCTGTTTGGCCTAGTAGTTTCAGAGAAAAAGATTTTCAAAGAATCAGCTATTTATAGCAGCTTATTTGCATATTTGGCTTAATAATGAGCTAATTAATAAATGTGAGGGAAAATCATGCTATGTATGTTAAATGGCTATCTCTCTACTCTCTATATATCAAATTTGAACTAATTTGAACTTAGTTGGTTAATAATTAAAGCTGCATTGAGTTTTTCAATTTTCTGATTTTTTTTCTTTTTTTGGATTTTCTAAATATATATATATATAAGACTAAATTTTATATCATTTATTTATATGTAACAAGAAGAACCGTACACAATGTTGAAACATGTTTTACAAATAATAAATTCAGTTATGTTTTAGAAAACATTTAAACTTATTTTCAAGTTTTCACTATATATATATATTAAACAGATAACATCTCTAATGACCATTTAGCACTTTTTTTTGCTTTTCATAGTAATGATGGCCATCTTGGATGTTGCAGGAAGAATTGCAATAGAATCTACTAAAGTTAGTGTCCAAACTAGGCTACGAGATGTTGCAATACACATCCTGAGATAAAGTCTTAAAAAACATTCTATGAAGGAACAATGACAAAATTAAAACTCCAAGTATCTGAACTAAAAGTAAAGAATGTGAAAATAATATTCTTCTTACTGAATGGAAGTACTATTATTTTCTTGACTGATATTGTATGCTGTTAAAGTCAAGATTATTTTACAGATTTTCTTACCTATAGATGAACACACAGAACTTTACATCCATCACAAAACAGATTCAGATTTATCTGTGACAAACAGCACCATTTGAAGGAAGAATCTCGTTACTTTTCACTTTTGAATGTCTGAGAGAGAGAGAGAGAGAGAGAGAGAGAGAGAGAGAGAGAGAGAGAGAGAGAGAGAGAGAGAGAGAGAGTTATGTTCTGGTTACACCTGTCATGGATTCAAACATCCAACCTTTTATTGGGAGCCAGTAAAATTTTAATTAAACTGTGATAGTAATAATATTATGGAAGATCAAATGAACAATGCTAACAAAACTTTAGTGTTTTCTACTTCTTACAACAAATAATTACTTATTTTTTAGCATCAGCTATGTAAATATTTCTTTCTATACGATAGCCCACTATATTATCAATATTTATTTAAACTAGCGTATGTACTGAAACAGAGAGTAGGATATTAGCTACTTAGAGACTATTGTATTTTATTGATGGGAGAGTAGAGATCTAGGAAATGAATTTATCTGCAAAAAGACAAATTAGATCATCCTATCCCTTAAATCAATACATCAAAGATTTGTCTGTCCATAATAAGGCTTTCTATTCCTTCTGTACAGCTATCAATTATTCTGATTTATATAAATATGTTTTGGAGTAATTTGTTATCTCATGTTTTTATTAATTTAGGAGACAATTCCTGAAAAATAAAATAAAAATACTGATAAAAGTTGCCAGAATGTTAATGCAATTACCACTATTACATTGTACTGCCAGACTTTCCCTATTTGGTAATGAGTAAAAACCTGTATTACACTGTACTGCCAAAAGGGACACAACAGCAGGTGGCAAAAGTCAAACAAAATAAATTCATTATTTTATAAAATTTAAGTTTAAATATACCCTCCTGGTTTATTTTAACAATAACAATCTTTGTTTGGATCATTCGGTGACAAGAATTTGGTTGAATGTTGTTTTACATTTCATCAGCATTTTTTCAGACATTTATCAAGATTTATGACTTTTTAAAATAATATTTAAACAAAAGTTATGTTTTGTGTGAGTTTTGTGCAAATGTTTCTGATTTTTTTTTCCGGGGTAATGCAGTGTTTAATTAAGCTGTAAAGTGCTGAATACACTATCACATATTAACACTGCAGGCTACTTAAAATATCCCATTATAATCTATATAACATTATTATGCCACAATCATATCACATGTGCTTCTAGAAATATTAAATCGAAAAAAACTTTGGATACCTACATTGACTTAAGACTGCTATGCCACTTTAGAAAAGACAAACTATTGTAGTCATTACCTGATACATTTGCTCTTTCAAAAACTATATAATCTCTGTGACTTCTCTCTAAAAAGTATCCTATCTGAAGGCCACCTGGTCCAGCTCCAATAACACAGTAATCATGGTAACTAGCAGTTGTTGTTATAGATACCAAGGTCAAGATTATACAGCATAGGAGAAGTGAATATGATACAACAGCTTGATGATAACTCATGACAGGTCTACAAAACAGTTCTTGTTACCTGAAATGTAAAATTCAAAAAAAAAATATTATAGTTATGGTAACTTGAAAGAGCTCCTATGGAGTTGCTGGGCAAAAACAACTTAGAACATTATATATAATAAATATACAAAATGTACCTTACAACAGCCGTTATATCTAGCTCTCAAGTCTGAAACAATAGTGTGTAGTTATAACACAGTTGCTATGGTAGCAAGAAGCTATGTTGCTTTGGCTACCATAGTCCAGAACAACAATGTATAATAATAAATATTGTTTATCTGATACAACAGCTTGGAGAAGATAAGTTATGACAATTTTAAAACTCATGACAACTGAAATAATGTGAACTTTAAATTTAAAAAAAAAATGGTAAAAAATCAAATGGCAACAAGTTTGACTTTGGCATTAGATAATACAATAACTACAAAACATATTATTGTATTTGATTTACAGTTAACATTTCAACAAAAGTAAAAGGTCAAGGCAAGGCGAAAAATAAAAATAATGATTAAAACCAGAGACAAGATTAATATTGATAAGGAGTCATCTTTGTACATATAATACATGTAAATAGGAAATTGTTTTTCCACTGGATACAGAATAATGTACATATATAATTTGACATTTTATAATGAAATTTAAGTATATTCTATGACATTATGTTTTTAATGACATCCAAGCAGCAGAAAAAAGATCTGAAGTAGGCTTTCTGTTAGATTTGTGCAATTTTTACTGCCTTTCATGACATATGATGACAAATACTTGAACACTGACATTTATTTTCAGAATTAAAAAAGAATCTTTTTTTTAAAAAAATCAAGCAGAAATATTGGTTTATTTGACTAGTACCAAACGGTTATTATTTTCAGTTATGAAATACTGTAAATACAACAGGTGTTTGTTTATGTAAACATTCAATCACGGAAGTTTTATCAGATAAAATTATTTATATCCAAATTGACCGGGAACATTTCATTTGCATAGAAATAATAATCATTACAAATTTGTTAAATAAATCCTGTTTAACAGCTGTTTATATATTTAAGTGCTCTCTCTCTCTCTCTCATGCAAGTACCTTCATATTGTTTAATGTTTTAAAGTAATACCCAAAGTTCTCCTGATTTTTTTTTTAAAAAGGCATGCATTTTAAAAAACTTTGGACACATTTTGCTGTTATGGGTTTTCACGTTGGGGTTATTAAATTTAGACTAAACTTGGAACAGATTTGATTCCAATATTTTTCATGTGTATCACTAAAATAAACCTATTACATCATTCATTTTAATAAAAGATAGGTACATACAGAAGATATAAATTGTTTTTTGGGAAAACAATTTTAAAATTTGTTATATACACTTAAAATCAATATGTTAATATTTTGTATTTTAGATGGTTAACTGCAGTCTGTGAGTATCCTTTGGATATCAATTAAGACGAAATTGTATGTCATGATATTAAAGAACAGCTTGATGGACAATATAGCTCACCTGTACATCAAGTCCATCAACATATTTACCAGTATCTAAAATCTCAAATTAAAACTTTTTAATACTTGGACACACACACACACACACACACACACACACACACACACACACACACACACACACACACACACACAGAGGTTATCTTACAACACGAGTATTTATGTAATATTGAATTTATTAATGACTATAATTAAATTACTTTTAAAGCAACTAGCTTTGTCATTTTTATTATATAATAACATAAGTCATCACTAACCAAGATTAGAGTGATATTACACTGGTGTATTAAACTCTTCATTAACTGACATATAATCATATGGATCTGGAGATTGACTACATGATATATTGTAATGCATTTTTAAGCCACAAGAGCTTAAAATTAATTTAACAGATAAGATTCTTTCAAAAAACATGTATATTTTATATACACATAGAGTTTTTTATGTTCCTTTTTTTCTTTATAAAGAACAGTTACTGTAATACTTATTATAATTTCTCAATTTCTAGCAAACAATTTTTTTTCTGTTTTGTCAAGTACCATTTTTGAATTATGAAATGCATGCAATACATTCTAAACTGGTACATGACAATATCAAAACTGGTACATGAAAATTTTAACATACCTTGAATTTGAAAATGATCTTTTTTTTAGTAAAACTAAATCCTCAACTACACCTGAAAACATTTTACTGTATACCTCTAGTTATTATAGTGGCAGTTAATAAATCATATTTGTTTACCTGAATTTTCATCAACTTATTTATGATGTCAGGTTTAAAAAGTACCTACCATAAAACAAATGTTTCATGACCGTTATGGTATTTTTTCTGTTTACCTTCATTTTCATTAACTTACATTACCTGCTCCATATGAATTGAACTTAAAACAGGCAGTACAATATATATATATACAATATTTAAATATTGTGGTTTTAAAAGTCTACCTACCTTACAGTATATATAAAACAATATATGGTTTTTTATTTAAATGTTTAGACTATACTCCTAAGAATCACACACTTTTCCCCTTTATAACAGTCCTGTTTCATAACCACTATATTTGTTCATATATTTCGTTTAACATTTACACAAGAATTTTAAATTATTATTGGCTACTGTAACTGATAAACCACGCCTCCGTAATCCATATTTTCCCGGAATTTCAATCCAGGATATGAAACTAATCAACCCATGAATCAAGCTGTTTATCTAAAACGAAGATCCTGAACTGTAGAATATAACTCGTTAACAACCTACATTGGGATCAATATTATCAAACACATGTATATGAACGCTGCAAACACTTTTAATCGTTAATAAACGAAATAAAAGTGACCAAGACGCACATTTACGAAAATGAAATAACGGCATTGTCAACAATGTGCGACTATGATCTTAAACGAATAAAAGTAACTTTGGTGCACATTAAAATGAATAAGCAGGATTTCTACTTAATGAAAGTCAAACTTGCATTCACACCAATAACAACCTTTTCAGGCTTTAAGGTTGACTTAACTTAGAGATCAAATTATCCGATTTTTAGCTACAAGTTTAAATCTACACGCATTTCCCCCGTGATGTGTATACAGAAAGAACACGTGGTTAGGAGCCGAGTAGAAAAAACGGCTTGTGTCTCGTGTCAATAAGATTCTATCCGTGTCATTCCAAGTTCAGACTCACGACAGCCCGCTACACCGCTACACTAAACATTAAATGAATATATAATGGTCTTCGATTAAATTAACAAGTGTTAACAAGATAATAAGACACTAATATAACCCCGTTTGAGGTTTTCTTTGGCTGTTAGAATAAAATATAAACTGCGGCCTGCGATACTTCTAACTCTTAGAAGGTTCTTTTTCAATGTTAGGATATTAAATGATTTTTTTCATTTACTGTACATAGTAATTTTTCTAATGTGTATCGAACACAAACTGATTCTACCACGTGCGTTTGAGTTTCAAATACCAACCTAAAATACCAAAATTTCAAAAACTACTCCTAAATGCCTTCGGTACTTCTTATTTCTAGAAGGTTCTATTATTATTACAATATTTTATTTTATAATCTGTTCACTTTTAATTTACTATTGTAATTTTTCTGTGTATCGAACACAGACTGGATTCTATCACGTGTGCTCGGGTTTAAAATATTAGTCCACAAACCAACCTGAAAATACCTAAAATAGCATAAATTTTCCTTTAACAACATAAGGTATGTCAATCTGACAACAAAGAGCACCTAATATCTCCTAATTCGCTATACTCGGATCAATCGGGAGACACTCCGAATCCGTCTTTCTAGACATGATGAGGATGCATGTTACCGATATACATGTGGACAGACAAAACAGCTACCTGCGCACGTTTGTTCCAGATAAACACTGATACACAGGGGGATTTTTTATCATTTTATTGATGATAAATAATTGCTCTTCTTTAGAGAACGTGTAAACTTTTCGATTTCTCTATGAAAATGGATAAAAATGTTTGATGACTACTTCCACTACCTGGGAAAGATGACGTATTTGCTCTTAAACTGTCAAACCAATCAAAACGGAGCTAAGTAGTATTTTTTACGATAAATGTATTTTATAATGAAGGGAAAACTGTAAATATGATAAATGAGTTTTCTTCTGCAACAGAAATTTCTGCATTTAAAATCTACTTAAAGTTTCTTTCACACATACAAACTTAATATGTCAGCTATGCGTAATAAGACAAATTTCTCTGGAATTAATCTATAGCTAATCACAAGATCGTCAATCAATGCAACTGTAGCCGATAGTAGAAGACTTAATAAATGCCAATATATAGCTGATGGTAAGAGACTTCATTCACAGCAACTAAATAAATGAAGTTAGGAGACTTCATTCAATGCCACTTTAGCTGATGTTGGCATCAAGACAGACAACTGAAGATGTCAGACAGTATGACATCAGAATACTTCTTGCTATGTTATTGCAAACTTGGTATTGGTGATGTGATATTATTCCATGATAATCCAATCTATGTCAATGTATGTCATACAGGTGACAAATATAACATTTATGTCATACAGGTGACAAATAGAAAATTTTGATATCATGTTCATTGCTCAGTCAAAGTACCTGATGACAGGTGTTGCCATCTTAATTGTTCTATTATTCTTATAGAACATACTTTTTATAATGTTTGGAAACTGAAAACCTGCCCTCAGTATTTATGTAATCCAAACAAAATCAGAAATCTGGAAATCATTCTGTTTTGACAGATTTTACTCTATATGAGATACAATCCTACATGTATTCATCATGTTAACTTCAATTTATTTCTCACTTCATTTTTCCAAAATAAATGTACTAAACCCTTCTAGATGAAAATAAAAAAGTATCTTAATACAAATTCATTAAATGCAATCCCCAGTGGAACCTAAATGATGCAATTCTTTTATAATACTGAAGTCTATGAAATTAGTTTTGCTCATCAAAGGGATCCTATTATTGTAATAAAGAGAGTGTAGATATAGACAAAAATCAATGACAGTTAAATACAGTTAACTTACAAATAGCCATTTGTAGTGTGATAAGAAATAAGGTAATTAACTAAAACTCTTGAAAAATCCATAAAATCATAATAAAAACCTTGCTATCAGAGCTGCAGTCACACATCATGTAAACAACTTAAGTGACTGAACACTGTTTGAGGATAATTTTATTTATCCCATAATGATTATTCTGTGAAGTAAAGTTTTCAACCTTGACCTTTGATCTTGATTTTTAATAACCAGAAAATAATGAATATTTTTATTTAATTGTGATCAATATTATCCCCAAATAAACTGAAAAAACACTACTTAGCAAGCAATTGTTTATCAAATACTTAAAATAATGTCTATATAAACTTAGAACTACAAACTTGACCTGTAATTTCTAAATATATATCTGTATTGAAAACAATAGCAGTTTTCGACTGGTTGTTTTCCACTGAGCAAGTTTAAAGTATTAAACAATATTTTTCCACCATTATTTGTGACCAAACAGCTCACAGAATGTATTTTTTTATTTGTCATTTGACTGGTAAAGTTCTCAACAGACTTCCACTTCTATACAGGCTGCTGTTGACGAAGGATGCATGGAGAACATTTTACCAGTCAAAAAACAAATGTAAAGTTGGTGCCTGGTCTATAGTTGTTTAAAAATAAAAGTGGGAAATACTTGTTTAATGAAAGAGCCACTGGCTAAACAAAAAATAACCAACAGAATATGAGTAATGTAAAATAAGTTAAATAATAACATATAGATCTTTGATTATACAAATTGGGGACAATCTGATCATTCTATCTCGGGCAAAACACAAAGAAGGATTCACTTAGAGTTGAGCTATCAAATGATGATCATTCTATCCCGGGGCATCACAAAAACAGACTGGGAAAACTTTACAAAATACTTACAGTAAAAATAAGGTCAAAATCTTAAATAAGTAGACTTTAAAACAAACATCTAGAAATTAAAATAAAAAATGACCACATTAGGATCTGAATATAAATGAGATGACAAAAATGAAGAATAAAAAGGTGAATTAATAAACCGGTAAATTTTAAAGTAGCAGCCAATCAAAACTCTTCTTTTTCTATATGTTAGTGTTTCAGCAGACAGGTACATTGTATAGTGTTTCAGCAGACAGGTACCGTACATTAAGCAGCAAGTACTTGAATTGTGGAGGAAACAGAAGTATCAGAAGATAACTACCAACCTCTGGTTAATTAATTAATTTTATTCGCTTTCTCAATCACTCTACATTCGACTTCTGAAGTACTGTAATAAACTTTTTTACATTAAGACTTTTCTATGTGAGATATGAATCAGGGCGACATTTAACTTTTACATAAAACAGTTTTAAATGGTATTTGCATAAAAACTGAAAGAAAAAAATGAAATATTAAATTAATTGCTAAATACTAGTAGAAGTAAGTGTTTATTAAATGTTGTATAATTTTCATTATTTATGTAATAGCAAGATGTTAAACTATTCAAATGTTATTGTTAAAAGAAAGCTCTGTATAATTCTTACTTTATATCTGTGATCAAGCTGATATTCTTATTTAAACCTTACCACCTAGAGGGAGACTAATATCTATACTTCTTGGAATGGAATTTACACAGTTTGTAAGCTTCAAAACAAATAAACTATCTCCTTGAAAATGTCATTGATTGTTAAATTTGTTTGTGTCTTGATTTCCCCCCTCAGCCACATCCTGTTCAAAGATTACTATCATAGTTGATTTTTTCCCTTTTTTTACATCCTGAATACACTTAAAAAGTTGAGCAAAAAGAAAAAAAAATCATAATATAAATGTATACACTTATGGTACTCACATATATATAATATACTTAAAAGTAAATGAGTTTATTTGATTACAGATTATGCCCTAGAATATTAATTATTTTTAAGTTCAATATGACATCAAAGCTAGCTGTAACTTTTCTTTTATGTTATCAATTACAAATGATTGAAACAATGTCTCAATTTCTACCAAGAAGAACACATCAAATACCATTTCCAACCTTTTCCATACCTAGAACATTCTAGTGTACATGTATGCCTTTGTATGGTAAAATGTACTGGTGATAGCTATACTAACATGTAACAGCCCTATTAAAAGTATCCTAAATACAAAACTACTGTAGTATTAGTTTCAATAAATGTTTAGAACCAAATATTTTTGGCCTCAAATACAAATCCTGGTTACAATATGAGTCAACTGACCTACAGTTTCATACAGGAACCTTCAATTTTCACATATTTTTCATGTACTGAAAATGTGCACATTACACTTTGTGGAATTAAATAAGAACTTTTCCCCACATTTTATTGCATAGTTATGCATGTCTTTGACCAATTTTAAATTTTCAATATTCAAAAATTAATTCAAATTAATTTAAATGAAGTAAATACATGTAGTAAATAAATTTATTTTGACTATATTACATTGACTTACAGATCATGGTGTGTTGGTTACACCAGTCGTAAGTAAATACATGTAGTAAATACATTTATTTTGACTATATTACATTGACTTACAGATCATGGTGTGTTGGTTACACCAGTCGTAAGTAAATACATGTAGGAAATACATTTATTTTGACTATATTACATTGACTTACAGATCATGGTGTGTTGGTTACACCAGTCGTAAGTAAATACATGTACATTTATTTTGACTACATTACATTGACTTACAGATCATGGTGTGTTGGTAACATCAGCATTAAGTACAGCTTCCTGCTTCATATTAGTCAGTTATAACTTAATAGTGTTGGATTTGTTTAGATAACTTTCAAATACTGAGAGAGAGAGAGAGAGAGAGAGAGAGAGAGAGAGGCTGTTCACACACACACACACACACACACACACACACACACACACACACACACACACACACACAGCAATGCTCAATTGAAAAAAAAAGAATTTCATGCATTAAGATGTCTTGGTTCTCAAAAGAATATTAGACGTAGGTTTTAAATAAATGTAAAAATTTATTGAAGTTACTGAAGTGCTACAAAACTCATTTTGTTGTGATAATATATAAGAATGTCTGTAAAAATAAATGCAATATGCCATACTATGTTGCCACATTACACCTTTAATGACACCCAATTTTTATATCCCTCCCATAATGTCAGATACATGTATCTTTTGGTAGTTTAAAAAATGTTCTGATTTTTATTATCAGCATAATTTAAAATAAAAAATTTATTGGTTTATTTTTTAAATATTCAGATTTTTATTATCAGCATAATTTGAGATATATCAAATTTATTTGTTTTTAATTTTTTTCTTATTTTTATTATTTACATAACACTAACATAATGAACATAGGTTGTTATATACCGTAAATGCACCGGTAACAGTTTAATATAAGTAATTCTAGAGGAAGGGGTAATTAAATTTTCATTGTCACAATGTCTATTTATGAATGTGATCAATACATTATTCATAAAGAGTACAACTTATGTAACTGTGCACATTTATCACTTTTAAAGTAACATCAGACAATTAAGGTGAACACTGAATCCAATAAATGTAGTTTGTAAAACTTCTGGCTATAGATTGTAAAACTTCTGGCAATAGCTATCTGAAGGGCACTTTTGTATAGATTAATAGGTGCTAAGTGTATAGTCTTCTACTGTAAGTGTTACCTCAATCACACTGCCACCTTTACATTCACAAATGCCAGTTTTCACTATAATTTTATATTTACTTTTTAAGTCTTCTTCTGATTGTTTTCATTATCTACATTTTACTGAACAAATGATGGCAACAAATGATGGCAACAAATGATGGCGACAAATGATGGCAACAAATGATGGCAACAAATGATGGCAACAAATGAATGTCTTACTATAGTATACTTGCCTATAATAAAATATGCTCTATGATATGTCATATTTCACTTGCCTATAATCACTTATAAGTTATACTATAAGATAAAACAGGATGTTTAAAAAATCTCTACACCAAGAACTCTACACCAATGTACACAACTTCTGCATGACATTATGATGTCAATCAACTATTACATGTCTCAATTTTCTGGCAAGACAAACACTATTCGTATCCTGTAAAAAGCAATTTTTCAAAAATTTTCCTAGAGGCTGAATTAAAATAATATAGATGTGATTGAATGTTTTTGAGTATTTTTTTTTCTTCTTAACTAAGCTGCTATTTCATGGTGACCATCAACTTAATAATAATCTGCCTTTTGTCACACGCCAGTTAACCTACAGTCTAAATCTAGACAAATTGTAATCCCTTAATTAAAACTCTGTCCATGTTATTAATCAACATAAAGTTCAAATTTTTGTTTTAATCTAGAGTTTTATTACTGTAATAGATTATATATATATATATATATATATATATATACTCAGTAGATTCCGCTTAATTGCATAGTCTGTTTGTCAGAAATTTTTATGCAATTAAGCGGAATATGCAAATAACCGAAAATGCCTCTTCGGCAAAACTGATTGAGGGATACCACTTATTTGCATACCGGTTAAAATATAACTTTTTTTTAAAATAAACTATTGGTTTATCAAATATATATATGTGTGTGTGTGTGTGTGGGGGGGGGGTGGATGTGTGTGCAGGTGGGTGAGTGTGTATATTACAAATTCCTATCTAACAAGCTTCTTGTTTTTATTTAAATCTCAGAAAACTAGTTTTACATTCATTTCTTAAAGTTCCAAGCCAATTTGTTTCCATTAGCTTCATCATTGTTTATGAATTACTTTGGATAAAAAGGAGCTCAATATGATGGAAGATGAGAAGGGTCACCAAAAATAAAAAATATAACTGGTGCGCACAACTTAACAACTTGTGAGCACCAGTTACTAACTTGAGCACACAAGTTTCACAAATTGAGTGCACAAGTTACTAACCGATGCACACGAGTTGCTAACTTGTGTGCATGAGTTGCTATCTTGTGCACTCAAGTTGCTAACCTGTGTGCATGGGTACTTCAAACATACGTATTAGACTAGTTACACAGGAAGTTCATCATTTCTCGCCGGGTATGGTCAATAAAAGAGGGTAAGTGTTTATTTTTGTAATGATAATAAAAGTATAATAATTAATAAACTATCTGTATTTTGAGCAGAATAGTTAGTAGCCCTGCACTTTACTAAACAACTATAAATAGTTTGCAACTCGTGCGCTCAAGTTGTGAAACTTGTGCACTAAAGTTGTAAAACTCGTGCGCACCGGTTAGTTACTCCTGCACACCGGTTAGTAACTCATGCGCACAATGGAACTTGTGCGCTCAAGTTAGTAACTGGTGTGCACAGATACTAACTTGTACACACAGGTTAGCAACTCATGCGCACCAGATACTAACTTGTGCCCGCAGGTTAGCAACTCGTGCGCACCAGTTATATTTTTTAATTTTGGTGACCCTTCTCATCTTCCGTACAATATCCAAGTAAAGATACATTAGTTTATAACTTGAACTGTCTGTAAATGTATTTGAATATCTTTAATTAGAAGTAAAAAGGATCTTTAATCCTCATGTAATTTGTATTGATAAGGTGATGACAGTTTTCTTGGTAAGCATTCACATGTATGGCTATCAAAAGATGCTTATTTTGTTAGTCTGGCCGTCTAATAAATTAAAGACTTTTAAGTTGTCATGGTTACCATGCTGTTTAATGTCTTTTTGTGATAAAAAGTTTTTATTCTGATAAAAAAATTGTGACTTTATATCAGAATTAAAAATTATTTTGATTAATTAATTTATTTAGATTGATGAAAATTTGATGAAAATTATTTTGCCAACAATTTTCCATCCAGTTTTTGGAGCAACTTCAGAAAAAAAAATGTTACAAAATTCAGGTGATGGGCAGCCTAAACTTCTAGACAGCAGAAGAATAGAGTGTCACCGAGTGCGTTATTTAGTTTGTTTAAGTTAAAAAAAAAAAAAGACTGTACAGAGCCTACATCAGTTCATTAGGCTGTTGCTTATTTTGGTTTGAGTGATGTAAAGGGGACTGAGACAGTAGCACCCCTATGGAATGGAGGATGGTCCATTGTACAGTTAACCAAAGCAAATAAGACAGTATCCAATTTGATTTGGCAGCCAAGTGCAATGTGCAATTAAATGACTTGCTCAAGGATATATCACGCTCTACTGCTGAGATTTAAACCCACAACCCTTGAATCATGAGACTCTGACATTGAATACTCAGCTTACAATTTTTAAGCCTCCACACTAGGAATATTAAGCTAAATCTGCCAGCATAAATCCCTTAGAAAATTCAATGTTATTTCCAATACTTACCTAAATACTGTGATAAGCATCTGTACTTACTAAAATCATGTCAGAATTCAATAATACTTCTTTTTCTTTGTTACTAATGATCGTTTTAATCCACATAAAATGAAGATGATATATTCAAATAATCTGACCAAAATAACCAAGATGAGTTAATAAAATCAATAATAATGAAAATACAAACAATTGTTAACATTTTTATCTACTGGTATTATATCAATCCAAGTGATCAATCATTATTCAATAGACCGTTGACATTAAACTCCTATAGAACCAAAAAGATCTATTATGTACTAGAATAGTTTATCATCTAAGTATTGATTGGAAGAGTTTTTTTTCGAGAACAAAAATTTTTCTAATCTCTTTTATTTTATGGAATTTTTATTATTTTTTTTATGTTCTTGGAAAATTATGAACAATAAGTTTAGACTAGTGAGTATTCATCTTTATTTTACATATAATTGTATTAACTGAACCATACAAATCTTAGCGAAGTGCATTAGCTGACAGGCTAATGTCACAAGCTAAGAGCATACATTTTAAATTATGATTAAAAAAAGGGATAAATATAAATTTAAACTTACATTTTCTATTGAGAACATGTACACAATAGTAACATCATTAACTGGTAAATCCACACAAATGTTTAATTTTTGCTCAATTGTGTGGCTTCATATTATCTGGAAAAAACCTCAAGCCTTCATGGATAACAACTCAATGGCCTACATTTGTGAGTTATGGTTCGTTACGTTAAAATTGGTGGCGCTGCTATCGATCCGGTCCATCCGTAGCCATTGTTTACACTGTAACTGAGGAGATTTTTCTATCAAAATGCCATATACATATTATTGCGTACCTGGATGTTCAAATAAAGGGGGCATTATTTTCCCAAAGATATGAAACTAAGGAAAAAGTGGATATTTTCTATTCGCAAGAACTCTTCAGAACAAAAATATAAATTGTGGGAGACTAGCGTTGTTTGTAGGGAACATTTTTTGCCCTTCGATTATGCCGGAGAAACCGTCTTTGGTACATCAAACTTCATAAATATATTAAAATTGCTATTTTCATCAAATGCGAACAATTCTCATTCCAAATGACTTATACTCTATTGTAATTATAAATAGTGATAGATCATACACATATACTATCGCCAAGAGCTAGGCCGAGATGACTCGGATTTTCGAGAAATCCAGTTGTCATAAAACGTCAGATTTTCGGATTCAAGTAATGTTGACCTACATGTAACCCTTTGGCAATCACCACCCTCTCTTAGCAGCTCGTTCCTTGTATTTTGCCCAAACAACATAAAAAATAATCCTTGGCGAGTTGGGTCAAAACAACCTTCAATTCAGGATCTATACAGAAACCATAATAAAAATCTTAGTTTTATATATGACTTCTGTTTCACATATGAAGTCAATGTAATAATAAGAATTGATTGCATTTGCTTTGTTTTAAAGTTTATTATTTTTATTTTTAATATAATTATTTTTCTTTAATGTTTGACAAAATTATATTCAGTCTGATGATATTATTCTTTAAATATGGCCCCTCATATTCATCTTTTTGTTATCCCATGCTGGTAAAGATGTTGAAATCTTGATGATGATGATGTTTAATCATCTTTAATATGATGGTGATGATTTATTTATTGTTTAACATTGCTTTAACAATTCTACAATCATGTCATGACATGCATGGTGCATGATTGAAGTGTCTTTTACTTGACAAGTGCAGACTGATGTGCGGTACACTGATACACAGTTTGGCAGATACATACTATATACCACCTGGTCACATTATACTGACACCGAGCCAACCAATAAAGGCCATTGGCAGGTGAAACCACTTTCTAACATATGAGCCCATATAAGGTATGAACCCACAGTGGTGAGAGACAGTGGACTACAAGGCTAATGCTGAATACACTGAGCCACAAACACAAATAACAAAAAAATGACGCCTACTATTATTTAAATGACATTTTATTTACAATGGGTACAAGTAAAGAATATTTTGGTATATTACTTGATTTTAAAGTGTTAAAGTGTACATGTACTTCACATTTAATTTAAAAAAGACTCTTGAATTTGTCAGAAAAAGTTTATTTTGTATGCATGTTATTTAGCCATTACTGTTGAACCAAAAGTCTACCGGTATACTTTTTCACAATACAAGAATGTGTGTTTACATTTTTCATAGAATTCTCTTTAGAAATTAAAAAAATGTATTTAAATATGAACTTAATTTTTTCTAGAATTTATGTAATATTGAAGTGTTATTTTAAAACTTCCTTAGACAAGTAGCTTTTAAAGAATTATTTTTTTCTATTTTTATTTTTAAAGACATTATGTCTTAATCCTCAATACAAGCATACCATTAAAAATGTAACAAGTCAATAATTTACCATTACTTCAAAATGAATATTTCTCATATTCCTTATAAAAAAATTTCTATAGTACAGCATTTTAAAAATATTTTTCATAAAACTCTGCGAGTTTTGATACCATTTCATTAATGAAAGATTCATTTCTTTTAATATTTACAATTCTCATATCATTGAATGTATAAACAACTAAATCACATTCAGTTCAATTTGTACAGAAAAGTTGACCTTGTATCTGATAGTAGTAATCATGTGTAGTACTGAGCTGTAGATCACCATCTGTTTTTTAAGAAAGGAACAGTACTTTCTGAAATCATGCTGTCTTTAGCACTATATGGGCATTTTACTTCCACAAAGTTGTCAGAATTAGCAACTAAAGCATCAAGTGAAGCTGCAATATATGGATGTGTTTTGCTTACATGAATGCCACATGATTCTGTCACAACTTCAGTCTTACTGGAGTACTGATCCAAGGCAACAGACTCATATTTTCTGCCATGAAGAAGTGGTGGGGTTGTTAATTTGCAAACAGTTGTTAGATATTTAACCAAATTATTGAAATCAGTTCTGTTGGTTGCCTTGCAAATTTAACCAGGCAGTAGGCAAGCAGGTTGTGTCCTTAACTCATAATTAGACATTAATGCTCAGCGACAGTGCCAAGCTGAGCAACTGAAACTAAAGGTTGTATTACTTTCCCCCCTTTAGTCTTACACTAGGTAAGCCAGTCTTTATTCTAACCCATTAAAGCCAATTGCCAAGGCTAGCAGCAGAAACTTTAAATATTTTACAACTTAAGTATTTTGTGGCCTGGTATTGAACCCAGATTTGCCATACATGAATATTTTTGATTAATATGTTGTGTGCATTTACAACAAATGCTTTTTTACAGCATGTTAAAATCTGTTAGACATAGTCACAAGTAAAGTTTGTCTGTTTGCTTGTAGCTCAGTGATTCTCTTTGGGCACTCTAGATTTCCTACACCATTCAAGAATCTGGACTTTGTCTTGCCTCTTGGGCATAAACACCACTGTTGTAACAATAAACAACACAAAAACCTACTACTGTTATTTAAAGATAAAAAAATCACCAAAATTTATGATATGTATATGATTATATATAGACAGTTACACTTAGCCTATATTTTACTGTAGTGTAAAATGAAAGTAGAAAGATGCCTGCCAAGTCGGGAAATGTCGGCATTTTGTAACATAAATGACAAACGACTGTTAACACAGCCTATCGTTTAATTAAATGATTACCACACATTCGCTTATAGCGTCAGTGCCATCGTATCGAATGATTTGAATCTTGGAAAAATATGTAGATCTATTTGTTATTGAGACCAAGCCCTTTCAGACTTTTTGAATGAGGAAACTATTCGCGAATATGTACCTCTCTATTAACTCCGTTTTCCGACCTGAAACTCTCGCACCGCGCCTTTTAAGTTCTTCTTTGAGTGCAGAAAGATCCCACGATCCATAATCACCGAAGTTGCAATCCATCATCACATTCAATATTATAATACAGCCTACGTTACGTACGTCAATATGGCGGTCGCAACAAGCTAGGACCGGATCGATTCGTACGCCACCTGTATTCAGGGGGACATAACCCACTATATAAAACGACAAATGTTTCCCATTCCTTTTAGATTGTCATTGTTTTAATGAGCATCTTTCTTCTGGGACTCTATGTAAATATTGTTGTAAATAAACTTTTTTTCCTGCTCTGGAATAGTCAAAAGTCAGTTTTTGAAAATGATCAGTTAAAAAGCACACACATTTTACATGGTACAGCATATATTTCACTGTATTATTTATACCAGATTCAGTTCAGATTATGACTAATTTTTAATTTTTAATACTTGAAGTTGTCAAAAAGTGGTATGGTTTAAGGTCAAACAAAGGTAAGTAAGCCACATCAATGTTAAGTACTTAACTACTGTATGTTTGCACCAGTGATGCATATAACATTAACACCAGAGGATATCAACATTTCACCAGCTGAATGTGCAGATAACATCAGTGGATATCAACATTTCACCAGCTGAGTGCAGATTACACCAGTGGATATCAACATTTCACCAGCTGAGGTACAGATTTTTAACACCAGTGGATATCAACATTTCACTAGTTGAGTGCAGAAAACACCAGTGGATGTCAACATTTCACCAGCTGAGTGCAGATAACACCAGTGGATATCACTTTTTCACCAGTCAAGTGCAGATGACACCATGCAGTGGTTATCACTTTTTCACCAGTCAAGTGCAGATGACACCATGCAGTGGTTATCACTTTTTCACCAGTCAAGTGCAGATGACACCATGCAGAGGTTATCACTTTTTCACCAGTCAAGTGCAGATGACACCATGCAGTGGTTATCACCTTTTCACCAGTTGAGTGTAGTTAATTAACACCAGCAATTTTTTTTTTTCACAAATTGAGTGCAGATAATTAACACCAATGGATGTCATCTTTTCACCAGTTGGCTGCAGATCATTTAAATACATGTGGATTTCACCACTGCATCAAAAATAGTGCAGTCATTGAAACTAGTGGATATCACCACTTCATAGATGGTTAAGGGATCATTGACACCAGTGGATATCACCATTGCATGGGTGGTTAAGAGATCGTTGACAACAGTGGATATCACCATTGCATCAGTGGTAAAGGGATCATCAGTTGATATCACCTTTTGAATCAGTAGCATTTTGAACATTAACATCATAGGATGTTAATCCTTATAAGTGTCAATTAAAAGACAGAAGTTCTAAAATTATTATATAAACCAGTCCCCTAAATATGTTTATCTTGTGTCTTGTTTTTTGTTGTTTCTGTTTTGTTATAATGTGTTTGTGGTTAACACCTCATCTGTTTATATATTGATTTCACACCTGTTACAATTTTTTTATCATCCAAATCTAAAAACAAAATCTGTGCATCAACATAACATCAGAAAAAAATAAACTGATTTTTTCAACAATTTTGAAACATGTGACTGTGTAGTTAAAGCTGCAAATTAATGATCTAAGGTGTATGAGTTTAAACCCCAGCTTGGCTAATGTGTCATTTTCTTGATGTCATCTTTTATTTATCAAGACATAAGTCCATCCAGCTGCCAAAGGATTTGTGATGACAGATAACCTTTATTTTTATATGCCTACTGATTTTACTCAGTTTTGATTGGCTAAAAACATGTTAAGCTGCACTGGACAAATCTTTATGTTCACCATGCAATTCTGCACGTGAATGTAATATAATGGTCCAAATTGCCCTTGAGGTTCCTAAAAATAGATGATGGTTCCAACTGTTCAAGAATAGAACCAATCAGAGCTGACGCAAGCTTTTGATAAGCAAATCAGAAATGACCTTTTTTTAAAAGTGTCAGATCTCATTGCCTTTTCTAAAAATCATGATGGACAAAAACAGAAGCTGTTACAAATTATTTTGAAAGTCATCTGTCTGTCAGTCATATAATAAAACAATTACTGACTTTTGAATTCGGTCAATATAAGGATTTATGACCCCAGAAATGTTATATTCAGCCTACAGCCTCAATAAATATAAAATTCCTTTGAGGTAATAAATCCCAGTATTAACCTCATCAAAAGTCAATAATTGTATAATGTTAACTCATATATCAAACTAAATATTAAAAAAAAATCATTTCAATTCTCTCTTTTTACGCAAATCATATTCTAGCTTTCAATTAGACAACTGTACATGTAGTATACATTGCTGATATGACATGTACACTTTCAATTAGACAACTATACATGTTGTACACATTGTTTGTATGACATGTAAATTCCCTATTAGACATCTGTACATGTTGTACACATTGTTGGTATGCCATGTACTCTCAATCAAACTATACATGTTGTACACATTGTTTGTATGACATGTACACTCTAAATTAGACAACTGTACAGGTTGTACACATTGTTTGTATGACATGTACACTTTTAATAAGACAACTGTACAGGTTGTACACATTGTTTGTATGACATGTACATTCTCAATTAGACATCTGTACATGTTGTACACATTGTTGGTATGCTTTGAACACTCAATCAAACTATATATGAAGTACACATTGTTTGCATGACATGTACCCTCAATTAGACAACTGTACAGGTTTTACACATTGTTTGTATTACATGTACATTCTCAATTAGACATCTGTACATGTTGTACACATTATTGGTATGCTATATACACTCAATCTAACTATATATGTCTTACACATTGTTTGTATGACATGTACACTCTCAATTAGACAACTGTACATGCTGTACATATCGTTGGTATGCTACGTACACTCAATCAAACTATATATGTCATACACATTGTTTTTATGACATGTACACTCTCAATAAGACAACTGTACAGGTTGTACACATTGTTGGTATGCTATGTACACTCAATCAAACTATATATGTCATACACATTGTTTGAATGACATGTACACTCTGAATTAGACAACTGTACATGTTGTACACATTGTTGGTATGCTATGTACACTCAATCAAACAATATATGTCGTACACATTGTTTGTATGACATGTACACTCTCAATTAGACAACTGTACATGTTGTACACATTGTTGGTATGACATGTACACTCAATCAAACTATACATGTTTTACACTTTGTTTGTATGACATGTACACTCTCAATTAGACAACTGTACAGGTTGTACATATTGTTGGTAGGACATGAACTCTTTCAATTGGACAACTATATATGCTGTACACATTGCTGGTATGACATGTACACTCTCAATTAGACCACTGTACAGGTTGTACACATTGTTGGTATGCCATGTACACTCAATCAAACTATAAATGTTGTACACATTGTTTGTATGACATGTACACTCTCAATTAGACAACTGTACAGGTTGTACACATTGTTGGTAGGACATGTACACTTTCAATTAGACAACTATACATGTTGTGCACATTGTTTGTATGACATGTACACTCTCAATTAGACAACTATACAGGTTGTACACATTGCTGGTATGACATGTACACTCTCAATTAGACAACTGTACAGGTTGTACACATTGTTGGTAGGACATGTACACTTTCAATTAGACAACTATACATGTTGTACACATTGTTTGTATGACATGTACACTCTCAATTAGACAACTATACAGGTTGTACACATTGTTGGTAGGACATGTACACTAAATCAAACAACTGTACATGTTGTACACATTGTTTGTATGACATGTACACTCAATCAAACTTAAATGTTGTACACATTGTATGTATGACATGTACACTCAATCAAACTATACATGTTGTACACATTGTTTTTATGACATGTACACTCAATTTATCCACTGTACAGAATGTACACATTGATGGTATTTCATATGCACTCACAATTAGACAACTGTACATGTTGTTCACATTGTTTGTATGACATGAACACTTTGAATTAAACAACTATACATGTTGTACACATTGTTTGTATGACTTGTACACTCAATTAGACAACTGTACATGTTGTACACATTGTTGGTAGAACATGTACACTTTTAATTAAACAACTATACAGGTTGAACACATTGTTTGTATGACATGTACACTTTTAATTAAAGAACTATACAGGTTATACACATTGTTTGTATGACATGTACACTCAATGAAACAACTATACATGTTATACATTGTTTGTATGACATGAACACTCAATGAGACAACCATACATGTTGTACACATTGTTGGTATGACATGTACACTCAATCAAACAACTATACATGCTGTACACATTGTTTGTATGACATGTACACTTTTAATTAAAGAACTATACAGGTTATACGAATTGTTTGTATGACATGTACACTCAATGAAACAACTATACATGTTATACATTGTTTGTATGACATGAACACTCAATGAGACAACCATACATAATGTACACATTGTTGGTATGACATGTACACTCAATCAAACAACTATACATGTTGTACACATTGTTTGTATGACATGTTCACTTTTAATTAAAGAACTATACAGGTTATACACATTGTTTGTATGACATGTACACTCAATGAAACAACTATACATATTGTACACTTTGTTTGTATGACATGTACACTCTCAATTAGATAACTATACATGTTGTACACTCAATTTGACAACTGTACATGTTGTACACATTGTTTGTATGACACGTACACTCAATTAGACAACTATACATGTTGTACACATTGTCTGTATTACATGTACACTCAATTAGACAACTGCACATGTTGTACACATTGTTGGTAGGACATGTACACTCAATCAAACAACTGTACATGTTGTACACATTGTTTGTTACATGATGTGTACACTCTCAATTTGATAACTTTACATGTTGTATACATTGTCTGTATGATATGTACACTCATTTAGACAACTGTACATGTTGTACATATTGTTTGTATGACATGTACACTCAATTAGACAACTGCACATGTTGTACATAGTGTTGGTAGGACATGTACACTCAATCAAACAATTGTACATATTGTACACATTGTTTGTTACATGATGTGTACACTCTCAATTCGATAACTTTACATGTTTCATACATTGTCTGTATGACATGTACACTCAATTAGACAACTATAAATGTTCTACACATTGTTTGTATAACATGTACACTCAATTAGACAACTATATATGCTGTACACATTGTTGGTAGGACATGTTCACTTTTAATTAAACAACTATACATGCTGTACACATTGTTTGTATGACATGTACACTTTTAATTAAACAACTATACAGGTTGTACACATTGTTGGTAGGACATATACACTTTTAATTAAACAATTTTACAGGTTGTACACATTATTGTATGACATGTACACTTTTAATTAAACAATTATACATGTTGTACACATTGTTTGTATGACATGTACACTCAATTAGACAACTGTACATGTTGTACACATTGTTTGTATGACATGAACACTCAATTAGACAACTATACATGTTGTACACATTGTTTGTATGACATGTATACTCAATTAGACAACTATACATGTTGTACACATTGTTTGTATGACATGTATACTCAATCAAACAACTATACATGTTGTACACATTGTTGGTAGGACATGTACACTCAATCAAATAACTATACATGTTGTACACAAGTGGTTTTGTTTGCTTAAAATTACTACCGAATAAAGGTAGTTTCCCCTTGAGAAATAAGACTAAAATTTCTCAATTTGACAACTTAAATTCCCCAAAAGGCAACAGTGACACACAATCAAATAGTGTAGGTTAAATCCAGTTGTCCAAAACTGTTCTGACAGACAAAAAATGTTAGATATTGTCACAATATAATATCTTTGCAATGAATTTCAAAATTCTGCGCACAATATGTGACATTAAAAAGGTCCAAATTTTCCCAATCTGAAAGGTAGAAGGTAGTTTTAAAAACCATATCAAAATCACTATACACATTGTTTGTAAGACATGTACACTCAATTAGACAACAATTCATGTTGTACACATTGTTCGTATGACATGAACACTCAATTAGACAACTATACCTGTTGTACACATTGTTTGTATGACATGTATACTCAATTAGACAGCTATACATGTTGTACACATTGTTTGTATGACATGTATACTCAATCAAACAACTATACATGTTGTACACATTGTTGGTAGGACATGTACACTCAATCAAATAACTATACATGTTGTACACAAGTGGTTTTGTTTGCCTAAAATTACTACCGAATAAAGGTAGTTTCCCCTTGAGAAATAAGACTAAAATTTCTCAATTTGACAACTTAAATTCCCCAAAAGGCAACAGTGACACACAATCAAATAGTTTAGGTTAAATCCAGTTGTCCAAAACTGTTCTGACAGACAAAAAATGTTAGATATTGTCACAATATAATATCTTTGCAATGAATTTCAAAATTCTGCGCATAATATGTGACATAAAAAAGGTCCAAATTTTCCCAATCTGAAAGGTAGAAGGTAGTTTTAAAAACCATATCAAAATCACTATACACATTGTTTGTAAGACATGTACACTCAATTAGACAACAATTCATGTTGTACACATTGTTTGTATGACATGTACACTCAATTAGACAACTGTACATGTTGTACACATTGTTTGTATGACATGTACACTCAATTAGACAATTGTACATGTTGTACACATTGTTTATATGACATGTACACTCAATCAAACATTTGTACATGTTGTATACATTGTTTGTATGACATGTACACTCAATCAAACATTTGTACATGTTGTATACATTGTTTGTATGACATGTACACTCAATTAGACAACTGTACATGTTGTACACATTGTTTGTATGACATGTACACTCAATCAAACATCTGTACATGTTGTATGCATTGTTTGTATGACATGTACGTTCTCAATATGACAACTGTTCAGGTTGTACAAGGCAGTATAGATGACAATATCAATGAAAAGACAAGGAAAGTGTAAAATTAAAATCAAATTTAAATGTTTACACCAGCAGTTGACCATATGTATTTTAATATCAAAATGGTTTTTAACAAAAATATTTCTATGGTAGTGTTGAAATCAAAATGCAATAAATTGCAAATTCAACTTTAAACTTTATAAAACAAACAATATATTACAAGTAAATCTGAGAAAAAGTGAGTGTTCTACGCCAATAAACGCAAATAAATCAAGTCTCTTAAGTGTCAATGGTATACAAAAATAATGAATAACAGAATAACTGGTTGAACCAAAAAAAAATATCCCATCCTTCCACATTGCCTTGTAAAATATTCTAAAGTACATGTATGGCAATCAAAAAACTTTTAAAGGTCTGATATTCATTCTAATCTAATGAGAATACAGTAACAGAACCACTTAGTCTACAATAAAAACCTGAAATATCAATATAACTTCAGACCATTTAATTACTTATATGCTTCCAATGCTTCCAGTCTTATAATAGTAACAGTTCACAGACAAACACCCAGCCTATTTTGGTAAATAAATGTTTAAGACAGACACTTGCTTAAGACTGAATGTTGAACAAACATAAAGACTTGTCTCCTACAGACTGATTAAGTAAGTTGCTGAATGGATCTACACGATGATTTTAATTTAAAATAAAGTCAATTAAATGTAATGAAGTTATTGTGATCGTTAAACACCTATTTATAAAGTTATAACATAGAACTTATTTTAACATTACTCTTAATTACTTATAGACCACATAATCACCAGTATTAGAATTCCTTAGATCACTTTCATCAATATACTAAAGATAATTTGATATAATGCCTCGTTAACTTTTTTAGCCCCATATATCATCACAGTTTTAGAAATCACAAATTTGAGTTCTGTTTTGTTTTATTAAAAAGTAAATCCTCCATGATAAATCAAAAAGCCTATTTTTAACTCCATAACATGACATTAAAATGGTCATAAATTTGGTATGGGTTACTATGACGATAATTAACTGCTATCTGGATTTTTGCTTTAGCTTCTCTTTTTTCTGAATTTTTTAAAATTATTTTTATAGAATAGCAGAAAAATAATAATATTTTGCATAAGTGATGCAAATTACCAAACAACCACTCTTAAGAAATGAAACATTCACAACTAAGTCATTTTGATTCTTTAGTCCAAACATGGTCAGCAATTGTACCGTGAGCTAAGCTGACTTACCAAAGAAGTACCTTTGGTCATTTTAGAAGGCCCTGATTTTTTTAACATTTTCATGCAGGGTTGACTGTAAAACTTACTTAAATTTGGCGCTGGCTAAAATTTGAACATTTATTTTGCCTGTTAAATTTATAATTATAAAGAGAAATGTAAAAGTCATTGGAGATAAGAAATAAATTACATGTAACTGAAATCATAAAATCAATAATATTACTAATTATTGCAGCATAAAGCACTGGACAATGTATCATAATGAATGTACATTTATTCCTAATCAATAATCTATCTGTTCAACTGTAAAATACATTAATTAATTTATCAGACATCATGTCAAAGTCATTTAACTTGCTTGTCTAATCAATGATTGATTCATTCCATTGACAATGAAATTCTAGTATCATTTAGATTGTCAGTATGCAATGACTGATTGACTGAATGAGTTTCTTTGCCCAAGTCAAGAATAGTTCACTTATATCAAGACATCACCAGCTATAGATGAAGTGGCAAAAATTTTAATTTTGCAGCATGCCCAGGGCAATATGCAGTGAGGGTTCTTTAGTGTGTCATGCATACCATGACAAAGGGCAACAGTTTTTAAGGACCATGTGACTTTTATTTCTAAATCCTGAGTGCTTGGTGAATGAACAGTCACTACCTATTATAACATGATGAAGATTGACATCTGATGATAACATTCAGAACACAAGTGATTTTTTATCAATACAGTGAATATACTTAAATATGTCTTATATGATATCAGATCCGACAGAAACACAATAATAATAATAATCATGATAATAATAATAATAATAATAATATTTTGTATTGAGACATTCAGGATAAGCCTACACTGTAGACTCTAAAAAGGTCTATTTTCAATCTGACATTTATGTTTGCCTTCTTCAAGGCAGAAAATGTCAAAATATTCAATGTAGCCCCTTTTAGATTAGAAATGTGTAACCTAAAATTACAATTTTAAGTTTGCTTAAATTTGATTTAACTTTCATTGTTGTATAATGGTTGAGAATCCTGTCAAAATCATTTCTCTTATCACATACTATAAATTTGCATAATTTATGACCCACTGATTGTGCTTATTACAATTTTTATCTTCCACCACATGACACATGATTTTGCTGTGTGATCAGTGATAAATGAATGTCAGTTGGTTAACTTGCCCACAATATGGATTTAAATGTACGAGTAATTTTCCTTCAATAATATAATTTTGTACAATATGTTTATTATAATGACGGACAAAAAAATCAGTCTCTGCTCTTATAAATTTAATCCCTTAAGATTAATTAAAATAAATGATTGGATAAGTAAATTAAAACCATATGTAGCTAAAATACTAATTAGTTTGTTTTGAAGATTTTAAATTAAAAATTAAAACTTAAATTAATAATTTTATCAAAAAATATCTTTGACATCCATGCCAATCGTGTGTGTCTTCAATCGATTGTATAAAATGACTAAACCCAACTTACCTGTTTCTTACATAGGGTTCATTAAAGTTGTTTACCATTTCGGGAATTCCTTGAATTACACCCGGAAGTAAAGTGCTCGTTTTTGTTTTTCAATGTGGATTATGCACTCTTGTTTCTATCACAACACATCAACGAAAATCTGGTTTCGTTTGAATTATTCGGGTTAATATATCGGGCCAAATTATCCGGGCATTTTTGTTTGATTGCATGAAAATGGCGGTGTGAAGTTGATATTTCTCTTCAGGAAAATTTGACCATTCAGTCCAAATGCCGTTTCCTAAACAAAGTCCAAAAATGGAAAAGACACCCAGAAAAACTGTCAATTCAAATCATGTGGAAATGTACACAATTTTAGATTACATGAAGACTGGAAAATATCCACCAGGAATTCCAGAAAGCGAGAAAAGAAATCTTAGAAAACGGTCTAAAAGTTTCCAAATTTGTGACGAGCGCTTGTATTTTATTCCGAGTGACGTTAAAAAGGATGAAGATTGTGGCACAGAAGACCCTGGAAATATAATAAACAAAAGACTCGTTCTGTTCACAATGGAAGAACGAATAAATGCAATAAATGATGCTCACGTTGATGCTAAAGGTGATTAGAAAACACGGGGTCGATTTCTTTCGGGTGTCATTTGAATTAAACGGTGAAGGACATCATTTCACCCCTTGTCCATTTACCGTGTATTTAAGGTCTGTTAGAAAATGACTGTGAATAAAAATTCCTACCAAAAAATCTTATTTAAGTTATTAATAATAATGTTAATTAAGCATATTTCAAATGAAAAAGTAACAAAAATAAACTTCATTAGGCCTAGTGGAACTGGCAATAAAAGTTCAAATTTATGTATAAAAGTAAAATATTGAATTAAATAATAATTTATTGGCCCTGTAGGGGTACACATGTAGATTGACTTTATACAACTTAGTGTAGTTTCAATATCATTAAAACATTACTGATGTAAAACATTGATGGTCTTAAAAAAGAACTGTTTGTTATACACAACTGATTTGAGAGCCAGAAATTAAAAAAAAAAAAAAAATGAATCAAATTAAAATAAATAAAACAAATAAAAGCAAAAACATACCATATATTAGTTTGTGATATTATACAATATATTAGTTCCTAATTACAAATCTGGTAAAAAATGTTTTATTAACATATATTAAAGAACCATATAAATAGATACTATATATTTTATTCAGATTTAATTTAAATGTAATAAATATTGCATCTGCATATATGTTATTTAGATTGCCTGATCGTCCTAATTACAGATATCAATATTGAAATAAAAAAAAAGAATAATAAAGTTAGACATTTAGGCCTATAACTATATATAAATTAACCCATTCTTGAGTTATATAATAATAGATTTTAATTTGCATTTTGTTTTACTTTTTTGACTGATTTACTGTATGCTTAAATTGTAACAAAAAGTCAAACTTCACAAAATGTTATATATCATGAAAGAAAAGAAAAGAAAAAAAGCAATTTGATGAAATGAATACTTGGTAGATTTAAAAAAAATGTATGGTGTAATATGCAAGCTAGTGAAGAAAACTCCTTTAAAAAGTCATTGCCTCCAAAATATGTCCACACATGCATCTTTTTTCTGTACTGTTTTTCCTTTTTATTAACTTTGACAACTATTCAGTTTAAACCTAATATTTACAATTCTTATAATTATTAAAATGTAAGTTTATTATTTAACCAAGATTTTTTAATATCTAGTTTTGTTACCTGTCTGGATACTGATACATCCTCCCAAATTTATAAACAAAATCCAAGAAAAAATTTTCCAAAATTAGATTGAATGTAATTTCAGCTGAAACTGTACAGTAAAAGGCAATTTTGAAGATTGAACCAAAATAGTTGCAAAAGTTTCAATATTAATTTTTTGTTGTTACAATGTATTCCAGTATATTGTTAATTGAGTCACTGTTCATTTTTAGCTCAACTGGCTTTAGCCAGCTGAGCTTATGACATGGTTTTGTGTGCATGTATGCATAAACTTTAATCTTCTCCTCTGAAACCACTGGGCCAATTGGGACCAAATTCAGTGTAGAAGGTCCTTAGGTAGGGTAGACTAAAGTTTGTACCAGGCGACCCTGCCTGACATCCAAGATGGTCGCTGTTACTATAAATAGCAAAAACACATAAATAGCAATGTTGAATCAATTTTTAACCATTTTTGTTCAAATATGAAATGTAGAGAGTAGATAGCAGGGCATTCAACATATATATCAGGTTTTTCTGAGAAATTATTCGTTGACCTGATTTTCACGATTTATGCAAATGAGGTGTAATATTTAATCAGTTCTTTGAAAATCTTGAAACCACTGGGGCAACTGGAACAGTATTTGGTGTGGAAGGTCCCTAGGTGAGGTAGACTAAAGTTTACCAGGCTTCCCAAGATGTATGAGTGTGACAGCTGTGATATGTTATTTGTATAATAAATACTTGTTCAGAATTAACAATTTTTGTACATTGCTATTTACTTTATCCAATCTATTATAATGGATTCAAAATTTTTTTCATGTACTTTTCATTACTGTACTAATCCCATATATCCATTGAATATCCATGTAGGATACATTTGAATCAATGTCATGTAACTTTTCCATTCCTTATGAACATGGTTTATAATGCAAGATCTTGTACAAAATGTATATTCCATTTTTATAGTTACAAAAAGAATGCTCAGATGTTTTGTTTGTCCTAAATATGCATAATAATAAACAATATTTTATAAATAATATTGTGTTAACAGTTCTTATTTTTGTCATACAATGATTATTCATTGACTTGCATACACAACATCTTTGTTTACTTTCCCTCCATTACTAATTTCAAGACCATGTCTGCTTCAATTATAAGCATCAACCACAGTTCTGATGTCCTCAAATGACCATTAAAGCCCCTTAGACCTCTTGTTCTAAACAATATTTGGTTGCCCCACTTTTCACAAAACATGATGCAATTTGTGCACCAGTTGAGCAATAAAGGCTCTATTGGGCCTCTTGTTAAGCTTACCTGGCAAAGCCAGGGTGAGGTAACTATTGTATAGTAAAGTGTGTCTTTGTGTGTGTGTGTGTCCATAAACTTTCGTCTTCTCCAAAAACAACAGGCCAATTTCAACAAATTTGAAGGTTCTTGGATGATAAAGATTAAGAATATTATCCAACATTGCTAAATACAGACAGACACTGTTGCTGTAAATAGCAAAAACCTATAAATGACTATAAAATGTTAATAAATGTAATTTTTTTAAAAATTATCTTCTTGCCTGAAAATTATGGGCATAAAGAACCCAATATGTTATTGACTGTCTTTGCTGTATACACCTTAACCAGTTACGATTTCTCACATCTTATCTCATCAACATTACTTATGCCTTTACCTATCTTCTTCACATCCTACCTTTACATTTTTAACCACGTTTTTTTTTTTTTCAGCCAGTTTTGCTGCAGTTCTTATTACGACTTAATTTTTATTTTTCATTTTTTTAAAATTTTGTGATGGCTAAAAAAAGCAAATGTTTATTTATGAGTTGATTTACAGTATTATAAATTTTTTAGGTAATCATCTTGGTCGTGAGAAAGTGTCTAGTATTATCACAGAGAAATATTACTGGGTTGGGATATCAAAAATGATTCGTGATTTTATAAGAAAGTGTGCATTTTGTCAAGTCAATCGAGCAAACATGGGACATCCTACATCACTTCCTCTAATCCTAATTGAGCATACAGAGGAAGATACAAATGAAGTAGAAGTTGGATCTAGCAGTACTGGTACCCTGTCTACTAATACTGCTCATCAATCCATTTTACTGGTACCAACTGAAAATATTTTTACCATACCAAAGATAGAACATTTACCAGAACCTGTTGCATTCTGGGAAACAGTAAGTAGCTTGAGAGCCAAACTTTTCACTAGCAATGTCAACTTTGTATCCACTGTTACTTATATAAAATTTCCTGTAAAGGGAGATAAACACTATAATAATATTTAGTTGGGAATCACATTGTTGTTTTAGTTCCTATCATAATTACTATATTTATATGTATATACATGTATAAATATTTTTATAAATCTTTCTGTTCATTCATTGGTGATGTTAGCAGCAACAAATTGCTACAAGATAATAAACTGTTAGTGTATCAACTTTAAATGATGTACTGATTTTATAACAATCCCAGCACATCATGGCATGGATAGTGGACAAACATAGTTACTTATAGATCACAGTGCCTATCATTGCCTAGGTTTTAATTCCATTCTGACAGATCCAATTGGTTGTAAGTGAATGAAAGCTATGCTGGTTATTCATTACTCATTGTACAGCATGACTGTTTTGCGGCCACTCGGTGATGGTACAGGGCAGGATATGTATGAATGGATGTACTGAGCTGTTCATGTTTGAATGTGGGTCTCTTACAGGTGTGTGATATGACATTGTTAATTCTATTGGTAGACCTTTCTCTGGTGCTGTCAGGCCCCACTTTAATTTGATGGACAATAATGCCCACCTCACAGAGCAGAGAGTTGTGGATCAGTATCTTTGAGACGAGACTATTCAACTCATAGATTGGCCGAGTCAATCTCCTGACTTGAACCCAATAGAGCATGTTTGGGACATCTTGCAACAGTTCATTTCAAAACACCTGCAACTTCTGACTAATAAGACAGAAGCTAAGACTACACTACTTGAGGAATGGCCTAGAATCCCACAAAACATGAAACACCACTTTATCTGATCCATCCCACTAAGATTTGATGTTGTTATTCAAGCCCACAGGGGACATACTCGCTATTGATGACATTATTTTTCTGATAAGAATATTTCTGATTTTTCAGCCCATATTGAATTCCATTTTGTTTTCAGGGGTTGTCATACTTTGTTTTTCCTCAGATTATTACCTGTGAATGAATTCATGCAAATATCTCATAAAATGTTTCATTAATGTCTGGAGTTTATCATTATTGAATATTGTTCAATAAACTTTCCACGACTTTAGAAATAACTTTTGATGATGATCCTTAACATTTTTTGTCTAGTATAAATTGTACTTTTATTTTATAAGTTTTGATATTATTATGTAAATGTTTGATATATTTTAGGTTGAAATGTGTATTTATGGACCGTTCATATCCAATGGAAATGATCATTATGTTATTGTGTTTATGGATGCCTATTCCTATTGGCCAGAAGCATTTGTTTCTGACACAGTGAGTTCATCAGTTATCACACAGTTAATACTCTGTCTGGTATCCAGGTAAGCAAGTCATTATGAAATTTGTAAGGCATTTGTTTTTCATTTATTTAGAGGTTGTGTACATGTTAGATCTATAAGTCCTATATACATATATTCTTTATTTATTTCCTCTTTATAGAGATATATAGGGTTGTTAAATAATTATTATACAAACACACTAATTATAGTGCATGTATATTATTGATACTACTTGATACTAGTGCATGTATATTATTGATACTACTTGATACTAGTGCATGTATATTATTGATACTACTTGATACTAGTGCATGTATATTGATACTACTTGATACTAGTGCATGTATATTATTGATACTACTTGATACTAGTGCATGTATATTATTGATACTACTTGATACTAGTGCATGTATATTATTGATACTACTTGATACTAGTGCATGTATATTATTGATACTACTTGATACTAGTGCATGTATATTATTGACTACAATAATTTGTAAGTATTACTTTGTGGTACTATACTATCAACTACAAGTTTATACCCAAGCAGTTAAGAACAAACAACAATAAATAATATATATTATTTACAGTTGTAGCGAAGTTCATCAAACATTTGATATGCAATGCAACAAATAAAATGATTGAGTGCTATACCTACAAAGAAGTGTCATGCTTATTATAGCACACATGCATGCATGCTGTTCATATCATGACAAACCCTGAATACCCTGTTTGTGCCAATACTCAATAGATTTAGTTATGTTCTCTATATTTTCTCTTTGTGGCTTTGCTCCTCATCTAGGCTTATCTGATATCCAATACATTTTTGTGAAGCATTTCTTATGCTACTTTGACATTATACCGGTAAGTTTCTTTGTTTTAGCAATTTTTCACACCCCTGTTAAAGAGTTTCAAATTAATATAATTTATTTCCAGATTTGGTGTAATGCAGAAATTGGTGTTTAAAGACACCAATACTTATAACAAAGAGAAACTTTACCCATCTTCTGTAGCATTAAGGGAAGCAAATATAGACATAGCCTTCAAAAATATAGGATGTCAAGAAACAGGTGAGTCACATTAAATAAAGACATAGCCTTCAAAAATATAGGATCTCAAGAAACAGGTGAGTTACAGTAAATATAGACAAAGCCTTCAAAAATATAGGGTGTCAAGAAACAGGTGAGTTACAGTAAATATATATATAGCCTTCAAAAATATAGGATGTCAAAAAACAAGTGAAATACAGTAAATAAAGACATAGCCTTAAAAAATATAGGATGTCAAGAAACAGGTGAGTTACAGTGAATAAATACATAGCCTTCAAAAATATAGGATGTCAAAAAACAAGTGAATAACAGTAAATATAGACATGGCCTTCAAAAATATAGGATCTCAAGAAACAGTTGAGTTATAGTAAATATAGACATAGCCTTCAAAAATATAGGATGTTAAGAAACAGGTGAGTTACAGTAAATAAATACATAGCCTTCAAAAATATAGGATGTCAAAAAACGAGTGAATTACAGTAAATATAGGCATAACCTTAAAAATATAGGGTGTCAAGAAACAGGTGAGTTACAGTAAATATAGGCAAAGCCTTCAAAATTATAGAATGTCAAAAACAGTTAAGTTATAGTAAATATAGACATAGCCTTAAAAAATATAGAATGTCAAAAACAGGTGAGATGCAGTAAATATAAACATGGCCTTAAGAAAAAAGATTTTAAAAACAGGACAACTTAAACTTTAGATAAAAATTGAAGAAAAACGAAACTTATTTACTATACTTAAGGTAATTCCTGGCACCAGAGGCAAAAAAAATTCCGAGTTGAAATTTTTAGCTCACCTGAGCTGAAAGCTCAGATGAGCTATTGCAATCCATCTTCGTCCGTCGTGCGTCATGCGTCGCGTGTCGTGCGTAGTGCGTAAACTTTTTACATTTTAATCTTCTCCAAAACCACTGGGCCAAATTTAATGAAACTTGGTAACCATCATGCCTGGGTGAAGCTCTTTCAGATTTGCACAAATGAAGGAGTTATGTCCCCTTGGGGCCCCATAAGGGGGGAAATAGTGAAAAACTTTAAAAATCTTCTCCTCTGAATCTACAAGAGGTATACCTTAGTTATTTCATTTATAACATCCTAAGGTCATCTATTTTCAGATTTGCACAAATGGTAGCCATGGGACTCAAAATGGGGAAATTGTGAGGCACTGAGTGGGGAATTTGATAAAAATTATATATTTGTCACTATATCTTGAAAACTATTAACTTTTTGTATAGGCATGTATATTAGAATATTCTAGGTATTGACATGACGATCATTTTGATATATGGTTCAAGGTCATATGTTGAAAGGTCAAGGTCACAGCTGCAAAAGAAGACTTAAATTGCTAATTATCTTGAAAACTGTTAACCTTTTGTATAGGCATGTATATTAGAATATTGTAGGTATTGACATGACGATCATTTTGATATATGGTTCAAGGTCATATGTTGAAAGGTCAAGGTCACAGCTGCAAAA
Organism: Tegillarca granosa; assembly: GCA_029721355.1. Lineage (NCBI taxonomy): Eukaryota > Metazoa > Mollusca > Bivalvia > Arcoida > Arcidae > Tegillarca > Tegillarca granosa. The sequence goes on along the minus strand of CM056594.1, from coordinate 54,530,206 downwards.
GAAGACTTAAATTGCTAATTATCTTGAAAACTATTAACCTTTTGTATAGGCATGTATATTAGAATATTGTAGGTATTGACATGACAATCATTTTGATATATGGTTAGAGGTCATATGTTGAAAGGTCAAGGTCACAGCTGCAAAAGAAGACTTAAATTGCTAATTATCTTGAAAACTATTAATGTTTTGTATAGGCATGTATATTAGAATATTGTAACTATTGACATGACGATCATTTTGATATATGGTTCAAGGTCATATGTTGAAAGGTCAAGGTCACAGCTGCAAAAGAAGACTTAAATTGCTAAATATCTTGAAAACTATTAACCTTTTGTATAGGCATGTATATTAGAATATTGTAGGTATTGACATGATGATCATTTTGATATATGGTTCAAGGTCATATGTTGAAAGGTCAAGGTCACAGCTGCATAAAAAAAGACTTAAATTGCTAACTATCTTGAAAACTATCAACTTTTTGTATAGGCATGTATTTTAGAATATTGTAGGTTTTGACATGACGATCATTTTGATATATGGTTCAAGGTCATATGTTGAAAGGTCAAGATCACAGCTTCAAAAGGAGACTTGAATTGCCAATAATCTTGAAAACTATCAACTTTTTGCATAGGCATGTATATTAGAATATTGTAGTTATTGACATGACAATCATTTTGATATATGGTTCAAGATCATATGTTGAAAGGTCAAGGTCACAGCTGCAAAAGAAGACTTAAATTGCTAAATATCTTGAAAACTATTAACTTTTTGTATAAGCATGTATATTAGAATATTGTAGGTATTGACATGACAATCATATATATTTTGAGGTCATATATGTTCAAAGGTCAAGGACATAGCTGCATAAGTATTCGAAATTGAATTATGATTTGGAAATTATTCATTGCACTACAGTTACTTCATGCATAGTATATAAGCTACTTATAAATGAAATGTGAGTGGATATATTTCTGATAAAGTTTTGTGGGAGTTCTTAACTTGAGAAAACTTTTAAAGTTTCTGTACTTAATATATTGTCTATTGCACTTTGCAAACTGCATTGGACAATATCTTCAGGTGAGCGTTAAGGCCCATGGGCCTCTTGTCTGAATATTTGCATACAGATTTCTTATAATGTGCTTTGTTGAATAAAATAAAAAAAACCTACAGTTGGGTTTTCGTTTTTTCATTTGAGTGTGTTAAACCTTCCCTGCTTTTCAACAATCTAATGCTCATTTCTAAATATCCATGATTGTTAATTTCATGTTTGTTTTTAATAAAAAAAAATGAACTGATATAAGGAAAACAGATTTTGTTTTTATGGTTTTAATCAATATTTTAATAAAATATGTGCCATGAATTGATATACACAACATTCAAATAATAAAAACATAAGTTATTATTGCAGAATGTGCAAAATATGTCTTCATTTTTGTTTACATTTTACAACAAAAATCCAAATTTCATAAAATCTGTGAAAAATGTTTCATTGAAAAACTACTCAAAGGAAGATTGTTTCATATTCTTCAAAATGAAATTTAAAAAATCATATGCTTGGGTTCTTGTTTTCGAGACGTGGTAAGAATTATCCCCCCTACCCCTTAAAGCTGCATTAAGTTTTCCAAAGAAAAAATTAAAACAGTGTTAATCTAATAAATGATGTTCCTAATGAACAATGTTACATTTGGTTCAACGATAAAAGCTCAAATAAATACAGAAATTACAGTATTTACCCAGTGAGATGCAGCATTTGGGATCTAATATTAGAACATGGTTACGTCATCAAAACCAGGGTCATTTAAACACAACTTTCAAATTGTTGAAATACAATAAATTAAACACAGAACTTCGTTGAATTTGTCATTTATGACTTACTAAGGGATAAATAACACCATTTCAAATACATCTGGATATTAATGAAGGACAATTAATGCAATCTGTCATGTTTCACTTTCGATTCTAGGCTTTTCCCTACATCCGTGCGCATGCTCCAAGCTCATAATTATCATCGTAGAACACTGACCAACCGGTCAGAGGATTCCGTTTATTTACAGCTAAAAGAAATGAAATTTTAGAAAATGAATGTCACGGATCGTGGTTAGAAGATATCTACTTTTAAAAAAATATATTTTTAGAAAATAAAAAAAAATTCAGAAAATTGTTAAACTTAATGCAGCTTTAATTTTTAAATTTCTGTTTAAAAATTCTAATCATCATTATGGCACGTTAAAGTATTTTTTCAGTACAAAAGTTCGTCAAAATTACAAAGACAAATTTTTGTATGTTTCAAAAACCATTTTTGTAATGTTTGAAAAAAAACCCCCACATTTTAGTGTATTTTACTCCTTATTGAATGAATTATGATTTTTTAAATTTGACGCAACCATTTTCCGGTTTTGAAATTCTTATTATTTGAAACACAGCATTCTTCCTGAGTGATCTGTTTTTTAATTAATTGAACAATTTGGTATGAATGAAACCGATCCTTTTCATAATTAGGACATTTTGTGAGCTTGTTCTGGTATGTTTATACACATTTCATCATAAAGTGTCGCTATCCTTGTTCAAATTACACTGGAGAACCGTGTGTATATCCAGTGCTGGCCGGTAGGATCGAAGGTAACCCATATATCTATTTTTTCTTTATTTTGCAGAAAAGAAATTAATTTTATTGAATGGTATATTCAGAATTCATGTTTATATTTTATGAAAGACCCAAAAACTCTTGAAATTATCAAATCCTGTGTATAAGACCCCCAAAAATTAGCGAAAGAAAATGTAGCATTGCCAGTTTATTTGCTAAACTAAACGATAAATTAAAAAAAACTTGCGGTCTAAAATGACTAAAATGAATAAAACAACAGTTAATGATTTAAATCAGAACAATATTTTTAAAAAAAATGGTATTACAGGTGTAAATTTGTAAATTTTTAGCTCACCTGGCAAAGCCAGGGTGAGCTTATGGAATGGTAAAGCGTGCGTGCGTGTGTGCCCTTAAACTTTAATCTTCTCTGAAACCAATAGGCCAATTCAAATGAAATTTGGTATGAAAGTTCCTTAGTTGCTATAGATTAAAAATTTTATCCGACATGTCCGTCCTAAATCCAAGATGGCTGCCATTACTATAAATAGCAAAAACCTATAAATGGCCATTACAGGTTTATTTATGTACCGATTTAGTTGAAATTTGAAATATAGAAAATAGATGTCGGGGTATAAAACATATATAACGGGTTTTTCTGTACGATTTTTCGTTTGTGCAATAATTACGTAATATGCTAATAAGGTTTATTTTTAGCTGAAATCTTTGAAAATCTTCTTCTCTGAAAGTACATGGCCAATTGAAAGGATATTGAGTGTGGAAGGTCCTTGGGTGGTATAGATTCAAAATTTTATCCGATATGTCTGTCAGAAATCCAAGATGGCTGCCTTTACTATAAAAAGCAAAAATCTAAAAATGGCCATTATGGGTTTATTTATGTACTGATTTTGTTGAAATTTATAACATAGAAAGTAGATGTTGGGGATATAACATGTAATGGGTTTTTTTGTACAATTTTTCATTTTTGCAATAGTTATGTAACATGCAAATAAGGTTTTTTTCAGCTTAAATCTTCTGAAAGTACATGGCGAATTGAAAGGAAATATATGATAAATAGTGCTTGAAATAATAGAAAATAAGGATTTTGCTAGTGAGTTTGTTTACATTTTACTGTTTGGATAGAAAAAGCAAAGAACAAAATAAGGGTATGCCAGGTGAGCGATACAGGCCCTATTGGGCCTCTTGTTTATAATTATTATTATTGTTTGGTTATTTTGTCTTGTTGAATAGAGTTACTTCCTTTGGTGACGGCACTTACCTTAAAAAGTTATACATGTAGATAATATGATAACAGCTAAATAATATTACAATGTAACATGTATTATTCCAATAGTACCATATTATGTAAACTAGCAAATAAAATTTAAAGAATGATTGTTATTTTTTCTGTTTTTGCAATTGATCATATTTCATATTAACTTTTTCCCAGTACCTGTTTCAGCCAAATTCAGTTTGCACCTGGAAAAGTTAATTTGTTAATTACCTAGTCTTTTCTTTTTCCTCATTTCAGATGGAACATGGCAAGAATTATCAGAAATGATCACAAATTTCATATCAAACAACTCTGATTGGATACATCATTTAGAGTTTGTTCTACTTCCTCACCGTATTTCCCGCAGTAATCGTGCAGATTATACACCATCATTTTTGACTTATGGAAGGTATGACATACTGTCTCTCCATAAAAAGCAGAGGCATACGTGTTGCAATTATGGAGTCATTTGTGTAGCTGTTGGTGCCATCAATTTTCTGTGTTTTGTTTTCACTTTTCATATATGGCTTATATTTACCAGTACTGTGTAGATCTCTAAAATTTTGTTTGCATGTAAACAGAAGAAGACATCACAACACAATGGCAAAAATCCCTAAAAAAGCCCCACCCACAAAGACTTGATTGACAGTTCTTTGGAAAGAAAAAAGTTATATTGATAGCTTTGGTCTTTATTTAAATTTTCCATATTAGTCCTTATAATAATTACTGTATAGACATATGAAGATGGATCATGTCATACAAATATCTGTTTTTCAACTGGTCTGTCCAATTCTAATAACAAGAATGTTTACTTTGAACTATTTCAAACATTTCTATGTTATGATAGCTTTATATTTGTATACTTTTTGTCAGAGCACTGATGACTTTAATATGAGTGATATAAAATTGACTGGAGTATTAACTACTATTCAACCCACAATCAAGTTTTGGAGACAAGAAATTTTATAACTGGTAGTTATTTTCATCTAAATATATTGTGTTATATTTTTTAGGGAAATTAATCTTCCGACACAGTTATCCCACAGAAATAAATACCAAGATAATTTAGATCCACATTTATCATTTGACCAGAAAATATTAACTGTTAATTGTTTGATAAAGGCATATGAAATTCACAATAATGAAGCTAAATTACAACAAGAACAAGAACAACAGGCAGCTGAAGAAATAAATAAACAAATAGAAAAGAAAAAGAAAGGTAAAAGAAAACAAAATAAAACAAGTAGCATAAGGAATGACACAGAGAATGAAGACAATGTAATACATATAGGAGATGTTACTATACAAGAAACCAGTCCAAAAACAGATATTAAAAAGACTAATACAGATGATAGGCCTACAAGTCCTAGAAAGCGAAAGTTGAAAAATATGACAGATTCTGAGAACATGTACAGTGAAAATAATATTAACAATGATAATTTTGATGAAGATTCAGAATCTGATGATGAAGTCTTATTGAATGAAGATGAACCTTTTGAACATAACTATGCAAATTCATCAGCAGAAAAGGTAATATTATAATTGTGATTGCTATGATGAAACTTTGTCAATGAAAATTAAATTACAGTTTTAGTAACATAATCTGTGTTAATTAATTTTTAGCTCACCTGAGCTAAAAGGTCAGATGAGCTATTGCGATCAATCCCTGTCCATCATGCGTCTTGTATAAACTTTACATTTAAATCATTTGATGATATTTGGCAGTAATGATGCCTAAATGAGGCCTTTTAGATTTGCCCATATAAAGGGGTTATGTCCCCTTGAGGCCTCATCAAGGGGAAAATAGTGAAAATTTTAAAAATCTTCTCCTCTGAGCATACAAGAGATATGGCTTAGATATTTCATCCATAACATCCTTAGGACATCTAATTTCAAATTTGCCAAATGGTAGCTATGGGGAAATGACAGGGTACTTAAGTGGGAAATTGCTAAAAATTATATATTTGTTAATATATCTTGAAAACTATTAACTTTTTGTATAGACATGTTTATTAGAATATTGTAGGTATTGACATGACAGTGATTTCAATATATATTTCAAGGTCATATGTTCAAAGGTCAAGGTCATAGCTGCATAAATAGACAGAAATTGTTAATTATCTTGAAAACTATTAGCTTTTTGTATAGGCATGTATATCAGAATATTGAAGGTATTGACATGTCAGTGATTTCAATATATATTTCAAGGTCATATGTTCAAAGGTCACAGTCATAGATGCAAAAGAGAACATAAATTGCTAATAATCTTGAAAACAATTAACTTTTTAGCTCACCTGACCGAAAGGTCATGTGCGCTAATGGCATAGCGCGGCGTGTGTATGTGCATGCATGCATGCATGCGTGCGTGTGTGTGTGTGCTTGCGTGCGTCATTAACACTCCTAATTTTGACTTCTCCAAAATTGCTGGACAGATTTCAATGATACTTGGTCAGAAGAATATATGGGCCGGTGCAATTCAGACTGTTCATGGTGTTGCCATGGCTACCAAAACTAGGTCAAGGTGACCTAGGGGTCCAAAAATCTTAAAAAATTTTCTTCTCCAAAACTGATGATGGGAGAAAAAATCTGAAGTGATATTTGGCTTTTCTAGGGTCTTAAGCCTATAGTTTGTTCATTTCGTGAAATTTGGTCAAAAAAATGGGTTACGCGTTTTTGCGTTTAATTTTAAAAATTTCATAAAATGGTTTCAAATTGTTATAACTTGACTATTTGAACAGATAATGACATGGGGTTTTCATTTTTGACTTTTTCTTGAAATGACCTTTAAATTAGGGTCAAGGTCACAAATCAAGGTCATGACCTAATTTGTGATTTATGCAGTTTTAGGCAATTTTCTTGCAAATATTAAGAGATACATGAAATCAAATCATTGTTAAAATGTTCAGCATGACAAAATTTGAAAAGGTACCAATTTCGTAACTATATTATAATCCATGTAGGAGTTGTTGCCCCTGAAATGTTATTTTTGGCTTTTAAATACCATAATTGTGCATAAGCTTGAAAACCATAATCTTTTTGTATAGGTATGTATATTAGAATATTGTAGGTATTGTGACAATGATCATTTTGATATATGGTTCAAGGTCATATGATCAAAGGTCAAGCTCACAGATGCAGGTGAAGACATAAATTGCTAATTATCTTGAAAACTATTAACTTTTTGTATAGGCATGTATATTAGAATATTGTAGGAATTGATATGGCGATCATTTTGCTATATGGTTCAAGGTCATATGTTTCAAGGTCAAGGTCACAGCTGAAAAAGAAGACTTAAATTGCTAATTATCTTGAAAACTGTTAACTTTTTGTATAGGCATGTATATTAGAATATTGTAGGTATTGTGACAACGATCATTTTGATATATGGTTCAAGGTCATATGTTCAAAGGTGAAGGTCACAGCTGCAAAAGTAGACATAAATTGCTAATTATCTTGAAAACTGTTAACTTTTTGTATAGGCATGCATATTAAAATAGTGTAGGAATTGATATGGCAATCATTTTGATATGTATGTTTAAAGGTCAATGTCACAGCTGCAAAAGAAGACTTAAATTGTTAATTATCTTGAAAACTGTTAACTTTTTGTATAGGCATATATATTACAATATTGTAGGTATTGCAGCAACAATCATTTTGATATATGGTTTAAGGTAATGTGTTCAAAGATCAAGGTCACAGCTGCAAAAGAAGACATAAATTGCTAATTATCTTGAAAACTATTAACTTTTTGTATAGGCATGTATATTAGAATATTGTAGGAATTGATATGGTGATCATTTTGATATATGGTTCAAGGTCATATCTTCAAAGGTCAAGGTCACAGCTGCAAAAGAAGACTTAAATTGCTAATTATCTTGAAAACTGTTAACTTTTTGTCTAGGCATGTATATTAGAATATTGTAGGTATTGTGACAACGATCATTTTGATATATATGGTTCAAGGTCATGTGTTCAAAGGTGAGGGTCACAGCTGCAAAAGAAGACATTAATTGCTTATTATCTTGAAAACTTTAACTTTTTGTATAGGCATGTATATTAGAATATTGTAGGTATTGACACGGTGATCATATATGGTTCAAGGTCATATATGTTCAAAGGTCAAGGGCATACCTGTATAAGTATACTACAATTTGTTAATTATTTGGAAATTATTCATTGCATTACAGTAACTTCATGCATATTATATATGCTACTTATAAATGAAATGTGACTGGATATATTTCTGATAAAGTTTTGTGGGAGTTCTTAACTTGAAAAAAACATGTAAAATTTCTGTACCTAATATATTGTCTTTTGCGCTTTGCAAACAATTTTGGATGTATCCTAAAGTGAACGTTAAGGCCCATGGGCCTCTTGTTGTATAGGTATGTTTGTTAGAATATTGTAGGTATTGATATGGTGATCATTTTTATATATGGCTCAGGTCAGATAGTCAATGGTCAAGCTCATAGCTGCATCAGAAGATTGAAATTGTTAATTATTTTGAAAACAATTAGCTTTTTGTACTGGCATGTATATTCGAATATTGTAGGAATTGACATGGCGATCATTTTGATATATGGTTCAAGGTCATAAGTTCAAAGATCAAGGTCACAGCTGCAAAAGAAGATTGAAATTGTTAAATAACAAGAAAACTATTTACTTTTTGTATAGGCATGTATATTAAAATATTGTAGGCATTGACATGGCGATCATTTTGATATATGGCTCAAGGTCATAAGTTCAAAGATCAAGATTACAGCTACAAAAGATGGCTGAAATTGTTAATTGTCTTGAAACTATTTACTTTTTGTATAGGCATGTATATATTACATATTGTAGGTATTGACATGGCAATAATTTTGATATATGACTCAAGGTAATAAGTTCAAAGATCAAGGTCACAGCTGCAAAAGAAGATTGAAATTGTTAAATAACAAGAAAACTATTTACTTTTTGTATAGGCATGTATATTAGAATATTGTAGATATTGACATGGCGATCATTTTGATATATGACTCAAGGTCATAAGTTCAAAGGTCAAGATTACAGCTACAAAAGATGGCTGAAATTGTTAATTGTCTTGAAACTATTTACTTTTTGTATAGGCATGTATATAACATATTGTAGGTATTGACATGGCGATAATTTTGATATATGACTCAAGGTCATAAGTTCAAAGGTCAAGATTACAGCTACAAAAGATGGCTGAAATTGTTAATTGTCTTGAAACTATTTACTTTTTGTATAGGCATGTATATATTACATATTGTAGGTATTGACATGGCGATAATTTTGATATATGACTCAAGGTCATTAGTTTAAAGATCAAGGTCACACCTGCAAAAGAAGACTGAAATCCTTAAATATTTTGAAAACTATTAAAGTTCTGTATAGGAATGTGTATTAGAATATTGCATGTATTGACACGATGATCATATTAATATATGGTTCAAGGACATACATTCAAAGGTCAAGGTCATAGCAGGATAAGAGAACTTAATTGCTAATTTCCTAAACGTTTGTATAGGCATGTGTATAAGAATATTGTAGATGTTGATATGACAATCATTTTGATATATGGTTTAATGTTATATGTTCAAAGGTCAAGGACATCGCTACATTATTAGTATACTGAAAGGGTTAATGATTTGAAAATTATTCATTGTGCTACAGTTACTACATGCATATTAGCTACTTAAAATTGAAACATGAATAGATATTTCTAATTAAGTATGGTGACAGTTCTTCACTTGAGAAAACTTGGAAAGTATGTGTACTAAATATATTGTCTATTGCACTTTGCAAAAAACTTTGGACATTTACTCAGGTGACCTTTAAGGCCCATGGGCCTCTTGTTCATAAAACATGTATTTAAATTATTTATATATATGAAAAAAAATGCCTAAAAGCCACTTGTAAAAATTTTACCTTGTCTTTAACCATGAAATCAAGTTAATGCATATTTTTGCTTCCTAATTATTCCTTGAAATTGAAAAGAGATATGGAAATATCAGATACATCAGACATAATTTTCATGCCATTGTTTACTAGAATTCTTTGATTTCTATAGAAAAATAATTTAATCTTGCTCCTTAAATGTTTAGTAAACTATGGTTCATTGTTTTTTGGTTTTTTTTTCTCTCTCTTTTATATTAGGTCAATATAGATGCATTTTATGAAGGCATTATATTGTATATAAATAAGAAAAAATATCCACCTCAGTCTGGCGAACATTTTAAGCGTATTATTCGGAAAGCTCATACACAATACAAAATCAAAGAAAACAAACTTTATATTATTGGTGATAAACATTGTAAAGAGGTTCCAGCTACATTTGATGAGAGATTGAAATTACTAAAATCTTCACATATAGATGAACAAGGTTTGTATTATTATAACAATGATAAAAAAATAATAATTATTATGATAATTATATACTGTAATAATTTTTATTGAGAAAAGTAAGATTACTGTGTTCATACACATAGCACAGCAGACAAAATGAAAATATTTTTAATATAACAATAATATTTATAATTATTTAGTAATACATGTATTACAGTAATATAGGTTATTGAATTGATATTGTGAAATATTGACACAAGGCTCGTGCAATATGTCAAGTCAACAAGGGACAATATTTCACAATATCAGTTCAATAATCATCTTATTATTTAGCAAAATGTATTTCTTTTGTTTTTCAACACGTAAAATCTCTAATATGGCAGCTTTTTACTGTGTGGTGATCTCAGATGTACAAAGCAATTTTCAATTATGACTCAAATAATTGAAGGATACTAAACTTCAAGTTAATTGGAATTTCTATGATTCACTGTCACAAACACAGTAACTCCAACAGTTATATTCTCTTTATCCATTTTATCTTATAGGTAAACACCATTCTAAGAAATTTATGGTAGAAAAGTTATCAGAGAGCTATGTGTGGAAGGGTCTAACTCTTGACTGTGAGGCCTTTGTACAAGCCTGTCCTGACTGTAAATTTGGTAAAGTTAGAAACATTGAAGATAGTATTACAAAAACAGAAGAAATAAACTTTGAACATTACAGAGAGAATGAAGTAAGAATTGTTAATAAGACCAGTCTTATTAGCTAGCATCTACAGAATGCAAACATTGACATCATACCCCAAAATGACAGTGATCAAGTAGTGATATTGTCATCTTCATTGTCACTTATTGCATACAAACACATGCATGGATACATGCCTGTATTTGCATCCTGCACTGTGTATGTAGCGTATTTACCAGTTTTTGCATCATGCCAAGTGTTCTTTACATTTTTAAATTTTCTTCAGGTGTCATTATCTTACACACACACACACACACACACACACTATAATACAATATTTAGTCATATTGTAGTTAAAAAATATATAATAAAAGTTTCTTTTTTGATTTTCAGGAAGCCCTTGCCAAAGAAGCTGAACTTAATTATGCACAGTTATTTAGCTATTTACAAAAGGAGAAATTACCTGCAAATTGTGATACTAAAGTCTTGAAAAAATTAGCTAAGAACTTTGTACTAGAGAACCGCACTCTGTGTTATAAAAGAGACTCCGATTCTAACAGTAGATCTCTTGAATTATCAAGTAGAGAAAGAAGAAAGGCAATAAAAGAAGCCCATGATAAAGGTAAAGTATTTTGAATATCTGAATGCAAGGTATATCATAGTTAGTTAGTTAATGGAGTATATACTGGTATATATCTATATATATATACATGTATATACATGTATATACATATATATACCTCCATACATACATACATACATATATATATATATATATATATATATATATATATATATATATAGTTTTAAACTTGCATAAGTATTGGGACGTTCGTGATTTTCATACTCGAAATATTGGGTCTTCATCTAACTATTGGGTCATTTCCATTAATTGGGACATGACCCAATAATAATGTTGGGTCTCCAAAAGTCTTGTGTTCAATTTGAAATTTCTTTCAAATAAACTTAAAATAACGTCTCGTCTAAAACCGAATTATTGGGACCCGAAAATCGGCTATGTATACGACACCGTTAGCTCATCATAGTTAGACCTTTCCAGAGATGTATAAATGTATAAATTCAGCCAATCAGCAGCTTCCGATATACGACCTATGACGAAAAGAGACGGAAACAAACGATGTA